>JANRMT010062799.1:5601990-5714189 GCA_026402145.1 Polypterus bichir lapradei
ATAGATAGATAGATAGATAGATAGATAGATAGATAGATAGATAGATACTTTATTAATCCCAAGGGGAAATTTTGTTATCATTTAACTCAGTTGGAATCACCATTAATTTTACTGAATCAGCCCGAAATCTCTGTGTTCTCTTTGACTCTAGCATGTCATTTAAACCAGATATTACAAAGTTGTCCAAATCATGCTTCTTCCATCTTAAAAAAGTTAGGAAATTAAGGCGCTTTCTAAATAAACAGGATTCTGAGAAATTAATTCAGGCATTTATTTCTAGTAGGATTGACTACTGCAATGCGGTGTTCACTGGCTGTTCAAACTGTTCTTTATACAGCCTCCAGTTAATCCAAAATGCTGCTGCAAGAATTATCACAAGAACAAGAAAGTATGAACATATAACTCTAGTTCTTAAATCCTTACACTGGTTCCCGGTTAAGTTTAGGGCAGATTTCAAAATCCTCCTTTTAACATATAAAGCATTAAATGGCCAAGGTCCGGCTTACTTGTCTGAACTTATCATGACTTACTAACCAGAGTGCACATTAAGATCTCAAGATGCCAGTCTGCTTATGATTCCAAGGATTAATAAAATAACAGTGGGAGGTCGAGCTTTTAATTACAGGACCCCTAAACTGTGGAATGGTCTTCCTGCTTCTATAAGAGATGCCCCTTCGGTCTCAGCTTTTAAATCCCGGCTGAAGACTCACTACTTCAGTTTAGCATATCCTGACTAGAGCTGCTGATTTACTGTACATACTGCATCTCTGTTGTTAGTCATTAGCACTAAAACATAAGTAACATGATAGTTATAATTTGATACTAACCCTCACCTATTCTGTTTCTCTTCTCAGTACTCAAATGTGGCACTTGATGCTATGGCCCACCTGCCAAGTTGTTGTGCCTGCTTATGGTAAAGTCATCCCTGATGGAGGGTTGCAGGAATCGTGGGAAAGAGAGGTCCTTTCATTGGATTGGCTGGCCCAGCACTGTTTCAGCTGTGGAATGGCCAAATGGGGGAGGCAGCTTGATGGATGAGGTCTCCAGGATTATAAACAAATCCAAATCATATTAAGTGATGTCATCCATTGTTAAATTCTGCTATGTACTTCTAAAATTTTTATTTTTATACTGTATTGAGGATTTGTTCTGATCTGTGCATTGTATTGTATTGTATTGTATTGACCCCCTTCTTTTTGACACCCACTACACACCCAACCTACCTGGAAAGGGGTCTCTCTTTGAACTGCCTTACCCGAGGTTTCTTCCATTTTTTCCCTACTGGAGTTTTTTGTGAGTTTTTCCTTGTCTTCTTAGAGAGTCAAGGCTGGGGGGCTGTCAAAAGGCAGGGTCTGTTAAAGCCCATTGTGGCACTCCTTGTGTGACTTTAAGCTATACAAAAATAAATTGTATTGTATTTTATTGTATTTAATACTGAAATTTTATTTTCAGAAAAGTCATGGTGTTCATGAACAGTCCCACGAAATGTGTTTCGTTTTTTTCAATCTGCCACCACACTCAGATACTAAAGAACTCAAAGCTGTCAAGAGATTAAAAAGAGAGAGAAACCATTCAATAACACATAAATACACTGAATATGTTGAAAATAATATTTTGATTATTTCATATGATTGTTACATACAGTATTTTGGGGCCTGAATTCAAAAATGAAAAACATTTATCTCCATTACGTAACATTATTTCACAAAACACATTTTTAGTTGTTAATTATAGTTTTTTATTGTTTTCATGCTAAAATGAAATATCTGTATTTCATTTTAATGATAATTTATTTGAATTTCACAATTTGTAACATTCAAATCTATGTTTAAAGTAAAACAGTTATACAATAAGGTCAGAATCATACATAGCTAGAACTAAACTGGATGATGAGTCACAGCAGCATGTTGAGCAGTCAGAGTCATATCTGGATGTTTCAGTAGTACCGCTGAACCAAGAACTGACAATGGGCTCAAAAGGAATGGTCACCTAGAAAAAACTACAGCTTGGTACCAAAAACATCATTGGACCTCACTTAGTGAATCCACATAAATTGCTGCTACCATCGCTTCATATTAAGCTTTGTTTAATTCTTTGAGGGCTGAATATTTTTTCCAAAAAACTCAGTTTTCTGAAAAGCACACAATGCACTGGTTTCACACATAAAATCAACATAAAACATCTGTTGCTATGTGCTGTGGCTGCTGTTGGTGCCTGTTCGGCATCTCTCGATGGTCAGCAGGAATGCATGACGGGCTGGCTACCTCTCTGTCTTCGCACAGCAGGTGGGCAACGGTGACAGTTGTAGTGAGATGCAATATGGTTTGTACCTCTTGTCATCGTAAGTGGTGGTTCTCCTAGGCGAACGCTGCTGTAGGCGCATCAGCTACACGAAAGTGTTCAGCACGACAATCAGCTGGGGACCGATAGGCTGATGCTAGTACCTCACTTTCATTTTCGATTTTCATCTCCAGATCACTTGCATCAAACCTGGAGCCTGATTTAGCGATAATACGCAAAACATCCATGGAGTATTTTGCTTTGCACATTTGCTTTAGTCTCACTAGATGTTGGTGCCATTTTAGAGGCTGTTTACTCTTCACTACTTATTCACGTGCAGGGAATTGCAGTCAAATCAACAAAGCTACGTAACTTTACTTCAAGCAAAGAGAGTTGAACTAAAACGTAAGGGCGAGTTTTGTCACAGTTTACAGCGGATTATCGTCCTCTACTCCTGAATTTCAACAAAAGTCAACATCAGCCCTGAAAGAGTTAATGAAGCAGTTTGTTAAAGCCTTTTCAAAAGACAAAGCCGGTTTTGTGTATTTATGGCCGAAGATTCTGGGTTTGTTTGAGGCTAAATTGAAAGGGGGACCTGATATTAGAAAATTGCTTTCTGACACAGAATTTGATGATGCAATGAAAGATGTAATATATATGTTTTTAGGTAACAAAAAGATCCAAATTATAAAGAAATTGGGGAAAAACACATTAGTTAACTTTAAGGACTTGGGGGTGCAACTTGAGTCTCAAAGTTTACTTTTTGGATTCATATTTGGAATTTTTCCCTGAAAATCTCAGAAAGGTGATAGAAGAGCAGGATGACAGATTCCACTGGAATATCAGTAACATGGAAAGATGGTGCCAGGGACGATGGCAGGTGGACTACTGCTGGATGAGTCATTGGCAGGTACCAGGCAAAGAGGACAAACGACGGGCCACCAAACACAAAACTAAAAAGTGACCAAAAGTAGAGAAGTTCTATGTAGTTAATGAATATGTATTGCTGATTTCTTTACATATCTGTTTAAAATATGAAGACTGACTAAATATTTTCATGTTAAACTGATTTAGAACAATATTATATACATGAATAAATTTTGTAATTTGTTAAATTTGAATTAAACTTCTTTTCAACTTTGTATTTGAATTTGATGTGAAGGCAATAGTTTAGTACTATTTTTTATTGTGTTCATTAATGCAAATAAGAATAAGTATTCACACTTAAAACAATTTTGTATGAGTTTGACTTTGCACAACTGTGTAATTTTAACTCCTTTGTTTGTCAAGATATCTTACACCCTGTCAGTGTCTATGCAGAGTTTGCACGTTCTCCCTGTGCTCGTGTGGGGTTTTCTCTATGTAGTTTATTGATGTGCATGCTAAGTCAACTTCCAACATCTAACTTGACCATTTATGGGATGTTTTGTTGTGTACACAAATGCTTTCTGTGATGGACTAGCACACAATCTAGGAATGGTTCCAGTGCTGCTAGGGTAGGCAAGAGCTCCAGTTTCCCACAACTGTAAAATGGTAATGTGGTTTGTTTGGGCACTTTATTATTTACCAAAACATTAAACTCTACTTATTAAAACATTAACTATGCATATCCTGCTCATATATCAAAAGGCAAATAAATCCATCCATCCTTTTACTGAACTCATTTAAGTCAGTTTTGTTGTTGTGGAGGAACAAAGCCCATCACAGCTGCACACTCCCAAATTAGTGAAAAGTTCCAACACTATGTGTAAAGATCATACCAATCATACCACAAACTCAAACAATATCTAAAAATACAGCAAAATTGACTAAGCAGTGCCCCACTACAGGAAAGAATTTTCTGCTTTACTTGGCAGACATACATATTTATTCTTTGTACCCACTTAGCTTAATTGCAGGCACTGGCACCACTTACAAGACCAAACTTTCCTCTTGGTGTACCCAAACAGCATCTTGTGTTGTTTCAGATCCTCACAGACAGAAAACTGCAAAATTCTAAACTATCCTTTCATTTTCCAATGGGTGCCCCCAAAACAACATCCTGATGCTCAGCTCTAAAGTTAAGAATGTATTTTGTTGGATAAACTGTTTCCTTTCAGTTGACACACTAGGAGTTTTTTAATGGCCACTAAAGGAATCAGCTTAAACACTGATATCCTCCCGTCAATCACAGGTCAATCTTTTTCTGGGTCCTAATATTCCCCAACTTTACATTAGTAAGAAACTGAAACAAAAGACCCCTGTGGCTGGAAGCCATTATGATTGGCACACAATATCCTTGCATAAGTGTGTGATAGTAGAGTAAGGAAACAGATCGTCCAGTGAACAAGATCTGTTTTTTTTTTGTTTTGTTTTTTTGGTTTAATTGTATGGTATGTCACATTTCACTGTGTATTATGGGTAGTATTTAGGTTACTGCACATACTGAGTAATTGTGTAAATGGGATTTACTAATGTTTGCATGTCTTTTGAAGAGGGTTAGTCATTAGGGAAGGTTGGCTACTGAGAAAAAGTGAGTCATGGGGAGAGCAGAGAAAAATGGAAAAGGCCTTTCCAATGTTTATCACAAATCAAACAAAAAAAAAACAAGACATTGGTTCATTTTGTGCCGGAAGGACAGCATTTTGACAAGATTGTTATTTGTGTGGTGCCAAAGTGCTCAGATTGAGAGTGGAGGATCAGAAGAATATGAGGTGGAAGGTGTAGACTCCAAATGCCCTGGAAGCCGCAAAGTCCAGCAGTATGAAAGTCACACCACAAGCAAGGTGAGACCTGGCTCTTCACAATGGCAATCCAAAAACTGTTAAAGATGTCCAACCCCTTAAAAGTAACAACAAAGGATCTCAAACACTTTGAGATACCGCAAGCAGCACCTAATCCCTGTCGAAAACTCGAGGAGGAGGAGAGAGTATTCACTGATACAGCACGTTGCCACAACAAACCACCATAGGATGCCAATTTAGGACCTGAGTGCAGCCGTGCAACTGGTGACACCTCAGCACCACACTAGTTCGAATGGCAGACTGTTGTATAAAATCTAAATAAGCACTAAACTCGCCTCAATCATTAAACATATAGTACTGATAAAATCCAAACTCATAATCATCTTTTTCTAATTTCCCATGACATGCTCCATGCATATACAGAAATATCTTTTTGAAATACTAGGGGGTTCTGCCCCCTGCTCGATTTGCTCACCAACCCCCGTGCAGGCGCTACGCACTAGCCACTTTGTGGCTCTGCCACTCACGCATGGGGAAGCGGATGTACAATTTAAACAGATTGTTATTTTCATGGGAATTGTTACATATGTATAATAGAACATAACTATTTTACATTACAGTGAGTAATTAACCATAGGAAAAAATGGTAAAACGTAATAAATTGAAAGAAAATTATGTTTCATGTTGCGTTAGAGGTATTCATTGCATTATATGTTTTCTTTCTGTTTGGCTTTGAAATTAACAAGCAAATACTTTTTAAACTTACACTTTCACTGTAAAACATCAGTAAAAACAATATTTGGAATTAACTTTCCATCAATATCACTTTGAATTTTGATTCCATGTTTGGAGTTACATCGTGACAATGGAACATATAACTGCCCGTGAGTGAATATTGTTTCTTTCTCTCTAATAAATAAACCGACTTTTTCGAATTTTTGTCCCTGTGATTTGTTAATTGTCATAGCAAAAGCTATTCTAACAGGAAACTGTAAAATTTTAATATGAATGGTATATCAAGATCTCCTTTGGTACCTAATTTTATCCGCGGAAGATGTACTACATTACCTTTCTTGCTGCCTGTTAAAATTTTACATGTCAGAATTGTTCAACCAATTTTGAATACAACTAATCTTGTCCTATTGCATAGCCCATCACTCATACATAAATTACACAATAACATTACGATACATCCTTCTTTCAACAGTAATTCGGCCGGTGGAAGGCCAGACGGTGTTAACGGTTGTAGATATTGTACAGGATATTGTAAATTGATGTTTTCAGCTTCTTCACCATCACCACCAACTGTTTCAACATAGTCTATTGATACACATTTCACCAATTTGCCATGTTACCAATCGACAATTTTTGTGTTAATTTGCTTGACTTCATCATTTCTCAGTGCTACGATTGCCTGTGTACTCATTTCTTCTGTTGATAACCCTTCGGGATGAATTTCTTCAATTAGATTTGGACATAACAAGTCTTCTTTTATTGGGAACTTAAAGTGAGGAAAACATAAAAATGTATAAGAGCAGAGAGCGCAGGAACTGTGTCTGACAAAAGCATTCACACTAATGAGAGGTGAGAGGACCGTGGGCCATTAACCTGAAATGGTTGAGAGGAGGTCAGGACTTGAAAAGATTTCTTGGTAATAGTCTTGTCTCGTCTCAAGATTTTCTTTTATAATAGAGAGATGTGAAATTTTCTTGGTGCCTGGTGACACCAACGTCTTTCAGGCCCATGGAGCCTCTGTGTTCTTATCATACCCTTTCTCAGGTGTGCACAGGTATAGATTCAACATTTCAGTTCCAACTTGAAGGCTGAATCCTTTTAAGTAACACAAATTAAAAGACCGTGCGAGTTTGTAATCTTGCTGTTTTGGAGTAGTCATCATCATCCACATTATCATGAATTACTCAATTACTTATAGACAATACAAAATTAGAACTTTGATCAGTGAACAAAATTGGAAACTTATAAATAATCATGTGTGCTTTTGCTTTCAGTTGTTGATTTTGTCATGTCTTTCAAAGATATCATTTTCTCATACAGTATAACCACCAAATGACATTTTGCTAGATCTTTTTGTGGGATTTATTTACATTATTCAGCTGACATTTTATCATCATTTGCATTGGTAGTGTAATAAATTGTGGAACACCATACATCTCCCTTTGTTCCTCATGTTAAGGTTTACCATACCAGTCTGCCAAGACTCCTTCAATGGGGCTCCAATGGTATTTTCTCTCAATATCCACTGTCTACATATTCACATTGCCAGCTCCACCTCACAATGGTCACTTGGGGTCAGAGGCAATACAATCTGCGTTTACTTTTTACCTAACTCTGTGAAGCAATTCAAGCCAGAATCCCTCTCAATGGACACAAACACAGACCTAAAAAAATTAAGCAAGTGAATGCGTCTTATACATGCTGCTCTTTAAGCTGTTTGTCATCATCACCTTCTCTCTCACACACCCACATACCTTTACCATGCGGGCTACTTTTAAGGTCAATTTCTCAGGATAACCCTGCACTTTCCTGAAACCAAAAATGCCACTGCTTAGAAAGTGTTACAGTGATGAAAAATGTAAAACTGAGAACTGGCTATGGTTGTGCACTTCAAAAATCTTAATAGAAATTACGTTGCCAGGCAATGATCAATATTTTTGGATGGTTTTGCACAATTTTCCTCCCTTTCTATACAAGACTGCAAGGACAGCACCACTTTGTCTCAACCCTTTAATGGCAAAAGAATGTTTATTGAAGAACAGGTCCTTAAATAATTTTAGCACACTATCTCGACATACAGTACTATAGCATTTATGTATTAATGATTTCAGTATAGAAAAAAACCTGATCTAAATCCATTAAGTTGTTCTGTCATGAAAAGCGGACAGACATACAGACAGTCATTGGAGATATAGGTATAGCATTAATGTGCTGTGTATTACATATTGTGTTCATAAGTATGAACTTATGAATGCTGCAAAATCACTTTTTTTCAGTTTTTCTTTTTTTTGGTTTAAGAAAACCCCCATATATGATATACTGTAATATGTCTTGATGCCTAGTTATGCAAGGTGTCAAGCTTTTAGGGGTTGCCCCCTAATTTTTGTCTCCCTGGACCTGAAACACCCTCATTTTTAGACCATATTTTGTGCAGCACATTCAACCATTGTAATAGAGAGCAAACCATAAGGTGTCTTAAGCAAAAATAATCAGAAAGACTTGAACTTGTGCAGGCCAGATCAACTGTCCCCAGGAGCTCACCCCCTAATGAGATATGGTGGATTAAAGTTACTCCTTTTCAAAAAACTTCAAGAAAATGAGGAATTGTAATACAGGAATGTAGAGTGTCATTTATGCTATTTCAAGGTTGCTGATCATGAATATGATCATATTTGTGATACTTGATTCTTTAATGGTGGTCCTGCCCTCTAAGAGCCAGTTCCAGAAGTTTAAAAATGACAAATTTCCAACATAAGCATGTTGAGTATCATTTTAAATTATTTAAAGGTTAGTGATTACAACTGTGATTTTTGATCCTTTACTAGCGTTCTAGTAAATATTTAGACTTTAAATATTTAAAATGAAGTGCACATTTTCATTTATCAAATATTTGATGCAACTATTGTTTTAATGCAGTTTTACCTCATGATGTAAATCATTACATTTCAAATGAACACCCTGAATTAGGATAGGTAACACTAATTCATTTTTTTGCCATTAATGGTATTTATTTCATGTAAATACATGTATTAATATATTGTAACACTTAGGTGAGGTATTTAGTTATACTTCTTCCTCTATGTACAAAAAGAAACACTTCCATCTTTTTATAGCATGTCACCCTAATAAAATAAAACAGATACATGTGTGTCATTAATATGATTTTCACTCCCTTGCATATAAAAATATAACACACACATATTGAAAACAGTTATTTATTCACTGGCCTCCTCCTGATGCCACCCATCTATGGCTATTGTTTGGCAAAATCATTTATGCATCAGTCATTTAAGGAAGGCAGCAGGTGAAGCAGTTCAGAAGAATTCCTAACAGAAACTTCAGATTGTCTGAAGATGCATTGTGTCCATTACCCATAAATGAGAGACACAGGAACTTTGTGTTATTATCCTGAATAAATTTCCAGATCCAAAGTTGCATGGCCTGCCAAAAAACTTTGCTAGCACATGTAGCATTTGCCTTTTACATGCCCCCTTCTCCCACAGCTGGCTCTCATTATGCTCTTCTGAACAGCCCCTGATACACTGTACCTGCTCACCGAGCATGGCTCTGCTTTCTCTACACTTTAACCATGTTAACACCCACTGACTTTTGCTCAGTCAAACATTATCTGGAAAAATGGACATCTGATTACAACAAAAAAGATAATGTAATTGTTTAGCACTGTGGTTCCTGCAAATAATTAATAACTCTCTGGTATAACACAATGAATACAGATATAGAATATGGCTGAGCACAGATTGGGTCAGGGTTACAGAATGATCTAGGATTAAGATTAAAGCTTGCCGAATTGTGATATTAAGCACAGCTGTTAAAACATTTAATGTTTATTAGTTGTTCAACTGAAAAAATGGTTTTTCAATAGATGTACCCTCAACTAACTTAGGCAGAGTCGTCTGTTGTCAACTTAGCCCAGAAATGCAGGGACAAATGATGCTCTGCTATCCTCTGTGAAGCTGCACTTCACTGATTCAAAGTACTGATCCCAAGATAGTTAAAATAAACCTGAGCTTGAGACCAGCAGACCCGTCTAATGACCCAGGAGTAACAAGCAACCAAACTTCATGTTACAGTGTATTTTGAAAATGAACATTATCCAAGTTATGAAACACATATCTCTAATAAGAAGATAATGAACAACACTCAGTAAACTTGGAGGGAGTTGGAGGAAGATGGGGTTGAGGGGAGTAATGTAAAAGAAACTGAAACTGTAAGTAAGAGAATTTTGTATCATTTCCATAAAATTCTACCCTGCAAACAGTGCAAGATTCTTTCTCTTACTTGCATGTCCCCCGGTGATAGTGGTACAATACCACCAACAGACAATGAATACAAACAACGAGTGTGAATAAACATATTACATTAAAAACAACCTCATAGACTGCATACAAGAAAGATCAGTATGAGAGGATATTAAGTCCTGTGGGTAAAAACTGCTCCTGGATCTAGTGCAAATACTCTTGACTGAAGGAGAAAGAAGAATGTGCAGAATGGATACATTGTTTGCTATTAATATTCTGAACAAGAACTGCTGTCTGCCTGAAGTGGATAGGGACCACAGATTTCATTGCAACAGACTGTGCAGCCTGTGAAGGGCGCTCTCACAATCCCTAACACTAGAATTACCAAAGCCTACAAAAAAACTCGTAAACCCGGTCCACCTTAAATCCGCTCGCACCTCTCCATCAGCCTCTTTCGTCTTGTAAATGTGTCGATAATCCCAAGTAGCAAGCAGCCTGCTATAGCATTTTCCCCAATGAGCAAGAAGTTCTCCCAGTTCAAGCCTGGATTATCTGGGAGTGAGCCGCCTAGAGTTGTATGGGGGAAATAATTTCATATGTGTTCCGTGTCATCCAGTTTAGTTCCAGCTATGTATGATTCTGACCTTATTGTATAACTGTTTTACTTTAAACATAGATTTGAATGTTACAAATTGCGAAATTCAAATAAATTATCATTAAAATGAAATACAGATATTTCATTTTAGCATGAAAACAATAAAAAAAAAACTATAATTAACAACTAAAAAATGTGTTTTGTGAAATAATGTTACGTAATGGAGATAAATGTTTTTCATTTTTGAATTCCGGCCCCAAAATAATGTATGTAACAATGATATGAAATAATCAAAATATTGTTTTCAACGTATTCAGTGTATTTCTTTGTTATTGAATGGTTTCTCTCTCTTTTTAATTTCTTGACAGCTTTGATTTCTTTAATATCTGAGTGTGGTGGCAGAGTGAAAAAAAGACACACATTTCATGACACTGTTAATGAACACCATGACTTTTCTGAAAATAGAATTTCAGTATTAAATAGTGGTGGTTCAATATGTATTTTACACTGTCACAATCACACATTTCTCATTTACATTTATTTGTTCAGCATATGCTTTTTCCAAAAACGTCTTAACTCTAGAATTACCAAAGCCACGAAAAAACTTGTAAACCCGGCCCACCTCAAATCCCTTTGCATCTCTCACTCAGCGTCTTTTGTCTTGTAAATGTGTCGATCAACATAAGCACCAAGTAGTCTGCTATACCATTCCCCCACCGTTGAAGAAAGGGCAGGAAGTTTTCCCAGTTCAAACCTTGATTATCTTGGAGTGAAGTGCTGGAGTTTTAGAGGGGAAATAATAGATTGTTATTTGGAATACATACATTTCATGTGTGTTCCTTGTCTACAACAATCTATGTAAACACATCGATAAAACAGAAATGTTTTTCATGTTTTAGTAATAACTGACAATATGTAGACATGAACTGTATAATGTGTGAAGGCTGATGGCCAAATATCAAATAAACACTTTCACAAAATGTGCAAGTGCAAAATGACAGCTTCCGTGGTGCAGCGGTAGGAACTGCTGAGTTATAATCCAGAGGTCGTGAGTTTGAAACCAGCTCCCCTGTAATTTTTTTGAGTTTTGAGTAGTGAGCTACTCTTATTGTTAATATTATACAATAAAAATATACATTTGATTTGCATCTGTAACAGCCGGTGTAAATTTATTGTACTTGTAAAAGTGAGTGGTTTTTATTTTACTTTTATTCTCTCAGTCACAATCATGATACATACTGCCCCCCAACAGATCTGACGCCGTTAGTTTTTATCTGAAACTTGGAATAACTGTAGATGTGAGTGGTGTTTTGAAACAATAGAACTGGAAATTCTCTGATTTGGATGGATAAAAGCTGACACACAAATGCTGTTGAATTTGCCTTCTTTGTATCTCACCCTAACCTGAATTTTTTATTAAGTTTTATTGAGTGTTCCTGCTTTCGCTGAATTAGTATGCACCTTATGGTCCATGATGTCAAAACCACACTGACAAACAAACAGAGACATAGGTACAGTATATATGTGTTGTGATGTGAGATTTTGCATATAACTTGATAAATGTTTTGTATGTCTTTATTTATAATTTAGGCAAACCAATGTAATTTAGTGTTACTTTGGTGAGAGGTATTCGTGTTTGCCCCCCCTCCCCTTAAAACCCCGCCTTATGACTGTCTCTTTGTAATTTTATGACAGGATTTGGGGGGATGTGTCTTAAACCAGTTTGATGAGTATTTCTCTGCTAAAGTCTTTCAACCCCCCTGCAAGGAAGCCAGGATGTTTAACATATGGTTTTGGGGCAGGAGATAAGATGTTCTATTTCACCCATTGGTCTGAGATATGGCTGTCTGGATTGGCTGGAGGGGTTGGACAGAAAACCTATAAATTTGCTTGCTCAACCACATTCTCTCTCTCTAACCAACATATGATGAAGAAGCATCTCTCTTGCTAACCTGTGATGATGTAGAAGTATCTTTCTCTTGCTAACAACCATGCTAACCATCACACCATGAACTGAAGACAACACAATGAAGAGCACAGCTTCAGTCATTTTGAA
Organism: Polypterus bichir lapradei; assembly: GCA_026402145.1. Classification (NCBI taxonomy): domain Eukaryota; kingdom Metazoa; phylum Chordata; class Cladistia; order Polypteriformes; family Polypteridae; genus Polypterus; species Polypterus bichir. Next base: position 5,614,639 of record JANRMT010062799.1, read on the forward strand.
CAGACATGTGGCTAAAAGCTGAGCACCAATGATGCCTTAACTAGAGACATTTTAAGTAGCTACAAGTCTGTGTGCCACCTGAGTTACACATCACCATTTTATCAGGTTGTATGGTTGCCAATATTCAAATGTACTTTGCATTTTGTTATTATTTATGAATATTATCAGTAATACATTATTTTATGTGTAACTTAACTCCTGCTTGTCTTTTTACTACATGTAATTGCCTGAGGTTATACATATAGAAGGGAAGTTGGGGATAAGGCATATACAATAATACCTTATAAACAGTGGTAAGTCTGTGAGATTAGGCATTCTAAGGCTACATATTAATAATACAATAGGGGAAAGGAATTTACCCTTGCTCTATTCTTTATCCCCTTCCTAGGTCATTTTTTATATTGATGACTTCTGCTCTGATCCTTTACATGAAATTATATGCCTGTGCTCTTCCAATTCTGACTCCTCAATTAATGCTACCACTGACTGTGACTCCTATATTTGTGATTAGACTCAAATATTTACTGTGTTGATGGTAAGCACACAACACACAAGATAAAAGAAATTTTATCACTTCTGATATGAGTCATTAGGTTCTGTTAAAGTTTGGGTATAAAGGCTGTAGTGATGTTGTTGTGGCTTTGTTATATGATTTATTAAAGAAATTACAAATATTGAGTAACAAAGAGAAAACTTAGAAAATTAAAAAGATTCTATATTTTTATCAAAGGGATGGAAGAAAAAAATAGTTTAATTGAATTAGCATATCTGAAATTAGAAATTTAACACATTATAATTTACAGCCTACTCAAGTGTTCAATCAGAAATAACCTAAGAGCCCAAATTAAAGCACATGGTGCCTCATTGCACTGGCATTAGCTATTTTTGAGGGATTTTCAGGCTCCCTTTTGTGCTTTCCTTGCCATTTTCAGTTGCTGATGGTCTATATGGTTTTTAGTTTGGCTTTTGTTTGATTGTTGGATTGGTGGATTTTGGACTTGTCTTTAGTTTAAATGCCTTATTTGCTATAGCTCTCTTGAGGTTACCTGTGCTTATTTTTGTATTTTTTGTGTTTTTTTTTGGTTTGTTTTGAAATTCTTTACTTAATTGAATTAAACTTATGTGTTAAGTTACCCACAGGGGTAAATCTTAACAATGGTAAACTGAGAGAGAAATGTTTCAGACCTGTTCATTTTCTTTTCAGACCCATCCTTACTATATGGAAGACACTGGAATAAAAAAGGGCTTAGATTGTGCAAAGAAAAGATGCTGCGGCCACCTGCCTACTGCTGAATGTTCACAGAGTTGCTTACGGAAGAAGGCAGTTTAACCTGTATTTCAACTTCACTGCTGTGCTTTTGGCTTCTCTTCTACTGGCCTAGACTTAAACCACATACCTTATCCGGCAATGGACATCTGGTCCTAAAAGTTAAATAAGAAACAGTTGTTTAACAAGGAGCCTTTCAAATCTTCAAAGCTTTAAGCCATACCAGCTATTTACGTGGTCATTCCTTTTTTACAAAGAAAAAAAATTACCATATGGATGCGCCATGTGGACTGTGGAAAATATTCCTGCCATATTTTCTTTGCCAACAAAAGTGCAATATAAATAAAACAGCCTGTACTTCCTAAATTTCTTGCTATTTAACATAAGTTTTAAAAAAGGAAAGGGAATATAAGAAGGCAACTATTTATGGTTTCACATACAAAAAAGAACACTTTTCACTTAATATGTGTATTTGATCTTATAGAGAAAATTATCTGATGGTTGCAGGGGTGAAATTTGAAGCTGTTTATGGTGATCTCGGGGACTCAATTTCCTGAACAGACACTTTACAGCTGTTTGATTGCAACCTGCAGAAAACGTAGCTTTCAGTGGTTATCCTACTCCATTTCACATCAGAATTCATCACCGGTGTTCCATAGTAACAGTCTCCTTACACAAACTGATATCGGCCAACAGTCTTCCTGCCATCCATATGCTTTTAAAGCATTTTACTGAATTTTTCTTATTATTATACTGGTGAAGAGTTCCAAATGTACACATATGACCTGAAGCATACAGCCAAGACAATGGTGGATTGGCTTCGGGACAAGTCTCTGAGTGTCCTTGAGTGGCCCCGCCAAAGTCTAGAATGATACCTCACAAAATATATGTGAAGAGCCTTAAAGACAGCAGTTCACAGACGCTTCCTAGCCAATCTAAAGGAGCTTAAGAGGGCCTACAAGAAAGAATGGGACAAACTGCCCAAATCAATGCATGCAAAGCTTGTAGAGACATGTCCAAGAAGAACTTAAAACTAGAATTGCTGTCAAAGAGGCTCATAAAAACTAATGAATCAAGGGACGGAATGCTTCTATGAATGAGAGATTTAAGTTTTTAATTTTTAACAAATTTAGAAAGCTTTCTGAAAACGTTTTTACTTTGTTAATATTGTGTTACTGAGTGTAGATGGATGGGCAAAAACAGCGAATTTATCCATTTAAAATTAAAACTACAACACAATAAAGTGGGTAGAAAGTGAAGGGGACTGAATACTTTCTGAATCCATAGTAAATAGTGTAGTAGTCTCTGATGCTTGGATTGATTTTCTTGAAGCACTAGGCACAATGCACAAAGCAATTTTTTATTTATATTAAATATTTTAATCATTAATGATGATGACAATCATCAAAGCACCTTCTCATTCATTTTCTTCACAGGTATAGTTAATGTGTGTTTTGCCCTGGGTGCAGCCCATGCTCTTGTAGCTTCCTCTCCACCATTGCTACCACGTAATGAGTCTTTCTTTAACAACTGACCGTAATTTTATTTTAGGGTGGTATCACGCATTGCCAGGTATTCATGTATTAGATCAAAGTCAAAACCTTTCTAGAATTCTTTCTTTCCTCAGAAGGCAGGGAAAGGCATTTTAGACTAGTTACTTAAGATTTTGACTGATGATTTTTTGTTTTTGATTACACATTGTGGTCCGACAGCTATTTGTCTCCCATTTTCTTTCTCGTTTTCCAACCCCTGCCCATTCACAAACATTCTTTGTCTAGCACTCTGAAACAGTTTCTGTTTCCAAATGCATTTTCTACTGTTAGTGGTCTCCTTTGCCTTCACACTACAACAATATGACTGCTAAATAATCTAAACTGGAAGATACAGCAATCACAACATTAGGGGTGGTCAAATGTGCTAATGGTGGTCAAATCGACTAATGTGCTTCACATGAAAGGTTGGGCTAGAAACAAGGAAATGGGCATGACTATTGGCACAGTAAGACAATGGGGGAGTAAGGGAACAATCACAGTCAAGGAGCGGAGACGTTTGATAACAAGTGGAAATGCTAGAATCAGGGGTCTGAAATGAACTTAAAGAAGGATGATTGGTTAGCAGATGAAAAGAAGTTAAAATGCAAATTTCAACTGGGCTTCATTTCGTGCCAAAGTGGATTGCGAACAAGTAAAAGAAAGGCTAAGAATGAAAACAGGCAATGGGAATAAAACTGGGCTTACATTAGTTGAAAGTACAGCTGCACACTTTAATTTTCCTATGAGACACAACTCAAGACATATTTTTCTTAATATTGTCCCACAGTGTTTCCAGTTAAAAACAGTTGTGGACACTTCCATATTCCCCTCAGGAATTATATTACACTTTTTTCCATTTTCTTGTTTAAAAACACTTGGCAGCTGTAATGGGTGGAAAGCAGAGTGCAATTTCAACTTCTTTGCTTAGGCATGGGTTGAGAATAGCCTGATACTGCCTCTGGGTGTGTTCTTGACATTGTCCCAAGTTGCACAAGTATGTGTGCCTTATTATTGATATGAAAGAAAAAATTCATCCCAGTGTGGAAAAATCTAAATGCACAGAAAATTGTAAAAACAATAAAATATTTCTTTGGATCCCAAAGGCAGAGATTAAGAGAAATGTCTCTGCCAAAAAATCTACATGATTATGTAACATAAATTTCCATCCTTAGCTTGATTAAAAGTGAACTAGCCAGGAATATATTGTGCACCTAAGTCAGCTTCATTATAGAGGTATTCTTTTATCGGCATCAATGCATGATATAGCTCGAGTGAAAAAAGATTTTTATGGACTGCTAGGTCAGTGGATGCTCACAAAAAAAAAAAAATCATTTTAAGTTGAGAATCATGAGACTCACAGGAACCCAAAATGAGCTTGAATTAAAAAAAAAACAAACAAACAGGATTTACAATAAACACCTAAAGGAAAAAGCAGGCTGGGCTTACTAGAGCTTTGATCAGAATGTCTTTGGCACAATTCACATCTGATACACAGCCAGCACCACAAAAATAAAATGGCTCAAAAGGAAGATAACAAGACAGTAGCCAAATCATGGCTAAATGAAAGCTTGAAGGCTAACAGCCTGCAAAACAGAGTCAACAACAGTGCCCTACGGACATAATATACTTCTAATTCCTGGAAGCAGTTTACAAAAATTAAATAAGCACCACTAAATGATGACATGTTTGTAACTGTGAATTCGCAGTGCTGGCTCACGGGAAAACAAAGCCATTGATGAACCTGGGAGAATATTATTGGAAAGAAAGATGAATTCTGTAATGCAGTGCCAATTTTCCATGCAACTCCCCTGCATTTTTTTAAGTAATTGAAGAGAATGTTCTTGACATGATTTTGTATTTTACTATGGATTACATAACCTATGTGGATGGAAATTACTCCCAGGTCTTTCCCTTTAACATGTATGCATGATAACATGCTGCTAATGACTGTGGAGGAGGCTGTTTGATTGGTGCTGTCCAGATGAAACTACTGTGCAAACTACAAAGGGTGGCAACAGCTTTTATCTGGAACTGGGATTGGGACATAGTTCTAAATGTAAAGGGCAAGCCAATGCCACAAACAGACACTCTCTGGATGTGAAACAGAAGTCTTTGTCAGGAATCGGTGTGGAAGATAGAAAGACCAGGAAAGTCACACATAACCAGATCCCAATCATAAGAAATGAATCATAGCTAAGGAATAAGAAAATAAAAAATGTGTAATTACGGATGCAAAACTATAAACAAGAATGAATATTAGGGTTTTTTAAGAGTTTTATCTATGATTTGGATGACCAGGAATTGTACAATGTTAACCTTTCTAACCTTTGAGCCAGTGATGTCACGTGCCACACACTTCCAGTTGATCTTACTTAGCAGTGACAAGTGTAGCTTTATGGTAGAGTGTCAAAGAAAAAGCCTCTGTCAAAATAAATCTATATATATAAAATTCTTTTCGCATTTGAAACGGAAATTACGTATGACCACGTGAAACGGAAATTACGTATGACCACAGAACATCACTTTTTTATGTATTATAAATTTGTTGTTAAATCTTGGATATGTACCTAAACTTTTTATAATGGCTAATTAACCTCTTCTTAAGAAAACCAATTTCTAATCTTTCTTTTATCTCTAAAATTCAGTGTAAGTGGTAGATACTGTAAATAGATATCTATATTATTGCAAAAAAGTAGTGTCTTTGAAATTTTTCAGTCAGTTTTTAGACAACACCATTGAACGGATACTGCTTTAGTCAAACTATTCAATGATTTGCACTGACCACGGCTACATTTTTAGGCCTGTAGTATTAGATCTAAGGGCTGCATTTGATACTATAGACCATGAGATATTCTTTTGAGCGTAGTAGAAAAACTTGCTGGTATAAGTTGTCAGGCACTCAGCAGATTGAGATATTATCTAAGTGACCACTATCAGCTTGTACATATAAATATCTTAGTTATTCTCAAATAACCAGAATAAAATATGGAGTCACTCTGATTGAGTCCAGTGCTTGGTCCTTTGCATTTTTCTTTATATGTGTTGTCCCCTAGTTATATGCAATTTGCAAGTATGATATAAGTTTCTTTTGCTATGTTGATGATAATCAGCTCATCTACTACATGGAGCATATGAGTTTTCTAAAATAGAAGTGTGCTTTGTAGACTTTAGATTGCTTGAAAATTTCTTTTTTTGAATTCTAACAAAGAAAAAGCACTGGTCATTGGTTCTAAAGCTGCTAAAAAAGGCAATCTGAATGTAACATGTCTGTTGATGGTATCCCTATCATGCCCAAATCAATAATCATAAACTTGGCTCTATCTATAGAAATGATGTTTCATTTGATACAGATATTTAAAATTCATCTAGAGTAGCCTTCATGCTTCTGAAACATTGCAAAGCTTAGATGTATGTTAGCATTCCATGAGGCTAAATAACTTATCCATGCATTTATTACTTTTAGGTGGATTACCATAATGCTTTGCTTTGTGGCTGATAACAGACTCAAGTTAGTTCAGAATGCAGTTGGTAAAGTGCTAACATTATCTCCCCTGTTTTGTTTTCTTTACATTGGCTTTCTGCAAATTTGTTATTGATTATTAGGTACTGGTGCTAACCTATAACGATTTGCATGGTTTAGGACCTCAATAATTGAGTGACCTTTTAATTCCTTACAAATCACTCTTACAAGGAGTTGGATATCTTGTTGTCTCTAGAATAAAAAAAGCTACAGCGGGAAATAAAGCAATAGCTTACAGAGTGTCCCATTTACAAAATAACCCTCCTGTAGAGCAGGGGTCTCCAACACGTCGCTTGCGAGCTACCAGTAGCTCGCAACCCCTTTCCAAGTAGCTCACCAAAGGGCTAATGAATCCTACATAAATTTGAAAACTTGATTAGTCAAATTAGGGGTGAGTGACCTTTCCAATAAATCATATCACGATCCTTTTAAGACAAAATCACAATCCACAATCTGAATTGCAATCTCTTTTCAATGTGACATACACTTAAGAGACTATTTGGACTCAAACTCATCAAGACCTAAGTAACGCTTTATCTTAAATATCAAACTAAGTTGAACTAAATTGTTCTCTTGTTCGCTAGCTAAGCGGAGTTAAGGAACATGCCCCGAAGCTGGTGAGTGAGTGAGGAGAGACTAAAGTCTTCACACATTATACACTTCATGTCATTATTGGAATTTAACAATAATTAACATGGAAAAGGTTTCTGGTTTAGGTATGTATTCAGCATTTCTTGAATATCTCGCATTTCCTTTCATCCTACACTTATCCAGATCTTTGTAGACACAGAACACACATGAAATGCATGTATTCCAGACAACGATATACTGTATTATTTACCCTATACAACTCCAGCAACCTCACATGCAGATAAGTAGCCTTGGCTTGAGCTGGGAGAACTATTTGCCCGAGCTGAGCTCCATGAAGGCGGAGGATGGGACAGCAGGCTACTTGCTGGTTGTGCTGATCGATGCATTTACAAAACAAAAGACATTGATGGAGAGGTGCAAAGGGATTTAAGGTGGGCCAGGATTACGAGTTACGTGTTAAAAGAATTTTTACAAATATTTAAGAACAGAAAAAAACATAAGTAAATTAGTAGAAATGATTAGTTTTGGAGGTAGTTTAGCATTTTTGAGGGTTTTCTTGTAGAGCAGAACATAATTTATTTTGGTACAGTACTAAAAGATTTGATTTCTTGGACTTTATGAAGATGCTGCTGTACAATATATTTTAATGTAATATTGTGGTTTTATAAGCAACTACACACTTTACTCAAACACATTCAAAGATAGTTCTGGATAACCTCACACTTCTGATCTTCACAAATGTAGTAGTGCAGAAACATATATTTTACCTGTCTTGACCCTCAACTTTAAAAAGCAAAAAAAGCTTAACAGATAGTCACTTTGTTTTAACAACAAACAATTGAAAATAACCTGTTTACTCTTTATCCTCAGTTAGGTCACACTGTATTCGTTTAACAAGCAGAACGGAAAATTTTACACAACACTGTAACTAGAACAACTTCTACTGTACAGTTCACCAGGCTAAAATGAGACAGTGAGACACACACAAACACACTCATCATGCATACGTACTATTGGCACTGTCATTGGCTCTTCTGTGAATTGGACTAGTGGGGCACTAGCATCTTTCTGTTGAATCTTCACAATGACTGCAGATGGTTGGGTGTTGGCACATGTTGTCCCAGTTGTATGTGAGGTCTCACCAACCAAGCTCCTTAAGAAAGATCTGTCTCCTATGACATTTCTCCTTGTTCCAGTCTGGGTTCCAGGTTGTCCAGATGATATTATTATTAATATAAGCATTATTTTCTGAGATGTTTAATATGTTGAAAGAATTGCTTATGGCCGACATCCACCGTAAGGTTTTTCTTTTGTAGCTGTACTAAGTCATCAGCTTGTCCAAATTCTCCAGTACTCCTTTTGTAGCATTGTAGTCCATTATCATTTCTGAACATGGATTATCGTATCCCTGTGTATCAAGGACATATCAGTGTTGTCGACAAACTTTAATGTCTTCACTGGCCTATTTCGTGTGGGCAGCAGTTGAAATGAGAGCTCTGGTTTATTTTTCCTTAGAGTGCTGAGATTTGTTACCTTCCTCTTGAGGATCTACTGTCCCAGTATTTGTGAAATTAAAAGTTATCGCACATGATGTTGCAGCTACACAGCCTGTGTGTCATGTCCAAGGTGACCTTCACAAATTTCTCAGAGGAGTTCCTCCATTTGGCTTCCCTTCATTAATGAAACAGCATCCTCTGTTCTTCTTTACATGTTTCCCTTGGCCATGGCATTAGCAGCTTTGGACTGGGTTATCATTTTTATGCAGATGATGCTCTTATCTATTTCAGTGTTAAAAATGAAAGTTCATCAGAGCTTTCTAAACTCAGAACTTTCCTCAATGAAATTAAAACCTGGATGGAATATAACCCTTTAAGATTAAACTGCAACAAAACCAAGAGATCTGTTAATTTGCAATAAAGATTAAGAAAATGAGCTCCACTTCCATCACTTTTGTTGATGAATTTGTCAGACCTTCATTTACGACAAAGAATCTTGGTGCCATTTTTGATTCTTCCCTTTCTTACTCCGCCCATATAGGCCATATTAAGAAACTTTAATAACAATAATAATTATATTATTAGTGCTCAAAGTTCTATTACTCAAAGTGCTTAAGTGAGTGGGGAGCCACTTCAACCACCAGAAATGTGTGGCATCCACCAGGATGATGTGAAAGCAGCCATTTTTGTGCCAGTATGCTCACCACATATTAAATGTGAGGTGGTGAAGAGGTTAGAGACAGTTAGTGAATTTCAGACATAGGATGATTAGTGGGACAGAATGACTAGGCCATGGTGGGGAATTTACCCAGGACACTGAAGGATAACCAGAGAGTCAAGATCTTGTTTTTGCCCATCATCTGAAGGACGGTGCCATTTTTACAGTACAGTGTCCCCGTCACTGCACTGGGGCATTAGAATTCACACTCAGACCACAGCATAAGCACCACCTACTCACATACCAATTCCTCTTCCAGCAACCCAAGCTTCTCCAAGATGGTCTTCCATCCAAGTACTAACCAAGCCAGAGCATGCTTAGCTTCAGGTGGATGACCTCTTCTGAAATGCATGTGACATAGTTACTAACTTTCTCACTTCCAGCAGTATAATAATTCCCATATTTGCTCACTGTTCTTCTTTTCTAATGCTGAGAAAACGTATTTATGCTTTTATCACATTCAGTATCAACAACTGTAATTCCTAACTGGCAAGTGATATTTCTAATCTTCCATCAAAGCTCCATTTTATTCAAAATTGTACTTTGGGTGTCCTGATACAGATTTGCAACAGCGAGCACAACAGTCATCTTGCTGCATATATAAATTGAATATAAAATTGTATTATTAACATACAAAGCTTTAAATGGCTTTGCACCAGACAACATCAATTACCTTTTCCATCACTACACTCCTCTGATTCTGGCAGTCTTGTCGGGCCCAACATTAACACTAGAATTACCAAAACCTATGAAAAAACTCGTAAATCCGGCCTTTTCTGAAAGTGTTTATTTGATCTTTGGACTTCAGGTTTTATACATTATATAGTTTATGTCTACATTTTGTCATGTATTACTAAAATATGAAAAACATTTCTGTTTTAACGATGTGTTTACAAAGATTATTGTAGAAAATGAAAACACATGAAATGCATGTGTTCCAAATAACGATATATTATTTCCATTCTAAAACTCCAGCACTTCATGGGATCCTAAAATGTCGAGATCTGTTGAAAACCGGAGATCCAGATTTTTGACGAATCTAAAGCTTTCTCTCCTACCCCATAGACAATAGGTTATGGTGAAGGAGGGTGCAAAGCAAAGATATGAACAAATAAAATACATAAAAGCAAATAACACATGAAAAATAATACTAAAGAACAATAGAATGAATATGACAATAATAAGGAAAGTAAACATAAGCCAGAAATAAATTCTGGCTGAAACATAAAAGCCACATGGTACAATAAGCAAACCAAAAAGTCCATAAGAACTTAGCCAAAAATATATTATAATCAAAACATCTAAAGAAAACCACTCACAAAAAAATGTATACTGAACCAAACAGGTCTTCCCAGGACCACAGAATAGCAGTGGACAGCTGCACTTTTCTGCCGGGGTGGAAAAGGCCTAGAAAGAATGAGAATAAGGACAGGGAGACTGGTGATCTGAAAATTTAAGTCAAGAAGCAAACAGAAGAGTGTTAAGAAAATCAGAATAATCTTTAAGTAATTTAGCTTAAAACACAAGACAAAAATCAGAGTCAAAGCATGCCAAATTCGTAGACCGAAAACACAGACTACTAACACCATAAGACCTATTCGCTTGAATCCAGAAAATTGAACAACCAGGAAGTGTAAGATTATTACCTTTATGCGTGGTGACGTGATGCATTGAGACTTTCAGAAGTTCCATGTTGGCAACCACACTAGCAACAGAACACAAACAATACCAAAAAATCTTCTGCAAGAAAAACAAAATGGCAGGACATGCCAAGATGTGAGAAATATTTACAGTAAGCTATCCCAAAAAATTCAAAAGATAAAAAAATTAATACAAATTACACTCTCCACACAGCAAAACTGGAAAAACAGACAATGACAATACATAAAACAATATGGGACAAAGATAAAAAGGTGTCCAAAATCATGACATGTATTTTCAAAAACAAACCACACAATGGTGGCACCCATAAAGAAAACAATATGTTGTAGCAATAAAATGAAAATATAATGACAAAATAAAACCACAAGTCACAAAACAAAAGAGGAGCACAATAAAAAATAAAACTACAAACTACATATTAAGAAAATACAGGGTCCTGAACATGAACATATTAAGCTTACAAAAAAGCTTAAAAAAAATTACACTTCAGAATGGGTAATCCATCTGAAGCTAAGCTTGCTTGGGTCTGGCCCTTACTTGGATGAGAAACAAATCAGGAAAGCTTGGGTTGCTGCTATAAGCAGCATTGGTATGTACAGTATGTGGAACCCAATGTCCCAGGACTGCAAAAACTGACACCGCCCTTCAGATTAAACTAAAATCAATGTCTTGACTCTCTATGGTCATAAAAGAATCCTGGGCATCTTTTGAAAAGAGTAGGGTATGTTCTGGCTAAATTGCCAGTCATGACCTTGTCTTGTCTGGGCCCCTGACAATCCCCTGGTTCTGACCGCCTAACCATCTCTCTCGGCCCTACACCACTTAATAGCTAATATGTGGTGTACTGGCAGAAAAATGGCTGCCATCGCATCATCCAGGTGGATACTACAAATTAATAATGGTCAAAACGTCTCACCACTATCTTTGTAAAATATTTTGAGTAGGTTATAAAAAGTGCTATATAAATATAATTAATTATTGTCATTAATAAAACTTTCACATAGATTGAAGTGTCTACAAGAATAATGCAAAATACAAGGGATTATTTAAAAATGGGCAGAGGAGACTGCACTTGTTTAATGTGAGTAGTGAAATCCTGTACATGTTCTTAGGCCCTGTCATGGCAAGGGTCAAGCAACAACATACAGTAATGAAGAAGGACGGCTCAGTTATGGAGCACACTCACGTCTCCCTGGAGGTGTTAGCAGAGGAGAGATTGAAGACAAAACTGAATACAATTATGAACAATACTGCACGTCCTCTCCCTTACGAACTGTCATTGAGAACTTTCAGCAAACAAATTATTCAGCAGAGGTGTGTCAAGAAACATAACTGGGGCTCCTTCATACCAACAGCAATACACCTTTATACCATTTTACTGGAACTGCAGTCTTTTGATTAACCATGCCAAGTCTCTTTTCTTATTTCCTTTCTTCATAGTGTTTATTTACTTACTTACTTACTTATTGAGCTTTTTTGAAATGACGTATTTCCCCCTGGGTACAAATAAGTGTGTGCATGTGTGATACATTGATCTCTCTCTCTCTCTCAGTCTGTCTCTCTTTCACAACACAACCAAAGGTCTGTCTAAAGTCAAAGTAATTGACTATAGAAATAGAACCCAATCTGAGTGATCTGCACAGTCTATGCTGTTACTCTGTTGTTTGTTTAAGCACCACTACAATTTCAGGCAGTACACCATGTTATGGTTTTAAAATGAATGTGGTTCTAAAAGCACAAATGCATAGGTTTTACATTGCTAAAAATCACAGCAAAAAAAATAAAGTGCATTCTTTTAAACATAATATTTCTGTAAGTGTTCATGCAATTAATGGAAAATGATATTGCATTGTTACGTGAAATACCTGTAGTAGTTCAGAATTGCAAGGAAAAAATAATGTATATTGGATTGCTGTTACAATGTAAACAATTCTGAAAATCTTGTGAGCTTTGTTGCTTTGATATTCACATTTTATGGTTTCCTCAGAATGCATTGCCTGTGTTAAAAAATGCATGTAATTGCTCTATCCATCCATTTTCACACATGCCTTTTCTAATTCAAGGTCAGGGTAGTTTGGAATCAACTCTGGATGCAGTGTCAGTCTAGAACAGAGGGCATGTTTGTCATTTACTAGAATCTTTGCAAAAGCCACAGGTAAAAAAAGCATAAGGGAGCACAAAAGTACCATGTGCCAACATGTGCCCATTTAAAAAGCTATCATGTTACAAATCTAAATGCTGCTTTGGCAGGGGCAATTGTTATACCTACATAGTTTGAAAAAAGCTTGGTATAAGAAAGAAAATCCTCTGAATTATTCTAAGAAAATGTTCCACCAGATTCATAAGTACTTGGTTTATTTATGTGAGCATTTAATAGAAGAAACATTCACGTTCCCACCACACCTGCATCATGGCAGATACAAAAATAAATAAATAAATAAATAAATACATAAGTTAAACAGAGTGCAGCTTTTATTGCATTTGTATAAACTGCCTGCTGAAATTACATCTCTAAAAGTTCATTCACTGCAAGGTATTTTAATCAACATACCTTTTATTTAATACCCACATTTTTTGCTTCTGGAAATTAAATTAACAGGAGAGAATGGAATTCATTAGAAAATAGCGGTCAGACAGGTATCTCAGAAATGTACAAGCCAAAGTATACTTAGGAGAAAGAGCTGCTGTAACATTAACCTGTTGTACCCAATTATACCAATCCACAAAGCAGGGAAGAGACAAGAAGAAAAGGCTGCAAGTGTATCGAGACCAGGACTGTGGCTTCTGGCTTTCTCTTTAAAAGAACTGACAGGTGCCACTTTTAAAATCTTTACGCTTTACACATGCATACATTCTGAAGATCTCTTAATCCAACGCAGAGTCAGTGGGTGACTGGAGCCTATCCATGCAGAACTGAGGTCAAGTCCTGAACAGATCACCATTCTGCTTCTGGGTACTATAAAATGTTTTGAATGGAGAAAACACAAGGAGGAAGATCAAATGCGGCTTAGTGTAGACACTAATAAATTAATAAGGCACTGGGTTTACTCTCTTTTAGACACAAAGAATTTGCAGCAACAAATGCTTTTGTAATTAACGTACACTGAAATGTTATTTAATCCAGAGTTCCTCAACCCTGACTTCTTTCATTATAAAATCTTTCTTTCTTTAACAAATGTATTTATTACTTCTTCATGTTTAAGCATTACTGACGATTACAAACAATATTAATAATGTGAAATGTGACACAATGGTATGTCATACAATTCCAGAGACCCCATTTTAGTTTTCAACCTGCTCACTGTCTATGTGTAGTCTGCAAGTTCTCTCTTACATTTCGAGTCAGCAAATAACCAAACACGCACATCCTGATGGGATTTTTGAGACACCCATAAAATCACAGGGTGGACAAGCAAACTCTACAGAGGCCATGATTGGAAAGATAATTAAATGTCCTAACATGACATTTCAGAAACAGAGGATAACTAACAAGTTAGCAAAAACATAGGAATGTAATGTCAAGTTAATAAATAAGCATTTGTGAATATAAAATCTAAATTCTTGTAATTACACTACCATGTTTCCCTGAAAATAAGACCTACTCTGAAAATAAGCCCTAGCATGATTTTCAGGCTGCTCTGTAATATAAGTCCTACCTCAAAAATATGCCCTAGTCAAGATTGTCAGCTGAAACATACGGTGCCTAAGGCCAGGTTTATACTTCACGTGATGTGACGCGTGTGCCCGAAACATCCATTTAATTCCGAGGACACCTTTCCACAATATCCCTGAAAAGAATGTTTAATGATTACATCCATCAATTTGGGGATGCGCCCATTCCAGCAAGCATCAGGTGCAAGACAGAAACAAAATCCCTGGACGGGGCATCAGCTCATCGCAAGGTGAACACAAGCACACACATACACTAACATCATTGTAGCTTCAGCAAATCCCCAAACCTTCATGTCTTTAGATGGAAAACTGAGTACACTGTGGAAACCCACCAGGAAAACATGCAAACTCCAGGTAGGGACTCCCTGTGAGGCAGCAGAGCTACCACTCTGCCACCCCATATGTGTAACTATTAACAGTATTCAATATTTAGCTGTAAAATAAAACATACATATTTTAATGTATTTCATCATGAAAGTGATATCAAGTATAAATCTAAGAATTCTAAATGTGCAGAGAGCTGGAATATCATAAATTTAATGTGTTCTGTGTGGCGATCTATTGCTGCCTGCCGCTGCTGCCAGGTCAGGAAGAAGCCCCAGAAGCACCTAACTGATTAACAACTGGGTCGGTTTTAAGGTGACGTTTACGATGGTCTAACTTTAATGATAAAGTAAACTACGAGATTAAAGTGGACATTTC
Source organism: Polypterus bichir lapradei (assembly GCA_026402145.1). NCBI lineage: Eukaryota > Metazoa > Chordata > Cladistia > Polypteriformes > Polypteridae > Polypterus > Polypterus bichir. Next base: position 5,629,799 of record JANRMT010062799.1, read on the forward strand.
GAGTTTAAAGCCAAAATTTCCACTTTAATCACAAAATAGACATTTTTATTATGTCCTTATTTTTTTCTCTGTGGCTCAAATACACCGCTGAACATTCTGATGGTATTGTAAAGGTACAAAAAAATAAAATAAAAAAAGACAGCAAAGAAAATGTGAGACTTTTAAAAATATCGTGTCATTACTTTGGGCAATATGCAACACTTAAATATATAAGCAACATGAATACATTTGGATGTCGGCATTTTGCTTCACCACAACGAGCCATTCATCAAACATCAAAGCAGGCACTTCGATCCTAGAGGATCCACAAAGCGGCTGGAGTAGCAAGAAATTCAAGCCGGGATTCAGGGTTTTAATGTGGAGAGTTATGATGACATTCCAGAAGATGACATGACTGTATTTGGATAAATGTATATTGTTGCACATGAATAAATATAAGATATCCCCTGAAAATAAGCCATAGTGCATCTATTGGAGCAAAAATTAATATAAGATCCGGTCTTATTTTCAGGGAATCACTGTATAAGAATTACATAGAGAGAAATACTGCTCTGTGATACTGTGGTTCAAATGTCTTTTATTTGTATTTTCTTCAACATTGTTGATCATGTAGTTACTTTATATATAAGTATCTTGTCTATGTGCCATGTGTTTTGTGGATGGACACCTAAGGCGGTTCATTGAACGCACAGACGTTGCCGAGTTTTGTTTGATTTGTGATTATCATTGTGCTTTTGTGAATTTACTGGATTTCTGACTTTTTTGCTCTGTTTTTTCACTACTCTTTGGATTTGTCTTTTGGGAGTTTATTGGTCTTAGAATGTGAATGCCTTTCCAAGCAACCCCTTAAGCCTATTGTGCTCCTCTGAGCCTATTTTGTGCCTCTGAGCATTTTTTGTAAGAATAAAGCTTCTTATTTTTAAAGATTCAACATTTGCCCTTTTTGTAACTATCCGGGGTTGGATGGTTCTCCCCTCTAGTGGGCATCCTGAGGTATTTTTGGGGCTTAGTGCACTAAGAAAGTCCAAGTTCATGACAGCTAGATATTTGAATGTGTTCAACTAACAGGCCAATTCAGTGAAATGTAAAATATGTGATTACAAGAGAATCGTTCCACCCTAAACATCAAGCTGAAGCACATAACAATAAATTCTGGTTTTAGTATGCTACATTTTGCAGTAGTTGCATGTCTTATTTCTTGTGGTGGGAAAACTGCTTGAAATGTTCTCGTTTTCCAGACTGTGAAGAAGAATAAAAGAAGCTGTAAAATATGAGCTGGGAGACAAGTCCCTTTTAAAATGTTAATGTTCAAAGACACACTGAAAAACAAGATAACTGTGAAGGTCAAGACATTATCTTTTACATAACCAAGAGTGATAGAATTTTCTGGTTATAGAAAGAAGGAATGGAGAGAAGACTTATCTGGGATAAAAAAAATGGATTGCTTAACTAACATTTGCAAACAATAAAGCATTGTTTCTCAAACCATTGGTTAAGGCCCAAGTATGAGAGGGTCATCAGCTTAAGTTAAAAAATAAAAAATAAGTAAATCAGCCTTCGCTTTAATGTTTTAGTGGGCTACTGATTGCAAATTTCAATTCTGCACTCAGTCAAAAGGACATTTTGCTCTTCCATACCAAAGAAATGAAACAACTGATACAAGTCTACTTATAAGAGGATAACAACCTGTTATACACCATATGCTTCATTAAAGAAGACCAACAGACATGAACAAGTTCCTCAAATGCCCTGCAGCACCACCTACTCTGAACTCTTCCACTTCCATATCAATATCACAAGGACCAAGCTGGAATTTTTAAAGAACAAACAACCGAGATTTTGTGAGGTACAGATTTACTTTTACAGTGTGGCAAGCAACAGCCATTGTACATTGTCTGCAGTGTGGTACAACCAAACAAAAGCATGAAGCCATCCACTCTAAATATATTTAGAAGCAAAACATGCTGCTTAGAAAAGTAAATTGTTTGACTTTTTAAGAGAAAAAATGAAAATCTTGAAACTTCACAAGAAAACATTCTAGTGTGCTTGTAAAACAAGCCAGCAGGCACCTGGAAAACACACACAACTGTGAACAAGTCATCTTGCCTCATGCAGTAGATGGGTGCATCAAAATACAGGTGAGCTGCCAGCAAACTAAAAAAAAATCCTCTCTGAAATCTCATCACTTATCCCTGGTTTCAACAAACTTCTGAAAGCCAGGCAGGGTAAATACCCAAAAGACAAATGGACACTAAATTTAATTCAATAATAAACACCCATGTTGAGTTATTTATGGATAAATTATGTCCTTATTTCATCTATTACATGTAGTCTGTTTACATTTTGAATATGTATTTACTATTATTTGTTAATGGATGCATTCAGTGGAAAATGTTGAATAGTTTACATTAAAATTACTGCTACTAAAGGGTCTTCACTGAACAAAAATAGATAAAACTGGGTCCCAAGGCCAAAAGACCACTGTAATAAAGAAAGTTGCAAACACACCCTGCTGTTGTTGGTCTATCACAGTTCAACAAATGAGTGCACTCTACTGAAATTTAGTTAATCAACCTTTGGACCTATTCTCTGAACCACCTAGGCACACCCGAAAAACTAAGACCTCAGCCACAGAAAATAATATTGTCTGTCTTTGTCCTCCATGGCCATTTTTCATATGTATATGGGTGTGATTTGAACCAACAAAGGGCTACAAGATAAAAGGTCCTATTCTTCAGGTGGCACGTGCTCTGTGCAAAATGCAGTGACTAAATCTATGAATCTCTATGATATGCCCAGGATCCTCTAGTAGTTTTTTTCAGCTGTCCCTGACAAAAATGAAGTGCATCCCTAATACTAAGACTTGATCCAAAGTATCCTACAATAAGGTTTACAGATGCCTTACTGACAAGTTTCTTTGAGTTTCTTATGTACTGAAATACATTCTGTACATTCTGTTTTAAAAGGTATATAGGGATTGTAACAACAAAGAACTAAATATCACAAAAAGGGCAAAGAAAACTCCTAGTCACTAGACTAAAAAAAGTCATGCCACATGGCCGTAGTGCAAGAGACTCTCCCTCACAATGCAGGTCATGTGCCTTATTCGGAACTCCATGAGCAACCACTCATTCAACAAAAAGTCAAATCAGTGATACCCAAGGATTCTCCAAAGAGCCACAGTACCAAAAGACTCCAGGCTTCATACCAGGTCACTGGATAACGTCCATGTCTCACAACCTTATAGCAAAACAGGAAGCACCAGGACTCTAAAGACTTGGGACTTCATCCATTTGCAAAGATATCGGGAGCACCACACACCCCTTTCTAGTGCCCTCGTGACACCCCATGCTCTCCCAGTCAATTTACTGCCTTCATAAGAAGAGTCACCAAAGGTATGAATGTCGCTGCCGAGATAAATAAACCTCTCAACATGGTCAACATTCTCTCCACATACTGACACACTGCTGATGGCTGTGCCCAAGAGATCATTAAAGGCCTGGATCTTGGATTTTATCCAGGACACTTTCAAGCCCAGACACTCAGACTCCTCACTCAGTCTCTTTCAAGAGCCCTATCAGGGCCTCCAATGATTCAGCGAAGATCACAGCATCATCGGTAAAAGTCAAGATCAGTGAATCTTTCTTCATCAACAGATGCCTTACAACTTCCGGACCCCACGGCCCAACACCCAGTCCACATATGCTTTGAACAGAGTAGTGTGGTGAAATGAGTCCACAGGTCACGTCCAAGAGGCCACATTTTGAAAATAAATAATCGCCGCACTCACGGCTTAGCGATGGGGCATGGTGGTGTGTGGAATTCATGATGTGCGCAGGTGAGAAACTGTCTGCATCCGTAATTGTTCCCGGGAGTTGCTGATTGCCACAGCTGCCATGTTCCCATTATAAATAGAAGCGCGAGGCGGCTGGGAGGAAAAAAAAAGGAAGCGAACAGGAAAGAAGCAGGAGGTTGCAGGAGAAGACAGGAAGCAGGAGGAGAAAGCCGGTGCAGGAGATCAAGCGAGCAAGCGCAGGCTCACGTGCAGCTGAGCAGGGACCCTGGGTGTTTGGCTGACAGCTGAGGAGCAGTTGTAGTGGTCGCTTCTGCTGAGTTTATTGTGAAGAGCAGGAGTGACCGGAAGGCAGATGACTTCCCCAGCATGAGCGCCCTGGTTGCTGGGGAGCCCAAGTCGCTGTTTGGTGGAGTCTACCGAAGCCAGGGGTCGGTGAGGTGAACTGATCAGCTGAAGCAGGCAGAGCAGATCAGCTGCAGCTAGGGTAACTCCCCTGTTGCGGGACCAATTTGGGAGAAGCAGGGGAGCCGCCAGTAGTAGAAGGACGCACCGGATTTTTAAAAGTACAGCTTCCAGCTGTTATTTTGACCTCGTTGTTTTAAAGCATTTTTCTAATGGATTTTAATCTACACGATTTCACCTCTGTTTTAATGGATTATTTATTTAATGTCTTATTTTGATGCACTGCACTTTATTTATTTGAACACCTTGCTCTGTTTGCTGTTTTTAATAAAAGCACTTTACACTTTTGCACCATCCTCTTGCTTCATTGTTTGTGCCTCACTGCCAAGCTCATCGGTAACATTACCGATGGTGTTGGGTTCAAGAGCTCCCCGAAAGGAAGATGGGAGCGTGGAGCGAAGTAGGAGCAAAAACCCCTGATGAACCCCAGAATCAACTGCGAAAAACGTAGAGATTCTGCCTCCACTCCTCACAGCACAGTACCAGTGTCCAGGCCGGCTGTGATATCCAGCGAAGTCTCAAGATGTTCCACAGAACAGCTCGATCAACTGAATCCCTACGAATATCGACAAAGGCTGCAAAGAAATTCTGACGATATTCACATTTATGCTCAATTAGAACCCTTAATGCCAATAATGCTATTTAGGATGACCCTTGCAAGAATCTTACCAGGCAGTGTTATCTCCTTGTAGTTCCCGCAATCCACGCAATCACCTTTCCCTTTCCAGATATCGATGACAAGTCTTGTTTTCCCGTCAGTTGGGATGACGCCTGTCTCCCAAATGGAAGCAAAGATTGCTTGATCCCTGCAACCTTCCCTACCCTCAACTGGTTCACCACCTGTGCAATCTCAGTGAGATTGGCTGGCTCACTGCATGATACATACCTTAAAATAAACAAAAAAGAATGTAAACCTACAATATAACATGTATCCTTAAGCAACTCAAAACTAACAATGGTGATGTAACAGGGCAAGAAAATATGATCAAAATGTTTATTAGCATTTTTTAACAGCTTTTTTAAATAACAGGTAAATGTAACACGTTAGTGATAAAGTGATAAACTACATAGCAAATGTGAGCAGACTGCCTCAGAGGTTTGCATGGAATTAGTTTTTCTTGTCTTTTAATTCCTATTACTTGAAATCGAAGCATTATAACAGAACGAAATTCAATTAAATAAATGAAAACAATATAGCCAGTATAATCATATGCTTAAAAAGTAATCCATGAATATTAGCATTAATCTCTCACCCAAACAAGAGAGCTACACAAAAAGAAACCCCTTTATGAAATGGTTCTTTAAAATAAAAAAGGTTCAGCACAGACCAAGAGTGTTTACTTTTGAGTTACATTAACAAAATCTTTAAAAGTTTAAAAAAAATCTGAACAGATCCTCCTAAAGAGAATTTCATTTTTTTTCCACTTAGACATAATACAGAATATTAATTTCCCAATGAATTATACGAGGTGGACTGGTATTTTTCCAGTTGTACAGCATAGGTCTTAGTGCCAATTGTATGGAACATTATATTATTATTATTTATTTAGCAGACACTTTCATCCAAAGCTACTTAAAAAGCAATTTACAATATAATAAATATTAAAAGCTGCAAGCATCAAAAGCAACAGAGAACAACATAAAAAAACAAGCAAGTTGGAGTTGTACAAGCATACTACTGCTACTATTATAATTATACCTGCAACTAGGCTAAGACAAATATCAGCATTCTCAACATTTATCAGTACAACAGCAGCTATTTGGTAGAAGAGAAATTAAGCAGCTGTGAAATATTTAATGAAAAGATGCACTCCTAAAATAAGGCCTTTTTCCCTAATGTTTTCCAGGTGAAGCTAAATGTCCTCACTAAAATAGGGCTTTTCGTTCAACTGAAGAGGACTTGCATTAAGGTGCTTTGGAGCAAGAATGTAGAAGCACTGTCCAGTCTTGGCACGTCTAACAAGATGAGACATGGTCAGCAGACAGGCAATGGCAGAACGGAGACTTATTGAAGGGACCTACGAAGAGACCAAAGACTGGAGATATTGAGAAGCACAACCAAATGTCAACACAAGAGGTTTTTACTGGATCTTTGCAGGAACAAGAAGTCAGTGAAGAGACAAAAGAAGATAAGTAGTAGGAGTGAAATGAGGAACAGAGAACAAAAGTTCAACAGGAAAGAGTTGCAAAAGTCTAGTTGAGAGAGGTGTTGCATGGCATAATTGGAGAGAAGGGTCACATCCTCTGAATATTATAAAGAAAGAAGCAACAAGATTGGGTCACTGAATTTGCCACCCAAGAGATATACAAATATATTTGCTCAAAATGGTATAGGACATTGTCATAACATGTGGCCTAGCAATGCAGGCACTTAATGACATCACTCACAGGCTGAATCTTACCCTGTGCCAATTTTTGACAAATTTAGTCCACGTACAGTTGAAAGTTTGTGAACCCTTTAGAATTTTCTATATTTCTGCATAAATATGACCTAAAACATCATCAGATTTTCACTCAAGTCCTAAAAGTAGATAAAGAGAAACCAGTTAAACAAATAAGACAAAAATATTATACTTGGTCATTTATTTATTAAGAAAAATGATTGAATATTATATATTTGTGAGTGGCCAAAGTATGTGAACCTTTGCTTTCAGTATCCGGTGTGACCCCTCTTTGCAGCAATAACTTCAACTAAACATTTCCGGTAACTTTTGTTCATTCCTACACACCGGCTTGCAGGAATTTTAGCCCATTCCTTTGTACAGAACAGCTTCAGCTCTGGGATGTTGGTGGGTTTCCTCACATTAACTGCTCACTTCATGTCCTTCCACAACATTTCGATTGGATTAAGGTCAGGACTTTTGATTCCAAAACATTGACTTTATTCTTCTTTAACCATTCTTTGGTAGAACGACTTGTGTGCTTAGGATCGTTGTCTTGCTGCATGACCGACCTTCTCTTGAGATTCAGTTCATGGACAGATGTCCTGACATTTTCCTTTAGAATTCTCTGATATAATTCAGAATTCATTGTTCCATCAATGAAGGCAAGGCGTCCTGGCCCAGATGCAGCAAAACAGGCTCAAACCATGATACTACCACCACCATGTTTCACAGATGGGATAAAGTTCTTATGCTGGAATGCAGTGTTTTCCTTTCTCCAAACATAACACTTTTCATTTAAACCAAAAAGTTCAATTTGGTCTCGTCCACCCACAAAACATTCTTTCAATAGCCTTCTGGTTTGTCCACATGATCTTTAGCAAACTGCAGACAAGCAGCAATGTTTTTTTGGAGAGCAGTGGCTTTCTCCTTGCAACCCTGCCATGCACACCATTGTTGTTCAGTGTTCTCCTGATGGGGGACTCATGAACATGAACATTAGCCAATGTGAGAGAGGCCTTCAGTTGCTTAGAAGTTACCCTGGGGTCCTTTGTGACCTCGCCGACTATTCCACGCCTTGCTCTTGGAGTGATCTTTGTTGGTCGACCACTCCTGGGGAGGTTAACAATGGTCTTGAATTTCCTCCATTTGTACACAATCTGTCTGACTGTGGATTGGTGGAGTCCAAACTCTTTAGAGATGGTTTTGTAACCTTTTCCAGCCTGATGAGCATCAACAACTCTTTTTCTGAGGTCCTCAGAAATCTCATTTGTTCGTGCCATGATACATTTCCACAAACATGTGTTGTGAAGAGCATACTTTGATAGATCCCTATTCCTTAAATAACACAGGGTGCCCACTCACACCTGATTGTCACCCCATTGATTGAAACACCTGACTCTAATTTCACCTTCAAACTAACTGCTAATCCTAGAGGTTCGCATACTTTTGCCACTCACAAATATGTAATATTCGATCATTTTCCTCAATAAATAAATGACCAAGTATAATATTTTTGTCTCATTTGTTTAACTAGTTTCTCTTTATCTATTTTTAGGCCTTGAGTGAAAATCTGATGATGTTTTAGGTCATATTTATGCAGAAATATAGAAAATTCTAAAGGGTTCACAAACTTTCAAGCACAACTGTATGTTTGATTAGTGAACATTACAACAATCTAGACAAGAACAGGCCATTCAGTCCAACAAAGCTTGCCAGTGCTATCCACTTTATTCTTATAAAAAACACCAAGTATGGTTTTGAAAGTTCTTAAAGTCTTACTGTCTACCACACTACTTGGTCACTTATTCCAAGTGTGTATGGTTCTCTGTGTAAAGAAAAACTTCCTAATGTTTGTGCGAAATTTACCCTTAACAAGTTTCCAACTGTGTCCCTGTGTTCTTGATGAATTCATTTTAAAATAACAGTCTTGATCCACTGTACTAATTCCTTTTATAACTTTAAACACTTCAATCATGTCACCTCTTTATCTGCTTTTGATTAAACTGAAAACTCTCCGCTCTTTTAATCTTTTTTCATAATTCATCCCCTTTAGCCCTGGAATCAGCCTAGTTGCTCTTCTCCGGAACGTTCCTAGCACTGCTGTGTCCTTTTATGTGTGCTTTTATTCAAGAATATCAGTCAGTCATTACCCAACCTGCTATACCCTAACTCAGGGTCACAGGGGTCCACTGGAGCCAATCGCAGCCAGCATAGGGTGCAAGGCAGGAACAAATCCCGGGTAGGGCACCAGCCTACCGCAGGGCACACACACACACACCCACACACCAAGCACAATTTCGGGATCGCTAATGCACCTAACCCGCATGTCATTGGACTGTGGGAGGAAACTGGAGCACCCGGAGGAAACTCATGCAGACACGAGGAGAACATGCAAACTCCATTCAGGGAGGACCTGGGAAGCGAACCCATGTCTCCTTTCTGCGAGGCAGTAGCGCTACCACCATGCCGCCCATTATTTAAGAATATAACTGAAGAAGAAGAAATCCGTTTCTGCTTTAGCTATGTGTTCAACATTTCTTGCCTTGTATTTCCTGTCATCCTATATTTGCATAGATCGTTGTAGACAAAGAACACATATTAAATGCATGTGTTCCAAATAATGATATATTATTTACACTATACAATTCCAGGCACCTCACATCCAGATAATGAGCCTTGAGCTGGAATAACTTTTTGCCCGAGTTCAGTTGTGGCAGTAGCAGGCTGCTTGCTGCTTCTGCCGATTGACAAATTTGCAAAAAAAAAAGACACTGATGGAGAGGTGTGAAGAAATTTAAGGTGACCCAGGATAACGACTTTTATCATAGGGTTCTGGGATTCTAGTGTTAAGGGTTTATATATATACTCGCTAGCTCCTTAAGAACTCAAAGGTAAATAATATCTGATCCTGATGATTTGTTTGAATTCAGCTTATTTAATCTGAGCAGCACTTCTCCCTCTACAATTTCTAAATCCTTCAGTACCTCCTTAGTAGTCCAGTTTACAACTGGGAGGTTATCCAATTCCTCACTTGTGAAGACCTTAGAAAAATATGAGTTTAGAGTGTTCACTATTTCACTGTCTATCTTTTAATTCCCCTTTACTATTTCTGATGCACTTCACCACCTCCTTGACTGTTCTTTTACTACTCAGACACTGAAAGAATCTCTCAAGGTCTTCTTTCACCTTATCTGCTATATTCCTCTCCAAATGTCTTTTAGTCTTCCTGATATCCTTCTTAATGGTTGCTCTCATATTCTCATATGCCCTACTTTGGAGTTATTGGTCTTATATGCCTTATAAAGTTGTTTTATCCTTTGCAACTTCTTTTTTAACTCTTTGTTAACCCACTGTGGAGTTTTTGAAAATGTCCTATTAATTCCAAACTTAGTTATGTACCTGTCCTGCATTACATGTAAAAAATTTTTAAACCTGTTCCACTGCTCCTCGAATGTCTCCACACTGAAAAGCTTATATCAGTCTATCCCCCTTAGACTTTGCTGCATCTGCTAAAAAAATGTCCTGCCAAAGTTAAACTTAACAATTTTAGTCTTTGCATCTACACTCTTACAAAACACTGAGAACTGTATTATATTATGGTCACTTGACCCTAGTGGTTCAATCGCCTCTTTACCTTCAATTCTATCTTGTTTATTACAAAATACTAAATCCAGACAGGCTTCACCCCAGGTTGGTGCTTCAACATACTGTGTTAAAAAAACAGCCACTGATTACTTCTAAAAATTTGTGTTTTTGTGCTCCTCCATTTGTAGGGTTATCCCAGTTAATATTCGGACAGTTAAGGCCCCCAATGACTAAAATATTCCTTGTAAACTTGCATTTTTAATATTATTAAAAAGATGTGTGTTGAAATTACTGTCTGAATTGGGTCATCCATAACACACTCCTAAAATAAGGCCTCTTTGTTTAATGCTTTCCAGGTGAAGCTACGTGTCCTTAGTAAAATGGGGTTCATTGTCCAACTGAAGAGGACTTGTATTTAAATTTTGTTTGACATAAACAGCAACCCTACCTCCTTTTCTGTTCTGTCTATCCTTCCTAAAAATGTGTATCCCTCTATGTTACACTCATCCCCATCTCTGTTATTTAGCCAGGTTTCTGTTACTGCAATAATATCGCAATTATGCTCTGCTACATACAGCTCCAACTCACTTGCCTTATTTTTGATACTACCGTTAAGGAAAGCTATTTTTAACATGTTACTACTTCTATATTTAAATGTTGGGTTAGAATTTACATTACTACGCATTTTTATTTTAACACTATTGTTTGTTCTTCCATGAACAGTTCTAAACCTGGCCTCTCCTAAACCCCCTGCTCCCCCATTCCCTAGTTTAAACAATTCTTATTGAAAGTGGGCACATTGGCGCATATTAAACCAGAACGTATTTTATGAATGTCTGAATTCCTTTCCTCTTGTGCAATTTTAATCAGGGGATCATTTCCACATTCTTCCCCAGATCATGACTGAATAAGTTCCTTGATATTTTTTAACATATTTTAGAGAGTCTTTTTGAGTCTTGATCTAAACTTGGCAGTATCACCTAAAAAAGAAAAAGATAAAAGATTGAGAGTGGTCTCCCCTAGACTTTCTCGTATGCTCAGATATGGGGATGGATATTTGAGGAGTAAACCGCAAGACAATGATTATATTTTTATATTATGTACATTAAAGAACTATTGAAAACAAATCAAATCAAATGAATAATATATTGAACAATTATTATAAAAGTAAAGGTGTATAAATCGGAATCTGCATAAATAAAAGGTAAAGTACCACTTCTGGTTAACGGAAATAGCCCAAAACTTGATAGAAATCTATGTTTTGTATCTAATACTTGTATGCAAAATTTGGTTGACCTAAGTGAAAGCGTACTCAAGTTATCATGTTTACATACACACACACACACACACACGCACGCACAAACACACCCACACAGACATAATTCCAAAAATGGTATTTTCAGACTGAAGTAGGTCTATATCGTCAAGATTCATCAAAATCTCAACATCGAATCTTTGGACGATTACAATACTTACCCTATACTTTGTATACGAGAAAGTAAAAATGTAGGTAGGTTGCTTTTCACAAACTTTCCAATTTGTATACAGAAGCAAAAGTGTGTCACTGGAAAAGTGAATTTGGAACGTAATAGTTCAGAATATGCACATTATCAAATGTCTCAATCTCTACTGGTTACAGCAGACTGAAATAGGTGATTCTTGTATATAGGGGCATCAGGAAACTCTCAACCTTTAAAATGGGTTCACTGTCTGTAAACTGCAGAGTTATGAACTGCTTGGGTGTAGCCAAATAAACAGAATAAGAAATGAAAGATAAATTTTTAAAATAGAAACCATAAGCAGTGCTTCAATCGTATCAGAAAATGATTGTTTAAGTAAGTGAAAGTTCTAAAAACACAACATGTTTTGCTAATTAAGAAATATAAAATAATGGTTAATATTTTATTTGTGAAAATGGGTCACAGAGCCTAGCTTAACACTGCATAATGTTATTGCAAGACAGGATTGTATTTGGAATGGAATCCCAACCTGTCGTATTGGTACTCAGATACATTTAAGGGAAAAACCAATTTTTTTTTTTTTTTAACCTGTCAGCAGCAGTGATCATGGCAATCATAATGAGTGACAATTACAAAGCATGATTAAGCAATAGTAACCACAGCGGCAGTTGAGTCATCTGTTATCAAGAAAATAATGTGAAACACATTTACAAAGTGCAGACTGTCATCCAGAAGTTTTCTTAGCAAAAGACATTTTTTTATTTTCATTTGCCCAAGGCAAACTCACCATCGGATGAATGAAACTGAAATCATTGGGTCTCCGGGAAGACAGGATATTTTTCAGTAAAGACAGGTTAGGGCTATGCCATTACTTTAACAAAATATTAAGGCACATTTAGGATGAAGACAAAAAGTTTGGGAAGATTAGACTTTGGCGAGTTTATGAGACAAGGGTGGTGTGTCCTAAGAGGTTTCCTTGGAATCTAACAATAAAACTTCTATTTTAGTACTGTTCCTATACAGAAAGTCTATAGTATAGAAACGTGTTTGTCTGAGTGTTGCTTGCAGCTTTAAGTGACCACTTTGTCCATTTTTGACATCTTTGTGATCCACAGCACATGAAACACCCATAGACAGACATGCAGGGCATGTTATCAAAACAGTGCTAATACTCTGTTTGTCTCAGCATAAATAATAAAGCTGTAATAAAGTCTGTGGTCTCTTACATTTTTGTTCACATCTTGTGATGGCTGTTTAGGGCTACATTGAGATGTTTTAGATTCAAAGAGCTTTAACTCCTAGGCAGGATGACCATCAACAACTTTTCTATATCCATTTATTTTTAAACTTGCTCTTTTTTCCATTGATTAAAATAAAAATTACAGTTTGACAGTGTGCATATATCACTAGGCTTTCAACTTTGGGAAAGTCCGTACATATGTGTATGTGTTTTTATATGATGTATGACATTTGCTATTAGATTATAAAGGTAATCTGTCTGTACCATGCAGCCAGTATTTCAAATACCCTGGTACAGAAATGATAATAACTTTTCCTGTTATGGTTGAATGAACCTAAAGGGTATACAATTATTTACATAGAATGCTATCATTTAAGTTATTAAAAACTTTATATAGACTAATTGTATTGTACATGGATATGCTATTCCCAAACAAAGGCCATACTATCTTGAACATCTGGCCAGCATCACATTGAACTACCACTTTTCATGACATACACTAACTTTACTTGTGTTAAGGAGAGCAGAAGATGGCAACTCAGCGGTGCTGATTTTCGCTTCAACAGTAGCAAAATAGTTGGTTGAAATATCATCATTTCGGATGTTTTCATTAGTTTGCTTGAAATTTGTAGAAGAAAATACAAAAACTTATTATCAAATAACTTTCTTTTCTCATTTTTTGTGGGGGGTGGAGACTGAAATAAAATGTAATTATAATTAATGTCGTTCTGCTCCAGACCAGTGATGCAGTTCTAGTTAGTGAAGAAGATCATGTGTGGTAGAAGCTTTTCATTTCAAGGGTAAATCAAGCTAAAATAAAAGGAAACTTTAATCTGAATTTGTACTTATGCCAATTTTCTTGCAAACTGTGTACTGTATTATGTAATTCATAACACATTTTCAAAAATTTACATACAAAGAACTCAAACCTCCCAACACCCCTATACACAAAATTTATTTTGAAGAACTCGGGAGTTCAATCGGTTAATTTGGGTGAGTCTCAGATGGAGTGGTGGCTCTGAAGCTAGGGATCTGCACTGGCAATCAGAAGGTTGCCGGTTCGGATCCTGTAAATGCCTAAAGGGACTCTGCTCTGTTGGGCCCTTGAGCAAGGCAAGGGCCTTCACCTGCAATTGCTCTGTCCTGGGTATGACATTAATCTGCATCCATCCCTGCATGTAGGCCCTCCAACCTGCAGGGAAAAACTTGGGGGTTGGTGGCAGAATTGGCACTCCAGCCACCATAAAAAACCTCACACTGTTCTACTCCATCTGAACTAGTGTGGTGCTGAGGTATCACCCGTTGCATGGCTGCACTCGGGTCCTAATCTGATCCTGAGTTGGTTTGTCGTGTGGTGGGTGCAGCCATGCACTGTATCAGTGCGTGCTCTCAGACCCCTCAGGAATCCCCACATATCACACGTTTATCTTCATCCTATCCACAGACAAGTAAACTATATAAAATGGATTTAAACCAATTCCGTATTTTGTATTTTTCAGGAAATGCCATTCCTACAGTAAATTTTCCTAATGTTGATATTCTATATTCTAGCACCATTTTGTAAATTGATTTATTTTTCAATCCCATTTAACTCAATTCAGGGTCATTAAGTACTGAAGCTTATTCCAGAAATATAAGGAACTTAACAGGAGCCAACTTTGGACTGGACATTGCCAGACACATTCACACATACAGAGCAGATTTAATCAGTAATTCTGTTATGCACATCTTTGGAAAATGCAGCAGTGGTGAAAAGCTCAAGCCGAAATGGAGCAAATGTGGACATTTCAAAAGAATAGTGGCTAGGCTAAAAGCCAGCTCTTGAACTAAAACAAAAACTTAAAAAAAAAAAAAAGACCAGTCTACTTTTTAAAGTAGCCATTTACACTAAAGTTGTGTGGGAATTCATAATCTACACTAGCAACAACACTATATCCCTGAGAAGACAAAATCAGACAATTAAAACCACTAATAATGGGACATTTCTAAGTGACCATTTAGCCCAGCGTGCAAATCTTTGGATCGTGAGGAGGGCTGTAAAACTTAGTGAAAATGAATATGGACAAGGAAGCAAACTACAAATACCACAAAGTGACATGGGCAGAATGTGCAACCAGATCCCCGAAGCTGTCAGGTAGCAAGCCAAAAACAGTGCAGTTGTGTCACCCTGTTTTCTGGTATGTCACTATTTAAAAGCTAATTAATAGCATGATGTCACACATGGAGTCATTGTTTCTCAAATAAAGTGCTCATTTCTGTGACTTTTATGGATAATTACTAACAGAGCAGGATATCATTTAAATCAGAATAAGAATTATATTCATGCTTTAAACAAGTAAATGTTGAAAAGGTGGTAATCAAGAATAAACTGAACTAAAACAAGGATAAGTATGCATTAATTCACAGCAGGAGGAGTGCAATGGCTAATACCAAGAGAAAGCTAATGTAGACAATGGACAGACTCAGACAATTGTCACAAGGGTGGTATGTTGTATTCATTACACATGATATGTAATCATTGAAAATATATAGATTTTTTTTTAAATTTACATTATTTTCAATATACTGTAAGAAAATCAAGCAAACTTACAAATTATTTTGGACACACAGAAGTACACTCTTTTCTATTTGCAAAAGGCTTTATGACCCTTAGTTTTCTGTTTATATAATGAACTGATATAATTAACAGATATGTACCAAACTGGGACAAAAAACATCTTTTGAGATATTATCCCATACTTGCCAGTGAATGACATAAGACCCCTGATAATGCAAGCTGTTTCAGGTACAGGGCAAAAGGTAAAACAAATGAAAATATTAATAACAGTAAGGCTTTCAAATTCCACGTCTTTGAATTGAATACCAAAATCAAATGAGGGGCACTTAATCACTTAATCGTTTCACTCAAGTTTGTACTTATTAAGAAGCAGGCAAGATGGCAATAAAGAAACCCCTTAAAGTAGCTTTTACATACAGTAAGATTGCAGCACATTAGTAGAAGAGCTGTATTTAGCTGTTTTATTTTAAGAATAAAAAAGACAGAGTCACACTGTCAACAAAGTAGCAGTACAAGAAGTGAAATATCTATATGTTTTCCTTATAGCCAAGAAAGGAATGACTTGTAAAAAGAACTGTGACCCTAAGCTGTCTCTGCGTCCAGCAATGCCTATAAATGACAGGATGCAGCATCATTCAGTGGAATGAGCACTAGCAGGAGGGGCTCAAACATCAATTATCAATCACTTTGTTATTAAATAGGGAGCCCAACTTTTTCAATTTGTCTTTTGTTCTCTGTTTATACCACACAGTGAAAAGCTCATATATTGATTATGTGCTGCAATGAATATGCTGGACCACAAGTAATGGTGAGTAGACTAATTTCTAGATGTAGGGGCAACAACAAGGGACATGTTGACTGGATACTAATTGTTATTTGGAGGCCCAATTTATCATTGTACATGTAGTGAAGACAGACATTTTGGCAAATTCATTTTTCAAATCTAAGGGTCTTTTTTTCCAAGGCAGCTGTTCCAAAGACACTGAACTGTACAGTCATCATTTGGAAGAGCAGAATCCAATGAAATCCATAGTGCACTGCTGTAGATGTTTTTCAGCCAGGTTATTGCCCTGCCTTAAGATTATTTTTCATGCTTTATATATTTTAATCTTTTGTTATAAATTGTTTTTTGTTTTGTTTTATCTATATGTAAAATTACATTTTTCTTTAATATTGTAATGTTTAATTATACAGTTTTCAAGTACTGCATTTTCTGTTCTTTGAAGATATACCTGGAGTCTATAAGTGAAACCCCAACAGTCAGTTCCACCCTGACATTGACGCTCAGGAAGCACCCTCCGATTGAGGAGACTGATACCTCAGAGCATCACTGTCAGTTGTGCAGTGCAAGTCATTGTGAGTATTGTTTATTTTGGCTATTGTACTTTTGCATCTCTTTTTGAATTTTGATTGTTGGATTATGGAATGTCTTGGTTTATTTTATGGGGTCACCTTTACAGGCTAACAATTTTTTCCTAAATTTTCACTTTTGTTTTTTTTTTTGTTATTAGTTTTTCTTTAATGAATTCTTAGAAGTATAAAGATACTTCATTTTGTGTTGTCTTAATAATGCCAGATGTTCCTAGTTTCCAGCTTCCTTTCTTGCAGGACTTTTTTTGGTGCGTCTATAAATTCTGAGCAACCGTCAAAGCCAGCCATCGAACACTTTGATAGCTGCAGCCTGTGATAAGAGGTCCATGGTGAAGTGCAATTTTAAATAAATAATCCAGAGACCTGGGGCCTCATGAATAACACCGTGCGTAGAATTCACACTATAACATGGCATAAGTACAAAAGCGGAAATGTACTTATGTACAAAAAAATCCAGATGCATAAATCTGTGCGTTCGGCTACTTCAATGTTCTTCCGCTACATAAATCCTGGTCAGTGTGAAAAGGAACGCATGTGCATGTGTCTGCTGTCCCGACCCATCTCCTCCCAGAATATGCCTCTTTGAATATGTAAATCAATATAAATAGCCCTTAAGCTCAGCATTCTGTGAAAAGGCAATGGCAAAAGCACAGGGGGAAATAGAAGAAGTTCAGCGAATACCAAGTGGAGGCAAAGAAAAACATACTATTTGTTGGTTAAACAGTGGTATAAACAACAAAAGGAAGTTAATCGATTGACATAGAGTGTTGGAGAAACTTGAAAGCTCAAGTTCATAAAGTCACACAGTGCCCGAAATTAAAAAGAAGTTGTCAGATATCAAAGTCGCCGTGAAAAGGTGAGTCGTAGCCCACCGTCTGAGTTTCATATGAAAACTTATTAGGGTACAGAGAAAAAAAATAGGCATACAGTGGGAAAAAAGCATGAAATGTCAACTTTAATCTCTAAATTTCCACTTTAATCACGTAGTTTATTTTGTCATTAAAGTAGAACATCACAAACTTCATCTTAAAATCATTTCATTTACTAGTTTCTCAAATCCCATCGTAACTAAAGTAGCATGTTAAATGCTTTGTTTTGTATCTGATCTTCTATGTTCTCTATGTGTGTGAATCACTACGTACTTTGGGCTTTCTCTTCCTCCAACAGGACACAGAATCCATTACTTTCGTAATATTACAGCTCTCTGAATAATTAAAATACTGAGATGTATGCGTGATATCATTTTCATTTTAATAAAGCATGTTATTAAACATGGGAACATGGTGGCGTAGTGACCTTCGATGAAATAATATATTGCAGCAGTACTGTCTCTTTCAAGCATACTAACTCCCAATTCCTGTCCTTACTTTTCTTTCTCCAAATACCCAATCACCACACAATCAACTCTGTAATAGACGTTAAGCCATCTGTAAGCTTAGAACACCAATTCCTCAAAACTTTTAAGGAACATTGAAATATCTTGAAATATCTTCGTAGTACACGTTTAATTATTCTATCCTTCCAGTGTCACACCAGTCCCAGCAAGCATACAGTGCGAGGCAGGAACAATCCATGAACGGAGCACCAGATCCTTGCTAGCGCAGCGACATCGTGTCCTCACATGTTTAATTATTAACAATATGGATTATTTAAATGAAGTTAAAGTTTTATCTGTATAATATAATAAACATATTTTGCTGCATTTCATCTTAAATATGATATCGTCATCATATGTAAATACACGCTTTATAAAGTGGCTCAGGTTGTGCAATATTATAACTGTAGTGCAAGTTTACAGTGAGGTGTACAGTGAGTAAGTACAAACAGTTCTACAAGGAGCACTTGATGGACTGATTGAGTGCATTTATAGTACTTGGGATAAAACTGTTTCTGAACCTTGAAGTCCGTACAGGAAAGGTTTTGAAGCATTTGCCTTGTGAGAGTGGTTCAATAGACCGCATGGCTGAGGCAGCGTGTGCTTGATGCTGTATACCAATAATTCTCTTTCCGATCAGCTTCTCTGAGTGGTGCAGTGAGAGTAATATGGAAAAAGATGATCTGTTGTGGCAACCCCTAACGGGAGCAGCTGAAAGAAGAAAGAGAAGGTGCAGTGAGAGTAACAATGCTAAAGCAGCTATGGTATTTGGAATAGTTTGGCCAATCCGTGGACCATTAAATTGTTACAGGTTAATTACAATCAGATGCGTTAAACTAATAAATAATATGCGGTTAATTTCAGTGAATTAATAAAGCTGTGTCAGGGATGTGGATCTAAAAAAGAAAGGATAACCACACTGGAACAGTAGCACTGCTTTGACGCTGGGTGCTGCCAGTCTGCAAAACCGAGCGAAGAACTTGTGTATGCCAGGGTATGAGCTACCGTGGAAATATGCGTGGCTTTACGTCAAGTTTAGGTTTTATACATTGTGATTTGAACATGGAAACAGACTTACGCAGCATTTTTGTGCATACGCACTGTTTATACATGAGGCCCCTGGAGCATGCAAGCTCCAAGTGGGTGCAGGTACATGTGTGAGCATTCACATGGCACTCTGAGGTTGTTTGCTTGGCTGATCGCACATTCACATGCAAATGCAAACAGGTCACTCAAATGCATCCTCAACACCAAGGAGTGGGTAGAGGACAGCACCTGCACCCAATTTGGGCTATCAGGGTACCCTGCATAGCAGAGGGGGAAGGAAGAAAAGGAATAAGAGGGGAGAGAAAATAAGGAGTGGAGGTTAAGGGTGTGAGAAAGAGGTATGATGGTGAGGAGCCCATGCAGTAAGGGCTGGAAGCAGGTAGTTGGAAGTATGCTCCAGGGAAGCAAGAGGAAGGTAAGAATGGAGATGGAGTAAGGGTCATTTTATTGGATTATTTATTTATTGTCTTTATAAAATACTGCACTTTTTGACACTGTTTGTTGTTTTAAATAAAAGCACTAGACACTTTGCACCAACCCCTTGCTGACCGCGTGTGTCCTCACTTGCCCATCTCATCCTCGGGTATGTTACCGGTGGTTACGTGTTCAAGAGGCTCCCAGAAGCAATCAGGGATTGTGGAGCCTACATGGATGGACTGTTAAATGGCCTAACTACATTTTACCAAACCAGGCTACTCTAATCATCCTCAAACCAAAACAAAAAAAAGAGGCTGGTAAATCAGATTTTGCACAAACAAGAAATGTATCACTGTGGTGAGCTGGCCAGCACAGGTCTACCACTAATACTACTACTGCTACAGCATTCAAGAAATAACCCACAGCTGCAGTGAGACATTTCTCAAGGCCTTCATAATTTTATGTGTCAAGGCAAGGAAACAAAATCTTTTTGGTGTTATTAATATGTTAATCAAAGAATACCCTGTGAGGGATTGCCGGCCGTGTATCCCAGCCAACACCCCCAAACCACCAGATGGAGCCATCCCTGCAACATGGAAGGGCCCCGAATTCCAGCAGGGCATCATGGAACTTGAAGTTTTTCACCACAGCCTTGCTGGATACCATGGGGGCTACCGGAGGATGCTGCAGGGAGGCCCAGGGACTTATACTTTCCCTATAACCCGGAAGTATTTCACAATTGTAGAAACGGAAGAAATTATATACTTCCGGGCTGAAGAAAAAGAGAAGTTTTATCTGACCCGGAAGTGATAGAAAGTCACACGGACTGAGGGACAAACACTTCCGGGTCAAGAACTATAAAGGACTGTAGGAAATCCCAGATGGACGAGCTGAGTTGGGAGGCAGGGTGGCTAAGTGTCTGGGAGTGGAGGATTGGTTTATTGATTATTGTGTATTTGCTTGAGTATTGTAGAGAGGAGGGTGCTTTGTGCACATTATTATTATAATAAATAATAATTGGACTTTTTATCTGGTGTCTGACGAGTGGTCTGAGGGTACAAGGGTGCAAGAAAAACCCTTATCTGTCACAACCCATACTTCTAGTTAGAGGCCTCACCAACTCTAGCACCTTTTAATTTTGTAATTTATATGTCCTCTTTTTGATCTTGTCCATTATTTTGTTATTTTTTGTCATATGATTTTGGATTTTATTTGTTCTAATCTTGTTATTATTTTCTGTGACTAATTTGTACATAAAACAAATTTCAACATTAGTTTTTGGTAATTCTTTTTTTTTTTTTTTAATTTGCCCCTTTATTGTACTTAAAACATTCTTCTGCCCTATGTCCTATTTTCTTTTAATATATGTTATAATTAATAAGCAGGTTTGCTTTTCAAAATTTACAGCCGGGCAATTCCCTATACAAATGTAAAGTGTCAACTTAAAAACACTGACAAGCCCTCATGCTGTAAATCCTTCACATTCGTAAGGTGGCAAACCCCACCCAATTCATCTATAGCATGTTTTGATTTCCTTAACAGAAACAACTGGGACTTAGATAATACAAAATAAAAACTGCTGCACTTCCAAATTTTTAACATTTGTGCCTAATTCATTAGAGAGTTGATATTTCCCTAAAAAGCCACCTAAAAAGGGAGAAAATAAGAAAGAGGTCCAGGGAATATCTGGGCTTGTGACTATTAAGTATTTACCCGTTTCAGTAACACCAGGAATTTAAAGCAAGTAACAAAAACACATTCTCCACGCTGTACTTTTGTGCACTCTGTCAATGAGTGGAGAAACCCTAACTAATAGCACAATGCTGTATATTAGGACAGAATTTCAGCAGGTTTCACTCCTTCTGCCCAAAGAAATTTCACTACAGCTCATTGTTCACAAATGGTGAAAGTCCATAGCAGGGTGTCAATGTTGATTTGACCTTGGCTTCAGCTAGACTCCTGGCAGTATGTTGCACTGTGTGTTATCACACAGATATCACTGAACATCCCTACTGTGTCTGAAGAGGTTGATGCTGCAATACTAATGTTTAGCCATAGGTATCCACTAGCAGTAACAACAAAATCCCTCATGCAAAATCCAAATGTAAACGTGGTTTTGCTGGCTGTTCCCGGTGCTGTAGATCAGGGGTCCTCAAACTATGACCCACGGGCCAGACACGGCCCCCGCTGCGACCATGGGAACTGCTGTGGCCGCGGCTACCACTGTATCCAGCATCATTAGCATGCGTGAGCCAAGCCACTTTCACCGCACTGAGGCAGACAGGTAGTAGCCAGGGGCGAGGACGCACCCATCTCAAAGAAGCAATAGCCATTTTGCATCCCTTTGAAAACAATTATGTCAAGGAAAACAAAAATTGACTCTGAGTACAGGATATTCAAAGAACAGTGGACATAAGATTATTTTTTCATGCAGTGCAAGGAGAGAGCTGTTTGTCAGGTGTGCCAGGAGTCAGTGGCTATGTTCAAGGAATACAATTTGCATCAACAGTATGAAACTTGACATAAAGATAAATATGATTGTTTGGTCGAGTGAGAAAAAACAAAATATTAAAACTGAAAAATGGATTGACAACTCAGCAAAATGCTTTTGTGAAGCAGAAGCAGCTAAATATTTCATCACTGTGAGCAAGTTTTCAAGTTGCCAAGCTAATAGCACGCACTGGCAGACCATTCATAGAGGGAGAATTTGTTAAAGAATGCCTTATTTCTGTTGCCAAAAAGATGTGTCCAGAGAAGGCTGATTTATTTAGTACAGTGAGTCTTTCAGGACCTACAATTACACAAAAGATTGAAGAAATGGGGGACAATTTGCATCGGCTTTTACAAAACTCAAAAAACCTTTGCTATTTTTCGTTGGCACTTGATGAAAGCAATAATGTTCGTGATTCTGCACAACTTCTAATTTTCTTTCATGGGACAAATGATCATTTCAAAGTCACAGAGAATGCTTTGCTGCACTGCAAAGCATCAAAGGAACAACAACAGGAGAGGATATCCATGAAAAGGTTTGCCAAACTGTGAATGATTTGGAGCTGGACTAGGCTAAACTAGCCAGTGTGACAACTGATGGTGCTCCTAGCATGGTGGGGTCAATGAAAGGAGTGGTTGTACGCATTAACCAAGAGATGGACAAACACAACCATTCACACCCAATAGCCATACACTGCCTCATCCACCAACAAGCACTGTGTTGTAAATCACTGAAATGGGACTCTGTCATGAAAGTTGTGGTGTCCTTTGTTAACTTCATTAGGGCTCATGCACTAAACCACAAACAGTTTCAGGAATTTCGGTCTGAGCTGAATGTTGCCTATGAAGATATTCTGTACCACACAGAAGTCTGTTGGCTGAGTCGAGGAAGAGTTTTGAAATGTTTTTATGACTTATTTCCACAGATTTCTACTTTTCTGCTTTCGAAAAACAATGAAGTGCCAGAGCTTAAAGATGCAGAATGGAAATGGCACCTTGTCTTTCTGACAGATGTAACAGAGCTACTCAATAGTTTCAATGTGCAACTTCAAGAAAAGGGGAAGCTCATCTGTGATATGCATTCACATGTGAAAGCATTTGAAATAAAATTGGACCTCCTCATTAAACAAGTGAAGGAGGAAAACTTCTGACATCTCCCCATTACTCAAAAGCTGTTGGCTGAGAAACCAACAGTTGCATTCCCAAACATAAAATGTGTAGATTCACTGGAAATGTTGCAAAGGAAGTTTCAAATGAGATTTACCAAATAGAACTGGCCGAACTACAGAATTGTGACTCTCTGAAAGACACATTCAAGTCAAGCAGCCTTACTAATTTCTATGCATCTCTCCCCTCTGAGACATATCTTAATCTCAGGAACCATGCATTTAAAATGGCAACCATCTTTGGCAGCACCTATGTTTGTGAACAGACTTTTTCCCGAATGAAACATCTGAAATCTCCAACCAGATCCAGACTAACTGATGCACACTTGCATCACTTGTTACGGCTGGCATTGACAAACATGGAACCGGACATTGACTGTCTCATCAGCCAAAAGCAGGCCCACACTTCTCAATGAAATACTTGCAAGTTTATGTTGGTTAAAATTATTCTTCATTTTAAATACAGGCAGTATATCCCTGGGTTACATATGAGATAGGGACTGTAGGTTTGTACTTAAGTTGAATTTGTATGTAAGTCGGAACAGGTACATTATTTTAATAAATGCTATTGTTGACCGACTGTAACCAAGTGCTCTGCCAATGAATGATGGAGTTTCACCTCTCTCTGACCTTTTTATTATTTCTACTTTATGTTCAATGGTGATGGTTTTTCTCTTCTTTACTGCATCACCAGCACTTGCATCAGATTTGTGTTTCAGAGACATTCTTGAAGGGTGAAGACAAAAGGTTAAGATGAGCTCTTCTGCACAGCACAGTACACGCTATCACAGCAGGAAGGCACCAGTCAACACGTCTGATATACTGACGAGAGACAACCTCCTGCTATGTGCGTAACAGTACAAGCAGGCTTGCTATTAAAAATGACTTGGGGGGGTTCATCACTTGTCCACCACACAGTTACCTCCATTACAGTATGCTGCCTGCAGCGTCCGCCCACTGAGAACAAACACGGTGTGGCCAAAGGCGGGTAGTGAATCGGCCAACCACGATTCAACAGGCAGCCATCCGAGGCACACTACAATGATACCCCCGCCGCCCCATTCACCCTCAATGGCTTCCGTTCAGCCACAACCGGGTCAGCGCTTGCAGCATCACCAGGCGTGTGTGCTGGGCGGGCAGTGAAACGCCTCCCTCCGCTCCATCTAGCCTGAGTCCAGTCAGGAGCAGTAGCTGTGGCGGCATAGTAGGTGGGCAGTGAACCATCGCCCGGCACACGAGCGATAGCTGTGGCCCCGGTGACTATGGACCACGGGTCACTGCTTGCCGCAGGGGTCGCCCAAGGGACACTACACTGCGTGAGCAGCGAAATCGCCCCCCTCCAGCCACCACTTGCAGCATCCACAGGCCAAAAATGACGGAGAGGCAGTCACTGAGGTGCATGTGTCTCAGCTGTGGCCTCGTTCATGTCCGTAACCTGGGGACTACCTGTATTGTATTGTTCTTTCATGTTTGTTACATTTAAATTAGGTATGTGCAGTGTGCATGGGAATACGTTCATTTTTTTTTTTCAAACTATAGTCCAGCCCCCAAACATTCTGAGGGACCATGAACTGTCCCCCTTTTTAAAAAGTTTGAGGACCCCTGCTGTAGATGGTGCATGACGTGTCGCCATGGCATCCATCCTAAGCAACCACATATAGCTTTTTGTTAGAGCCGTCATATGTACTAGCCCTGTGTGAGAATCATGTAGAAGCTGAAGAATTCCCTCTTACAACACCCTATTGCTAAATGAGGAAACACAACTCTACAGCCCCTCAACAAAAAATGTTTGTGCACTGTTGGTTCCTTTTGCCTCTGGAAACACAGTGAGACTGGCTTTTCAGTCTGTACCCACTGAAGCACCTGTAACAAAAGAGTTTACTGTCAAGTCAGAAATTTGTTTTAATTGAAAGGGAGCATCAGGTACCATTTCTCATAAAATAACCTCCAAAGGAGATGAAGTAGCTGATGACTAAGTTTTCATGGGAGTGTGGTTTAATGTATCATTATTAACTAGATCTTTGCCAGGCCAGGCCTGTGGCACAACTCATAATCATATGCGTCAAGCATTAAATTGCACCGCAGCTTCCTTGGAGACAAAATCTGGAATACTGGCTTCATATTACTTAAGAGGCCTAACAACAACAACAAAAACAACATTTATTTATACAGCACATTTTCATACAAAAAAATGCAGCTCAAAGTGCTTTACAAAATGAAGAATAGAAAAATAGAAGACACAATAAAAAATAAAAATAAGTCAACATTAATTAACATAGAATAAGTAAGGTCCGATGGCCAGGGTGGACAGAAAAAACAAAACAAAAAAAAAAAACTCCAAAA
The DNA here is from genome assembly GCA_026402145.1 of Polypterus bichir lapradei. Taxonomy (NCBI): domain Eukaryota; kingdom Metazoa; phylum Chordata; class Cladistia; order Polypteriformes; family Polypteridae; genus Polypterus; species Polypterus bichir. The sequence continues at coordinate 5,655,492 of JANRMT010062799.1, forward strand.
AAAAAAAAATAAAATCTGCAGGGATTCCAGACCAGACTGCCCTCTGGGCAATCTACCTAACATAAATGAAACAGTCCTCTTTGTATTTTAAGTTCTCACGGAAGGACTTGATGATGATGGTCTCGTAGACTTCTAGCTTTCAGTCCATCAATGTTGGAGCATCATGATGCTTTGAGTAGGTGGTGGTGGTGCAGGCCGCCACCACAAAGAAACCAGAAAAAGAAACAGAAGAGAGAGTTGGGGTCAGTACAGATTTTAGAGCCACTATGAATAGTTATTATGATGAATTGAACACAGTATCAGTATTAAATTAAAGTGAAGTTAGGAGAAAGCCATGTTAAAGTAATGTGTTTTCAGCAGTGTTTTAAAGTGCTCCACTGTATTAGCCTGGCGAATTCCTATTGGCAGGCTATTCCAGATTTTAGGTGTATAACAGCAGAAGGCCGCCTCACCACTTCTTTTAAGTTTAGCATTTGGAATTCTAAGGAGACACTCGTTTGAGGATCTAAGGTTACGATTCGGAATATAGGGTGTCAGACATTCCGATATATAAGATGGAGCGAGATTATTTAAGGCTTTATAAACCATAAGCAGAATTTTAAAGTCAATCCTGAATGACACAGGTAACCATTGTAGTGACATCAAAACTGGAGAGATATGCTCGGATTTTCTTTTCCTAGTTAGGATTCTAACAGCTGCATTCTGCACTCGTTGCAAGTGATTTATGTCTTTTTTGGGTAGACCTGAGAGGAGTGCGTTACAGTAATCTAGTCTACTGAAAACAAAAGCGTGAATTAATTTCTCAGCATCTTTCAATGATATAAGAGTTCTAACTTTTGCTATGTTTCTTAAGTGAAAAAATGCTGTCCTAGTGGTCTGATGAATATGCGATTTAAAATTCAGATTACAGTCAACAGTTACCCCTAAGTGTTTTACTTCCGTCTTAACTTTTAAACCTAATGCATCAAGTTTATTTCTGATAACCTCATTGAATCAAATGCTTATGGTCTATACAGATCACAAAATGACACACCAGCAAATACTGTTTTTTTTTTTTTGAGGAAAGACAACAGCCAATGCAGCCATATCAATTTATGGATAATTTCTTTTTGTTTTTGTTAGTGTATGCAAAGTAAAATTTACTGTTACTTCACGTCCATTATGCTCTACAGCATGGGCATCAAACTCTGGTCCTGGTGGGCCACAATGGCTGCAGGTTTTCATTCTAAGCATCTTCTTAATTAGTGACCAGTTTTGCTGCCAATTAACTTCTTTTGCCTTAATTTTAATTAACTTGACTCAGGCCCGTTAGTTGTTTCTTTTTCCTTAATTAGCAGCCAAACAATAATGAGACACAAAACAAGCCACCACATGACCAACAAACCTGTGCCCATCACACAATATCTGAAAATAAAGAAAGGTGACGGTCTCAGTAAGGTTGATCTCTCAGGTCACCAAAACATTTTGACGGTATTCTTAGAAAAACAAAAAACAGAAAAATCAAAATTTGGAAATATCTGCTGTGGCAGAATGAGAGCAGCAACAAGCCATGTAATTAAATAACAGGATTAACTAGCAGCAAGAATCTGCTTCTCATTTAGAGATTAGATGGAGTTTAATTGGTTGGAGTTTGACATTCTAATTTAGCTGGTCATCTCTTGGCTTGTTTCACATCTCATTTCTGTTTGGCTGTCATTTAATGAAGAAAGGAATAAATTCAGAGGACTGAATCCTTAAAAACAGGGCTATTAAAATGAAGGGAAAAGAAGTTAATTAGCAGCAGAGGTGGGTAGAGTAGCCAAAAATTGTACTCAAGTAAGAGTAGCTTTATTTCAAAATAATATTACTCAAGTAGAAGTAAAAAGTAGTCCACCAAAAACTTACTCAAGTAAGAGTAAAAAAGTACTTGGTGGAAAGACTACTCAAGTACTGAGTAACTGTTTGAACATAATAAATGATTTATTTTTTTAAAATGTTGTAATAAGAAAGACAAAAATATAAAATAATGTGCAAATTCTGCTATTTCCAAATAATAAAATAAAAAATGAGTAAAAATAAATCACATCTTTACAAAATAAAGATGCTCAAATAACACAAAGTTCCAAATCTCAGTTTTTCACAACAAAGCTTTTGAAGCCAATACCTACCTACAGTAGGTAACATGTATGTTTGAACAGTGCAAACTACTTACAGTGGCGAGATATCCTGTACACTGACAGTATAATACTGCATATGCACTTTGTGGTGTAGCGGGTCCGCGGCTTCAAAAAAGAAAATGCATAAAGCCGTGTCACTCTCCGTGGGCGCAATTGCACAACCGCAGCGAGTTAATGAGGTAGTTGGAGCGAGTTGCACTTGCACGTTCAGGTCCGATGATTGTTTTATTGGCATCCTGCGGCGTGTGGTTAAGGCCCACGGAGACGGGAATGTATATATAAGGGTCAGCACAAAAAAGAAGGGGGAATCAAAGAAAAGAAGAAAAGACATGAGGTTAAAAGACATGAAAGGCAAGCTTGAGAACGATGATCTGGTTCTTGCAGTGAAGCTGTGACCATTTAGCAGTGAACAGGAGCCCCGCATGACTAAAAAGTCTCTCACAGATTGCAAGACGCAGGAAGTTTGTGTGTGGTCATGTGACTGCATGGCTACGTCTGATTGGTGAAACAGTCATGCAGTAGATCCACTGGCAACTTCTCTCTTGCAAAAATATAGTTTAATGTATAAATGGAAAAAAGTAACGAGTCGAGTGTTGCCCAATGTAGCGGAGTAAGAGTAGTGTTTCTTCTTCACAAATGTACTCAAGTAAAAGTAAAAAGTATGGTGCAGTAAAACTACTCTTAGAAGTACAATTTTTTTTTAAAAGTTACTCAAGTAAATGTACTGGAGAAAATGTAACTCATTACTACCCACCTCTGATTAGCAGTGAAAACTGGTCACTGATTAGGAAAAGGGCTAGAATGAAAACCTGCAGCCACAGCGGCCCTCCAGGCCTGGAGTTCGACACCCCTGCTCTACAGGATTCAGAACTGCTCTAACTTTATAAAATGAAGCATTCGATACCCAGTTCAGGGTTTTTTTATCATCGTAATGTTCCAACACGGCTCCTTCACTGAAGTTCACCTTGTAAATATGCTGCATCATGTTTTGCTATTCATTTCTAGGTGGTTGTTTTGCATAGCAGCTGGTGTAAGGCCTTTTTTTAAGAAACAATAGTTCAGCAAGCCTAAGAAGGCTTGTAGCTCTGTTTTCTTCTAAAGAGTCAGAGACTCTTGAATTGCTTTCATCCTTTCATCAGCTTCAAAACACAGCAATTCCATGTGCAAATGCAGAGAATGTATTTCTTTTCTTGCAGATGTAGTTCACATTTAAAAATCTCAGGAGCAGCAGTTGCAGAGGTTCACTGTGGTTTTGCTGGGTTCTTCCACATATGACAATATTACCTAAATATGGCTTTACACCTTCTATCCCTGCTAGCAATGTGTCCATGAAGCGCTGAAATATAGCAACAGCTGTTAACACACCAAACTATAAATGGTTGGCTCTGAAAAGACCATTCATGTTGTTAATAATTCACCAGACTCTTCAGCCATGGTTAGCGGTTGATGAGCCTGATTCAAGTCGAGTTTGAAGAAAACTGTCCCTTTAGCCAATGATGGAAAAAGCCCTGAGACACTGTGAAAGAAATAACATTCTGGCTTCACATTTGTATTGACTGTAAAGCAATAGTTTCCATTTATTCTTAATATTCCATTCTGGTCACTGGTTTAATTGGTGTTGCATATTTAAAATAATGCACTTGTTTGAAAAGTCTTGCTGCTTGCCTGGCTGTTCTGTGAAATCCTTGTCCTGCGCCTCCGTTAAAGACAGCAGCTTTAGAGGATTTTGCCTCATTCTGCAAAATAGTGCTTTGTGATTAATGTAGTATCAGCCCACTGCTGTTCATAAGCAACAATCATCAGTGGTGTATAAACCTACACATCTCAAGAAAGGTTTATTCTCAGGATCTCTGCCCTTATGCCTTGTCTTCTTATGGATTGCCTTGTGCACCTTCAACTGAGTGGAAGTGTTGTATTAAAAAAAGAAGTGGTCAGACATCAAAGTCGACGTGAAAACAGAGTCGCAGTCCACTGTCTGTTTATTCTGTTTTAGACAATATTACAAAAGCTGACTCCTATGCCGAGGACACAGATCCATGCAATGATAGTGCTGCTGTGCCCAGCACAACTTCAGACGCTGGCTACACACACCTCTGCCTTGGAAACTACCGGAAGACGATCTGGCTCTGTGCCTATGGATGCTATTCTGCAGTCACAAAATGCAATAGACATGTGGCCAATGAACTAAGGAATAGAAGGGCTGTACTATGAACTATTATCCACAAATTAAATGAAGGGATCAAAAAATAAATGCTGCATCTGATTACCTGCTTTCACATTCTGCTAATTACATTCAAACAAAGTTGTAACTCTGTCCGATTTGGCTGATCATTTGGTGGGTGAGGGTCAGGTTTAGGGTTACCACTTTTAATACAAAAAAATAAGGGACGCATACTGCAGCGGGGGCTACAAGCCTTGGGGGCTAAGACCACAAATATGGGACGATTCCGTATTTTAAAGGACGGGTGGCAACCCTTGTCAGGTTCATCATACCGCATCTTTTCAGGCAAGCCACGATTGTGTGCCTATTATGCAGAACACTATATGCTTGCACAATGTGACATACTTTCTGTGGACTATAGAGCAGCAAATGGAAATGCTTTGTTTTTACATAAGCAAATTCATTTTCTGAAGGTGCCTTTATAGTGTAGCTTCGGTGCTGAGTGCCACAATGAATTGATTCGATCGATTCTCTGCTCTTTACATGGCTCTTTGAGGTGACTCGCTATCCTTAAAAAGGACTGTTTGCCTTTGCCGCACTAGTTGTAAAAAATACCTGTGACTGTGCAGAGCTGCCATTTCTATAGGCTCTCCTGTTACAGATGATGTAATGAGGTAATGTCAGCTCATTCTTTAGGTGATTCATCCCTAGCTGATGTAACTTGTCCAGCATTATTGCAATTGCAATGTCATTGCAGCTGACTTGCTCCAATTACATTTGGAAAACTGAAGGTTGCCGCAAAATGTGCTCTGATGTTTCCTAGTTCAACCATAGTGTAAGGAAATATAATATATCTGGAAGACAAGCAGATAATATCATCCCATAAAGCTGCTGTGCCGCAACTCAGTGATGATTGTAAAATACCCGATCAGTCAACAAGTTCACACTTAAAAGCTCCTGTGACTAAAAACCTGAGACTGGAGCAGATACTGTATATCACAATTTCTCAGTCTGCCTTTGTAAAGCTGGCCCCAGTTCAGCACACAGCTCCAAGAGGATAGCTCTTGAAAATTGAAATCGACTTGGAAGCCAGATGTCACCATCTCTAAATAAGCACTCTCGTCTAATTCTTCCATTTGTGATGTCTTCTAACAACACTAAAGCAGCTATGGTAGTTGGAATAGTATGACCATTCCATGCACCATTATATTGTTACAGAATGATTTGCAATCATGTGAATTAAATTTGAAAACGATATCCAATTAATTATGATGTATTTGACAAATCCTGCAGCATTGATACAAATTTGAAAAAAGGGAGACCGCACAGAAACAGTAGCACTGCTTTGACGCTGTGTGCTGGCAGTTTGCAAAACCGAGCAGAAAAGTGCATATACAAGGGAGGAGGCTGTAGTAAAAATGTGCGTGGCTTTACGTCAAGTCAAGTTTTCATACATCTCAAAGTGTTCACGGAAACGGGCGTATGCAACATTTTTGTGCATATGCAGCATTTACATATGACGCCACTGGTCTTCGTAAGAAAGAGTTTAAAACCACCATTTCTGATGCTTGATGATGAGTTCAAAAGGAAACTGAAGCCAACTGAACCAACAGCAAGGGAAGCACTCATGCAGGTTGTCCAGAATTTTCTTGGTAGTCACAAAGCAGATAATTATGCTGAGCTTGTGGAGAACATGCTGAAAGCATATCAGCTTATAGGAGCCAGAATATCACTGAAGATGCATTTTTTACATTCTCATATCGACTTTTTTCCACCAAATCTGGGTGATGTCAGTGATGAGCATGGGAAAATATTTCATCAAGATATAAAGGTAACAGAAAACCGATATCAGGGAAAATTTACTCTGAGCATGACAGGTGACTACCGTTGGCTCTTGTAAAGGGAGCCGGATGTGCAGTACAAGTGCAAAAGCAAGGGCCTCAAACATTTTTGAGCATGCTGACATCACTTGTATATAGAAGTAAATTCATATAAACATGTTTTAACGTGTCTCTGGTATCGTCTTCTGGTTTGTTTTCCAAATAAACACATCAAAACAATTTTGGTGGGACAGAGTCCAAACTCTAGATATTGTGTTGCTATATTATATTAAGTGTCAAAACATCAATGATGTGTATGTATCTCAAAAACCTGCCGTGCTAGCTTAATTCCAATTTCATATACGAAATCGGTGTAAAAGCCTTAATAAAGAGCTGGTCTAAAGTTCCCAGTAGCAAAACAAAATATTCTTTTGTAAACCCGTGTAATGCTTCTGCAGACATTTGATTAATTTGGCATGTGCCACTTAGATCTGACTTACAAGAGATATAAGTGTCCAATAAGTAGCATCCCCACATATACTCAAAAGGACCAAATGTTTCTCCGGCTTCATGACTGAAAGACTGTTCACTGCCAATGCATTTTAAAAAGAACTAAGACTTTATGCTTTCACATTTTTACCTTGATGTAAGTATTAAATCTTCACCAACTTCAGAAAAACTTCCACCACCGGTATGCTAAAATAACAGGTCTCTTTTTCTTATTAACAGCAGTAAAAATAAGCACATTTTCCCCAACCTCTTTTTACTGCTAAAGAAATACACCTCCTAAAAATGATATTTTTAACTTGTTAATTACCTTATGTAGAGTGTAGTGATGGCTAAGACATTTTTTTTAATTTCATGTTTTTATGCAGAATGCATAAATTAAAGTTTATGATACAACAGAAGCCAAAGGTGACTAATGCTGTACAATGACAAATGATGTGAAAAATATCCATGGAAAAAAGAAACAAAATGCTCAAACATGCAAAAAAGCAAACATTTTTGATTAAATAATGTTAGATACTTTTGAAAAAAATCACCACACAGAAACCTAAAGCCGCATGGAAATGACTTTTGAATTGAAGACAGGAGTCTTGACCAACGCATGATCGAGAAGGTTCAAAACTGCTCAGCAGAGATGTCTGTTTTACTGCTGTATCTTCTGACCATGTGAATTATTTATTTGTGACAGCAGTTGGGCACCTCGTGCCAACCTTTTATTCAGATCCATCTCTGCTCTTTTCTGATGCCACCTTACCAGTCCAAGTCTTGTCTGGCAAAATAACTCCCTGGTAGCTATTATCTTGTATGCACTTAATTTGTAACTTAAAAAATTAACACACTTACAACTCTGTATGACTTGTTTTAGCAGAGATGGTGCTTGACATCAAGTGGGGATACCAGTATAAAGTCAACTTTATGCCTTGGCAGACAAGTCAATAAGCTGCCTCTGTTCTTATTGGCCTGAGATGCACTTCTGAAGTAATTGTCCCTAGATGGTGCTCTGTAAAATACAGAACGAATGCTGCAAAGAGAGCAGAGTATGATATTATTTTGTAAGCATAAGTAATCACCATAGTCACTGTAATAATCATCTGGAAAAATTAAAGAAACAAAACACAAGTGCAGTAAATGTAACATTAATTTTGGAAAACAATACAATTGGTAATGAGTAGTATGACAGTGTTGCTTTCAGAAATGTCTTGGGGCCTTTCCGCTGTCTGCATTCTAATAATACTTACACATTCTCCTTTGAGTATTACTGCCTCCTCACGCATCACAGAGATGTGTAGGTCAGCCTAATTGGTGAGTCTTGTTTTGTCTACTGTTGGCATGTGCGTCCTACAACAGTAGGACTGTTTCCCAAAATTTGCCTGGTTCTGATGAGACAAGCTCTGGCTTCTCATACCTTCATGATGGAGAACGCGAGTTCAGTAGTAGTGGAATTAATTGATGATCAGGTTAGTAGCTGAGCTGACTTATGGAGACAAGGTCTTCTGCCAGAGTCATACATGAAATATTGCTAAGTTAGGCCACAGGAGGCGGGTAGGTAGTACAGAAAAACTCAAAGTCACTGATGGTGGACTCTGACAGGATTTGTAAACTGGACTCAAATTAAGTGAGATATGTATTTTTTTCTCTCTTTTCCTTATTGTTTTTATGAATATTAACTGAACTGACTTACAAGATCAGGACATTTTTGTCCTTTTTTTATCTTAAGTATGGGCAGGTTGAGTGACCTTCAGCAGGCAACGCTGTTAACACTGTGATAATTATTGTTTCAGAAAGGTTGTGCATTAAAGTCCAAAGCACCAACCACAAGGCCACACAGAGTCTGAAGGGAATGCAGACATCAGAAAGGTCATAGCCAGAACATGGTCTAACAAAAGAATTGTATAAGGGCAAAGAAAACATAAAATCAAGTAAGAAAGTCGGACCTCACAAGCACAAGTCAGAGAATAGGGGACAGAATGATACTTCTGTGAATTAGTGACAGGTTAGATCAAAATTCCGGCTAGGGAACAATACAAAAAAATGACAAAAACAAAACTAACCAAACTTAGACACCACCAGATCCGGACATTCTGAGGTGACAAGCATTGTCTTTGTCTGCAAGCATTACAAATTTTTCATAAACGTCTTTTGTTTTATTTCATGCACGTCTCTGTCCTTTATCAGCACTCAGACATGACTGGAACGTTTTCACACGCAACATTTCCTTTATCACAATCATAAATAAATTTCATTCCTGTTTTTATCTAGCATTAAGTAAAATTACACCTTAGATGTGATAATGAGGTGAAAATGGAGCTTAACCTACAAAATTAGCTATTTCTAAACTGCTGCCTTGTAACTCACTGCAAAAGTTTATTACAGTTCAATTTTTGAAGGCTTTCATCAAAAAGGCTTATTAGGATTGCAAATTATTACTGCAGAATGACAAGGCACAAATATTAAGTACAATGCATCAAAAGTCACCTATTAAGAACAGTTAAGCCTAATTTAAAATAAAAGTCCCAAAAGGGGTGCAAGCCCAGAGATAACAAGGTAGGGGGCACCATTAAGCTGAATGAATAGCCCCCAGCTGGGTAAGGAGACTGAGTCAGAAAAGGTCAGATGTGAGAAAATGTCAGGTGTCCCACAAGCTTATAAAGAGTAAGGTGAGAAGACTGGGGAATTCACTAATACAGCTAGTTCACTGTCTACTGATCTCAGTATCAGAAATTTAATGTCATTTTGATTTTGGGACTTTAAGCACAGGGATCTAAAGAGATATATTAAAATGTACCGACATGATGTGAAAGGCGTGCATGCTGAAACTTAAGAACAGACTGAAAACTTTATGAGTTTCCCTCCTTCAGCAATTACTAAAAATTACTGCAGAATTAACTAAAAGACTGGCGCCTCACTCCTTAAATAGCAAATGACTTTGATGTTCATTGAAATGTAAAAAAGGGTTGTATTAACCTTGTAAGAATATATTTCTATTTATAAATGCATAAAAGCAAGATTTAAGGTCTATTAAACAGAACAAAGCATCATTGGAGATCACTATAGCCAAAAGCTATAAATAGAGTTAAAAATCTGATATTTTTTTCCTCCATAATCCAAAGTTTCGAGACATATCATATACTGTAATCATTAGGACATTCATCCATTATACAACACCACTGAATTCTTATTAGAGTAACTAGGGCTGCTAACTTTGGAAGGCACTAAACATGATACAACTGTGTCAGCATACATTTTCAACACAAGTAAGACAACTTAAAGTGACATATTAACCAAAAGAGTTAACATTCACAAGCCTCTCTCTTCATAAGAAGAGCTCATCAAATGTACATATATGTATAGTCTGCAAGATTATATAAGTAAGTATATTCAGCAGGTTCAGAAATATTCATGATTTTTGTAATTCAGCAGTGCAGATATGCCACGGAGTTTCAGAGAGACTTGCCTACGAAGCCTCTGCAACCTACTTTCATAGGCTGACACCTGGCCTTCCATCCCCTGCTCCGACAACTCTGGCACCAGTCCTTCATATAGGGCCCAATTCCTTCATATACTTCTTCAAGTCTGTCTTCCCAGGGGACCACAAGCACCATCATAACCATCTCCTTAGTTGACTGAGATGTAAGGACCAAATCCGGCCTAAATGTGGTTACCAAGGTGGTGTCAGGCAATTTGAACTGTGTACAAAGGTCATCCTGCAGCTGAAAGTCTTTTGCTGTTCCCAGAAGGCCATGTGGTGCCCTAGGCTGGCACTGTTGCTTCTCTCAGGCTTTAATAAAAGCAATGACCTGCTTAATTAGATACTGAATTCCACTGCCAATGGCATCTGTCAGTGCCCTTAGCATTTGCTCATGATGCCACCAATACCTGAATTTAATTTGGGATGGCTCTGCCTTCCAGAGTTCTATTCAGATTATTTTCTGCCTAACTGCACAATTCCTATTGGTCCAAGCACCCTGTTTAATAATAATAAATAATAGATTTTATTTCAATAGCACCTTTCTCATGTTCAAGGCGCTTGCACATGCCCACTATCCTGCTCTTCTTCATCATTTGCTTGGACCTACTCCTGAAAAAGCAAACAGCTCTCTTTTCTCTTAGCTTTATTGTAGCAAGGTCTTGGAATACTGAGTTCATCTCCTCCAGATGCCACTGTGCCCACTAGGGCGTAGTGACATAGTCTCTCTTCTACTTACTCTACTGCATTCTGTGCCTGGTACTTCCTTCCTATCCCTACTATGATGCCTGCTAAAAAGTTTTGTTGTCCTTTGAGCCTCTGTAGGTCATCACCTCTCTGGCTTGGGTCACCCTAAATTTGTCTGTTAGGCTAGAAAAATGTAGCTGCAGTTTATTATTGTGTCTGTATAAGGCAATGCTGCACAAGCTCTGTGGCACACTGAAATACCTGAAAAGGTACTGCCTGATATTTCTTTGAAAGACCTCAACAGAGGTAATTGGGACTTTATAAACCAACAGAGGCCATAGAAGTCGAGGCATAATTCCATGTTGGTATATCCAGGCCTTGGTTTTACCTGAGAGATATAACTTGTTGACTGCTATCTGCTGTGCCTCTAGGTCCTTGATAGCTGCCTGAATTGCAGCCCTTCCCTAGGACAAGTGTGCTTTTGTTCATTTTATATTTGTATTTGATATTATTTTTCATGTTATGAGTTCTGTTTTTGCTTCTGTTTTGTGCTTGTTGTATTTACATAATTAGGGAGGCTCCCATCAATTGTCCACCGATGTAAATCAGCTGATTTCCACTATCAGAAAAGACTCAATCATTGATCAGTAAATTGGCCAATCACAAAAAGTGATCTTTTCAGCCCCTCATCTTCTAAGTTTTCCTGTAATTTAGTTTCAGGGCTCCTTTACGCAAGGTATTATGGTAGCTGAGCCAGTGAGCTTCACTATTTTCTTTTTCTTTCGCAGTAAACTTCCTGCAGTGTAAACAAAGAGCAGCAAGTTGAGTCTTGTTTTACCAGAGAACAAGAGACGATTGGAATATTATCCTTTACATTAAAGACGGTGGAGTAATAAACAGGAAAAATGAAACAGAGAAGTTGTCATGTGTAATTATATAAATGGCAATAAAAGCCATTTAATGAACTCAGACCCTTTATTATTTGTCCTTTAAAACGGACATCGCTTTAGTTTGGACAGCAAGTTTATATAAAATACAGCAGCTTACATGTTCAATTGGAAAAAGAAAAGATAAAGACAAATTTGAAATTGCTGCTTAGTAAACAATAGGCGTGTTAGCTTACCAGCCAGTAAACCTGTTAAGCATGTTAGTATTGTCTACTTGATAAACTACTTATGAACATTTGATTCATTTGCAGCTTTTTTACAGAGTTGTACTGTTTTTATTATTTGTTGCTGTGTGTAATACAACAAAAGTTTTGGTAAGAAACAAGTGCTACATTATGAAAATGATAATACATATTTTATAATTACACCTCAAGAATTATGAATGTCTACCTGATACACTGAAGCAAAAAACAGATCTGTATAAATATAATAAATGTAGATATTAACAGCAGAAAAAGCTGATGTGCAATTAATGATTAAAAATGATTAAAACCTATAAGTGCTTGCATATTTAAGCAGTGTGCAATTGCCAAACTCAATTAATCGATTAAGTGAGAATATATATTATATATTGTGGTGGTCAGCTGGGGGCTGTGCCCAGCCGCGATGCCTGGAAGGACCAGGACAGGGACTGTGCATCCCCCAGACCATGAGAGGGCAGCTGCCTTGGTTGGCATGGGGGCCACGGGAATTGAGAATGGAAGCTCAACCCAATAGCGGCCCTTGGCCACTGCCAGGGGGTGCCCGGAACGATTGAGGAGCCCTGGACTTCAGCACTTCCACCAGAGTGCTTCCGGGTTCTCATGCGACACTTCTGACACACCAGGAAGTGTTGCAGGAAGATCATCAAAGGGCACTTGGAGCACAGCCGTGTGGGAATAAAAGAGGCTGACTCCCTCCAGTCATTAGCCAGAGTTGGGTGGAAGTGGACAGAGCTCAGAGGAGAGGAGTGGAGGTGGTGAAGGAAGGACTGCTGGAAGGCCCGGACTTAAAGAGGGTGATTGGTGCAGGGGCACTGTGCTTGTGTGGGACACTTGTAAATAGCTGTAAATAAACGTGGGTGTTGGAACCATCGGTGTTGGCCTGTATGTGTCCAAGACTGGACTTCCACAATGGCATCCCAGATGGGACTCTCCGCCTGTTACATGGCAGGGATGCGTTAAAAATAATTTTGTGGCCAGCCCGGACCAGCAGGACATCCCACACACGCGCCGCTGTACAGCAGAACGCACACAGCACGCCGTGAAAAGGACGCAACTCACCCAAAGACCGCCTGTGGATCACGAAAGCATCATCTCCACCCAATGCGGAGACAGAAGAGCAGGTGATACATGAGGGCAGCGGACTCCCAAGAGCATGCCGTTGCTAAGGACGCATGGGTCGGCATTGCGACTGGGAAGGCCATGGGGAGGAAATTGACTCCGACCGATGGGATCTGGGAAATAAGTCCCACGCCCAACAGTAGTCAGCCCTGGGGGACCAGACTGGCCGGACCTTGCTTTTGTGTTGTAGGCAGGGACTGCCTGGATCTGCGTCAGTGGCCGAAGCGTGCCCATCCGTGGAGCTACAACAGCACGGCGGCACTAGAAAAAACTGGGGAGAAGGAACCGCTGCAGCTCAGAAAGCCGCAGCAGCAGAGGAGTTGCCAGGAGCCTCACCACCGCATCGGGAGCCGGACGGAGGAGACGGCGGAGAATCAGAAGTCCCTCCCCAAGGCTGGTGAGGGATTGGATGGTGTGTGTTGCATTCCCAACGATGATTGGTCAGAGGCGGGACCAACGAATGTCTGTCCTGAGCCAGGGGAGGACCCGACTGAGCTGAAGAGAAGGCTCTGTGGCATGCAGCCGGCATGTAGGACCGATCAAAAGCTAAGTCCACCGCCGGCTGACGTTCTGTGTTTGCTTGCGGCTCTGAGCAGGCTGGAGGATGGCCTTCAGCCCGCAGAGATGTTCCTCCAGGGAATGTGTGTCCTCCGTGAAACAGTGGAGAAGCTAGAGGAGAAGGCGATCACGTCACTAGAGATTCTACGCCAGTGGATGAAGTGGCGCAACACTGGATTCTCCAGCCGGAAGGACGCAGTGGTGCAGGTAAGTAATACCTGTGCCGTAAAGGGAAAAGGAGGGTCGTGCGAAGGAGGCCCGGTATCAGTCTGTTCCGGGTACCAAGGAGCCGTACCTTCGACAGTAGATGCGGCGGTGAGGGCTGATCGTGTGGTGGGGTCGGAAAGAGCAATAGGGCAGACAAGACACCGGCTGATATGTGCCGGGTGTCAAAGGGCTCTGCGCCCAGAGCTAGCATCAGTCTCACGCCGCTCTACAGGGAGCTCTTCCTTTCCCATAGGGAGACTCAGACCATCAGGGCACCCCAGAGAAAGAGGAGGACCCAGAAGAAGAAAGCCGGCTCATCTGACAAGGGAGGACATGAAGCTGGGAGCTCACGCCCAGTGATGGGCCGCCCTCTGAGGGGTCAGAGGGAAGCCCCAAAGTCAGCTGAAAAGATGGGGGTGCGAGCGTTCCCGTTAGAAGTCCCGGTTTTGGGGGCATGGAGACCTCGGAGGGGGTGCCGAAGTGGTGAGTGCAGGGGTGCCGGTCGGAGGGGGGAGCATTGCCTGTGTGGAATACGGAGAGACGCTGAGCAGTGGTGTCAAGGCAACATCTACGCCCCTTTTTCCAGCTTTTGTTTTGTAGGACCGGGCCCGAGACAGGAGTGTGTCGGCTCCCCGCCATGGGAGACCTGCTCTCGCGGGATGGTCCGCTGGCCCCTACGAGTCTCAGCTGATAGAGGGGCAATGTGGTGGTCGGCTGGGGGCTGTGCCCAGCCGCGACGCCTAGAAAGACCAGGAGAGGGACTGTGGCTCCTTCAGACCACGAGAGGGAAGCCGCCTTGATTGGTATGGGGGCCACGGGAATTGAGCGTGAAAGCTCAACCCTATTCGGGGACTGTGGCCTCCACCAGGGGGTGCCCGGATGACTGAGGAGTCCTGGACGTCAGCATTTCTGCCACACTGGGAGGTGAAGGGGGTTAGAATACCAGGGACACCCGGAGTGCTTCCGGGTGCTCATGCGGCACTTCCGCCACACCAGGAAGTGTCGCAGGAAGATTATCAAAGGGCACCTTGAGCACATCCGGGTGGGAATAAAAGAGGCTGCCTCCCTCCAGTCATTAGCCGGAGTCGGGTGAAAGTGGACTGAGCTCAGAGGAGAGGAGTGGAGGTGGTGAAGGAACGACTGTTGGAAGGCCTGGACTTAACGAGGGTGATTGGTGCAGGGGCACTGTGCTTGTGCGGCACACTTGTAAATAGCTGTAAATAAATGTGGGTGTTAGAACCATTGGTGTTTGCCTGTCTGTGTCTGGAGCTGGACTTCCACAATATATACACACATTTTTTTGTTGTAAGAGAAATGATGAAAGCTATTTTGTTAATTAAGCATTGTTTCAAATAGGTGCATTAAAGAAAACGTTAAACAATATGACAGTGTGTAGTTATGAGAAGCATTTTATATTATTTTATGCCACATGTATTATGAATAAATATTTTTTTACATAATTGATGGATAAATATTTTTTTTACACTAACAGTCAAAAGGTTAATAATTCCTCAGTTTTTAAGGAAATGCACACAATTTAATGTCTTCATGTTTCATTAAATCAAGGCATAGAACAAATGAACAATGGCAAATAAAAAAATAAGTCAAGGATTTATTAAGTGTACGAAAGTTTATTCCAATTTTTGATTCATCAAAGTAGCCACCTTTTGCTAATATAACAGCCAAACTGTGGTAACTCTTTTGATTCACAATGCCAGTTATTCTGTGCAAGTCACCAACTATGCCTTAAGCAAAAGAACCCCAGACCATCACATTTTGTCATCCATTTTTGACAGTTGGTGTCATAAACTGAGGAATCATCTGATCACCAACTCAATGGCATACAAACACACCTTATGTTTCAAATTTATATTCCTCGGTGGATAAGACATTCTTCCAGACTGCAGTAGTCCACAGCCAGTATTTCAAGGCCCTGTTTTGTCCTTTAACAATTGGCTTTCTTACTGCCACTAGTCCTGTCAAACCTGAGGCACAAAGTCTCCTCTTCACTGTAGAAACTAAGACTTGCTTTTTTGGGCCACTGTTAAAGCTGAGCTTGAAGATGTTGTGCTGTGAGGCGCCTGTCACTCAAGCTGGTAACCCGCACAAACTTGTCTTCTGATTGGGTTGTGACTTTGGGCCTGCCAGATCTCATCCTATCAGTGTTTCTTCCAGTTTGGTTTGTGTAGGACACACACTGTACTCACTGACACTTTGACTTGTTTTGCAGTTTCTTTAAATGAAAGGCCTACACTTCTTTTTTTTACATTTTTTAATTAATTTTATTGTAATCATTCCATACAAATCAATTAATTTTTACAAAAAAGTAGGATTGAGAACAAGTCGACCCCCACCCCTGAGAGAGAGAGCATGGCCAATGGGGTAAAACTTAAGGCTTGTAAACATACCTAAATTGATGAGTTTGATAGAGATGAATGGGGAAGAAAAAGAAATGCAGAAATAATTGCTTCCTCTGTGCTTTAAGAGCTTATTCTAAAATATTACTAATTAGATCCTGCCATGTTTTGAAAAAAATCTGTACAGATCCTCTAACTATTTGCTTTTTCCAATTTCAAATAGTATAAAACATCGGTTTCCCACTGACTTAAAAGAGGAGAGTTAGGATTCTTCCAGTTTAGCAAAATATGTCTGCGTGCCAAAAGTGTAGTGAATGCAATCACAGTTTGTTTGTCCTTCTCCACTTTAAACCCGTCTGGAAGAACCCCAAACACAGCTGTTAATGGGTTAGTAGGGATTGTGACACCTAGGCTGTCTTAAAGGTAATTAAAACTTTTGGTCCAGAATGATGTTAATTTGGTGCAGGCCCAGAACATGTGACCCAGTGAGGCTGGGACTTGATTATAGCGTTCGTAAGGTTGGATCCTGCCCTGGAAACATTTTGGAGAGTTTTAGGCGAGACAGATGTGCTTGATATATAATTTTGAGTTGAATAACTGTATGCTTTGTGCATATGGAGCTCGAGTGAATTTTCTGCATTGCTATTTTCTACTCCTTTTCTGATATATTGATTGAAAGGCCTACACTTCTAAAGGTAATAATGATCTGTCTCATTCCATTTGCTAATTGCAGTTTTCTTGTCATTATTATTGGACTATTGTTCAAGTAGTTATTCAGAGGGTAGAGTAACACAGTGTGTTCCAACTCTGCTTTAAGACAGAGACAGGGTTTTTAAGTAATCAATAGAAGTTGGAATACGTGCAAATTGCTGGTTTCAACTTGGAAGGCTTCATTTACTTTAATTTCTACAGAATATCTGCAGGTTGCAACCTATTAGTTGTTCCCTGAAGAAGGCCCATTTGTAATATTCTGAAATTTCCTTTTTTTCAGCTTTTGCTAACCTAAACTTTAAATTTAAAAAGCTTAGCTTTTCATTTTAGGTCAGTCATTGCATTTGAAATGATTAAATTTGAAGAAAACCTGGGAAAACTGAGGGGTTATAAAACTTTGGCCCAGTACTGTATTTTAGGCAAATTTTATTTATTTTAGTATTTTTATGGTCTCTAAACAATAAGCCCACAGAATTTAATTTTGTTAATAAAAAATGAATGGTTAACACCTGTGGCCTATAGTTTCATTATAAAAATATACCATAATATAGGACATACGTAAGGCTGGGTATTGGCACTGAAGTTCCAATTCGATTTCGATTCACAATGCCCCAATTTGATTCAATAATAGATTTTATCTTGACTGAATTAGCGTGCACTGATACATTTGAAGTGGTGGCTTTTTCAGCGATTACTTAACCATGTATTGAGAACATTAATATAATGTAACAAATTTCAGTCACACTTAATTTGAAGGGTGTCTACATAATGACTTCATAACATATACATAAGCATGGAATGACATTTAAGAAGAAAACAGTTAACATCAGTATTTAGATGTGGAACAAAATATCATTGCTCTTTAAAAAAAATTAATTTAACTAAAATATGTATCCCCACATCAGAGTCCACACATACTGCAGGGGGCACTTTCTTTTAATACAGTGCAATGACATCTACTTTATAAAGCGTCTATATCATTATGTGAATAATGTTATTATAAAATAATAAAATAATTGTTTCTTAAATAATGTTATTCACTAATCTATTTGTATGTAATGAATCTCCATGTAGAGACCCTTCAACTAAACTATTAGCCAAATTAATTCTCCTGTTGGACATTTAAAAAAATCTTGAATTAGTCAAAATTAAAGATATAGTGGGAAGACTTGTGTCTTTCTACAGTTCTACAAGTTACATATCTTCAGTTGCTCACGTGTAATAGTAGTGTTAATCATTCTTCGAAAATGTGTCTTTATACTTCCTCTACAGACAAAAAGTAAGCATTTTAAAATGAATATCTAGAGTTAAATGGTTGTTGACAGCGGAATGGGATGAATGGAACATGTAAGAAAAAGAACTGGCCATTGTGACTGACAATGCCACTAATATGATTCGTACTGTACAGCTTATGGAGATATCCACGTCGACTGCTTTGTGCACAAGCTCATTTTGATATTGCAGGATACTCTGAAAATTCCAACAATACTCGCTTGCTTGGCTGGGTGAGGCACACTGCAAACTTTTTTCCACTGTAGTAGTACAGCTAGACACATACTTAAGGAGCAGCAATGTTTATTGGACTTGCCAACACACAAACTTATGGCTGATACAGTTATACAATGAAACATTCACTGGAAATGTTAGAAAGGTTTCTGGAACAACAGCCAGTGTTCTGAGGAGCCCTGCATACTGTATAGGCAGCAACTGCAACACAGTCATTTTTAATGTAGTGACATATGATTAACATAAAGGAATCTACTGCCGTGGATGTTCAGCTGTCGTAAGTTAGAGCTACTCTCTCCACTGACCTGACAGACATGGCGATGCTTTGTTTAAGATCTTGATAAACGCAAGGTAAAATAACTTCACTCGTTTGCTTTGTGGTTGGTATAGCACACTGCAGTCCTAAAACCTGTACTATTTGTGGAAATCTTTCGTTTTCAACAACGGTGTAGGGTCTCATATCTTTACAGATAAAAACTCTTATAGATGCTGTTATTTTTGGACATGAGGCAACTTAAATAAAAGCCTGGAGCATCTCCGGTGTGGATTGTTTAGGCTCTACTCGTTTGGTGTCGAGTGAGATTACATTTATGCGTGATGTCAGGATAAGTGGTTTCTCAAATTTGTTGTGTTACAGAAATACTTAAATTCTGAGCTGCACAGTTTATATATGGCTTTGCTTTTATTCAGTTGTTTTTTACTGACGCACTGTTTGAATCCGTAGGAAGTCCACACGTCTAAGTGTCGAAGACGCTAATTAGATAATAAAGAAAGCTTTAACAGGCACATTAGTGACATCTACTGGATTTGTACACCAAATACGAAGATAAGCAAAAATCTACAGTATATATAGTAACTGAGCATGATAGAGATTCACAAGATCAATCCAGAGACTTTGAGAATCGATATTGAATTGAGTTGAATCTGATTATGCAGGGGCTTAGTGTAAAAAATGTGTAAAAAGGAATAACGGAAAAAAAAATCTGAATCAACCAAACACGTAACATGAAATCAGTGAATGGTATTAAAAAATGTGATTATACATATCATAATTTTTATTGTGTTTATTAATTATTTTTAAATTTTGTATTATGTTAATTTTTGTGCATATTTTGAATTTGCACTGTGCATTGGGTTTGCTTGCATTATGTTACATTTAAAACAAACATGTTTTTTGTCTATTTTTGTCTCTGCTTTGTTTCTGTGTTGTTTTTATTAAGAAAAAAAATATATTATTTGGTAATCTTAAAAGTTTTTCAGAAATTGTCTGCCATGTTTATTAATTTTTCTATCTTACAATTATCAAGGATTGATTCTGTGTAGGTCAAAATCTTATTTATACTATAGTTTCCAAGTTTTTGGCAACCTCATACTTACTTGTAATGTCTAAAATCAGTTGTACTTCATTACCTGTCTGTACAAAAACATCTGATTTGATTTTTTATCATTCTTTCAGTCATTTAATTTACTTCAACTTTCTTTACTTACGGCTTTTGGCTGTAAAACAACATATGCCCAGTAAAAAAAGATTTACAGTAGGTGCTTCTGGCATTTTCAATGTGGATAATAAACTAAAAAAAAAAGCATAATACACACTAGAGATGATTGAAGACTTTTAAAGTGAAAATTATCTTTTCAGATTTATTCATGTCAGTGTGGACTTAGCTTGAGTTAGGAACCTGAGAGTCATGATTACATATGCATGCCTGACAATAATATTCTCAAGTTATAGCAGCCCTCTAGGATCAGTATTTGGACCACTATAGCTACATCTTTCCTTCAGACCAAATGATATATATTCTACTGTGTCCTCAATTGTGTCAATGACATAAAGTAGTGGTTGAACAGTAACTGCTTGTTTTTGAATAAAGAAAAAACAGAAATATCATTAAGTGGTGTAAATGATACAGACATAAAGATTATGCTGTCATTTTTTAAAACTCAGTAGGAATCATTACTGAACTAAGAGTATGATCCAGAAACACTTGTTCCTAAATCTTTAGCCTAGCACCGAGATAAGTTTAGGGTTGAAATCAAAATATTTTTTCTAATCATATAAAGCTTTAAATGGCCTAGGCCCTTGCTTACTCAAAAGAAATTATCAATGCATAAATACTGAAGTATGCATTACAATCACATGGTCTTCCAAGAAGGGAAAATAAAACTAATAGAGGCCTGGCCTTTTACTATAAGGCCCCAAAGCTTAGTGTAGTTTGTGTGATCATTTACGTAAATGTGTATGGTTAACTAATTTAATGTTAATGCATTGCAGCTGCAGATTTGTACATCTGCTGTTAGCCTGAACTCAATGAACCTTGTGTTTATGTGATTTTCCTTCAGGTACTCCAGTTGTCCTCCAACATGCTTAAAGAAATGGGTGTTGTGTTGACTGTTATTTGTAAATTGGCCATATGAGTGTGCTTGTGTGCATGAGTAGGCATTGCTATGTACTTACACAGTTGGTTCTACCATTGAGCCCCATCCTTTGCAAGAATAAGATCCAGCCTCTATTAAGCCGGAACCAGATTAAGCAGGTTGAAAAATGTTATGTTATGCTATGTAGTTTCCTTTGCTTGGATGTCAGAGGACAAAAGAGAAAAGGGCTAAAGGTTACATGAAGGTGTTTCATAATGGGAAAAGGATAATGTTCTCAAACATCAATAAAGTCATAAGAGCAGCTAAGTGTCTACAGCTCACTGGAAATGAGAAAGACCTAGAAAGTATAGGGTCAGAACCGTGCATTCACGTAACATGACTATGAATGCTTACGCCACTGCACTACAAAATGGTCCTTTGATTTTTAAAGGGGTTCTATTCAAATAGTGCAGGTGATTAACTTAAATATCAGGCAGTCAGCAATAGAAAAGACAATGTTTCTGTCATGAATCTCCTCTAAATAATTTACATTACATTTCTAGCATATGGTTTTGTTAACTGATCAACTTCTATGCTATTATGACCATTTTTGGAACAATCTAACTCTCTATTCCTCCACCCTGCAACAATAAAACTAAATGTATTTTCAGTCACAATGACTGAATAAAACTCAGATGATTTTACAAGTTGTTCCATTTCTGACATTCCTTAGATGGACCAAATATAGCTTTCTTCACATGTGTTTTTCTATTCACTTACACATTCTGGAAATAAAAAAGTAGAAATTCCATTAAAGAAGTACATAAAATCTACTTTATCTACAGCTGCAGAGATTACTGTCAAGTATCTGTCTAAAGGCAAAAGGGATTTATCTATCTATCAATCGCACAGGGCCTTCCTATCTACCTATCTAGGTTTGTATTCACCTACTGTTTAACACCGTCTGTATCAATCTATGTTTGTCAGAACCTGCTACACCAGCACATAATAATGCCTAATGGTTACCATTAACCATAGGATTTGTCTACCTATCGCTGAATTTGTTTGAGATAGCAATAGGAATGATAACTAAGTATAATGGCTAGTGATTATGCCCATACTGCTAATGAAAGGACATATTTTGGAGTTAATTATATGACAGAAGGACAATGGAAGATGATGGCTAATGGAATAAGTGAGGCCATTAGGTAGGAGTGAGGAGACCAGTTAGGCTATTCTTTGTAATGAACAGGTGAACTGGGGATGGCCTGGCCCTTCAATTACAGCCTGAGGCTCTGGACAAAAGGGACGCCTGAGGATTCTATTGTAAACTCTAAGAAGATATCTCTAAGAGTTTGAAAGGCTATCGCTGACCCAAAAGGTGGTTTCTGAGGAGATTCCAAAGCTTTATAACCTCTTTCAACCATCTGAAAAAATAAGCCTAGAGCTAGAAAGACAGATGTTATCAAGCTGGAGGAAAAGAGGCCAGAGGAAAGAGAGGAGGGCAGGATGTAAAGCAGGTGGAGACAGGAAGAAGAAAAATTGGGAGTGGTCTCCCCTAGATTTTCTTGTATACTCAGATAAGGGAAAGGATATTTGAGGAGTAAACCTGAAGACAATCATTATATTTTTACATTATGTACATTAAAGAACCATCAATAACAAATCAAGTCAACAACAATTATTATAAAAGTAAAGCTGAATAAATCAGACTTTGCAGCTGCATGAATAAAAGGTAAAGTACCACTTCCGGTTAATGGAAACAGCCCAAAAGTTCACAAAAATCTATGTTTTGCACCTAACATGCGTATGCAAAATTTGGTTGACCTATGTGAAAGCATACTGAAGTTATCGTGTTTACATACAGAGACACAGAGACATAATTCAAAAAATTGTATTTGCAGACTCAGGGGGGTCTAAAACATCAAGATTTATAAAAATCTCGTAATGGAATTTTTGGAGAATTCCAATACTTTTCCTATACTTTGTATACAAGAAAGCCAGGGAGGTCTAAAACGTTGAGACTCATCAAAATCTTGACATTGAATTATTGGATGATTACAATACTTTCCCTATAATTTATATACAAGAAAGTAAAAAACAGGCGCACAAGTGAGGCAGTCATCCTAGTAGAGGGATAGTTAAAGAAGCACTAGTAACACTACCCAGGACGAGTAGTTATGGCCAGAGTGGCAACAGGTTTCATTTTGTGAAATTTTGTACCTAGTGTAACTAGTGTTTCCAATACCTTTGTAATATTGCTATTTTACTTTTTTTCTGTACTTTGGCATCCTGGTCATTATTTAGGTTCAGAAATTAACATTCACGCTATATTCAAAAGCTTATTTTAACTAACATAATTTAAACAAAAAATGAATGTCATTTTACTTTTACAAAAGTAACAGACTGTCTTGCAGTTGCTCTGCATGTCCTTTCTGTCTGCAAAGTCAATACTGACCACACAACAGTCTTTATAATTTACAGCCAAGAGGAAATAATATTCCTTCTCAGTATAATTACATCAATCACTCCTGCCTCCCATAACAAAAAATGGAAACCATTTTTCACTTGGCAGAAACAGGGTGGTCATATATACTGTAGCTGCAAAAACTACTTTCCTGGCAGAGAAAGACAGAAAGATTAGAAAGGAAAATCACTATATATTTTTTATTTTACTGAATTTATTAAAAGCAAGTAAAATTCCATAAAAACAAGTCAAACTTAACAAAACTAAATTAAATTCAACCCCCATCCATGAGAAAGAGAGGGAGGCCAACAGCCAGAGTTAAACTTTAAAAGTAGAAATTATTTTGTCTCCGTCTGTGTTGGTAATTATTGGTATTACATTGTGAACTTCCTGCTTGTGGATTTTTTCAGCTAAGATCTTATCAGCCTTCTCTCTGTGTTCATAGTAATGAGTTGTTCTGTTTCTTTTTTTGTCAAGAGGTTGAGTTTTGAATGCAAAACCTGTCATTTCCTATAAAGTGCCTCATTTGGGAACCTAGCATGTTCTTGATCTAGTCTGGTAATTTCACTCATTAACTCTGATGCTTTCCTGGTTTCTGATTTATTTTGTGGGAAAGATATGAAATAATTTGTCCTCTTAAAAAGGCCTTCAGAGTTTCTAAGTGTATTCCTGAAAAGACATCTGAGGATGTATTTGTCTCTAAAATAAAATCAATATGCTTGGATATAAACTCTCTACAGTTCCCGTCAGGTAATAAAAGTGGGGTGAGATGCCAACTGCGAAAAGAGTATGTGGGGCGTAATGATTTGAGCTCCATGATCAGAGAGGTGCGGTCAGACAGAACTTGCAAGATTTGATCATGGGCAAAAAATTGTAATGGTGAGAAGAAGGAATATGCTCTTGAGTTTGGATTTAGAAATCTCCAAGAGTCTGATAAATTGTGATCAATTACAAACTGTGCAATTGTTTTTGCAGTGTTAGGTGTTATCGCCCCTGTGGCAGAAGATCTATCAAGGTCTGGAGTTAAAACACAATTAAAGTCTCTGGCCATTATAATTTTATGAGTGTTCACATTAGGAATTAAATAAATTACCCATGACGATCACATATCACACTTCAGAATCAGATTCTACATCTGATATTACAAATTAAATTGTTCTTTGTATTAAAATTCCCACATCTCTAGTTTTCTATAGCTGGAGTGAAATATTTGGCTAGTCCAATCTCTTTGCAACCACAAATGATCCTTGCTTAATAAGTAGGTCTCCTATAAAAATACTATCTTCTTGGCATTTAGGCTTGTTAGGTGACAGACGTTCTTTCTCTTTAATTTGTGATTGGCACCTTTGACATTGTAGCTCACTGTTTGGTCATAGATACATTGCTTCTGAACTTTTGTTGACATTTTGTAGTCTTAAACTAAGGTAGTACTTTATTACATAAGACAGCTTTAACCTTAATTTCCGACTTTGCTAGGAGTTACTGCTATGAAGCCTATTGTGTTGCCACTTACAATTGTAAGGGTTAAAAGGATAGATTAGATATAGCTTGCTCTCTTTTTCTTCCTCCTGAAAATCACTATAAATATTGCTAATGGAGTTTTTCTCAAGAGTTTTTCAGTAGATTTCAGAAAATGGATGCAAAGTATTAAAATATACATTGTTATGTATATGTTATGGGTTTATGTTGGTTTTGAATTACCAGAGATCTGTTCATGTTGTTTTATCATTAAACTGTTTAAGTAATGAGAAAGGTATTTTTAGTTTAACATTTTGATTTTTTTTATTCATATGACTGTGACAGTCAGGGCCATTACATTACCAGATGTGACATGTAAATAAAATTTTGTTTCATCCCGTTTTGGATAAAAAAAAATTAACTTCTCTTAGCAGAAATTAGTTTTTCTTCCATGTAGTACCTAGTGGTAGGTTTGGTATTTTGGTTTTGTTTTCAACCCTCAAGTATTATTTGCCCCTTGGTTACTGGTTACCTGTTTAAGTTTGATCTCACGGTTTTGACCAATGCCTGTCTCAGACCATGTCTCTGATTATCATTTCCTGGTATTTCAGTGATTTTTTCAGTGTTTATAATAAATCATGACCACTTCAGCATGTGCTAAACACATAGAATTGGGAGTAAGCAGTGAATAAGGTAAGCTGACTTGTATTTTCTATTCAATGAATTAATAGGTTGGTCAGACATGCAAGTATGAATTTTACCTCATTGTGTACATATGACAATATTACTTCTTCAACTTAGTACTACCTTTACAATGTGTGTGTACCATCCCAGACTTGAGCTGGAGTACCTTCTACGATGACTTTTGTGTGCTCTTTCAACTGTCAGTGGTTTTCACACATAAATATCAAAAAGGAAATGGAGGCACCTCTTGGTATACCAAAAAGTTTTGTTTCTGACGATGTTCATTACTTGGTTTTGTATATATGTTGGAACTTGCAATGAAAATGACTTATTTTACAGAACATTTCAAATTTATTAATAATATTGACATTGA
Organism: Polypterus bichir lapradei; assembly: GCA_026402145.1. Classification (NCBI taxonomy): domain Eukaryota; kingdom Metazoa; phylum Chordata; class Cladistia; order Polypteriformes; family Polypteridae; genus Polypterus; species Polypterus bichir. The sequence goes on from JANRMT010062799.1 coordinate 5,681,234, forward strand.
AACAATACTACTATACTTTAAACCATAAAACAAAATTAATTTAAACTAAAATGGACCACAGAAATGTACAGTTCATTGACTTAACGCATAAATTCTACAGTTTTTTTATAATGACACAGCACCTCTTAGAGCTGGAAAAAGCATTCTGATAGTATGAAAACTCACAACTAACTGATGAATGATACCTTAGAAAATATGGACTGTTTTTGCTGATAGATCACTAAGAGTGTCACCTCCACTCTCAGCAGCTATACTCTCTGAGACAGCACAGCTGGAACATGTACTTAGGACAATGGGAATTGTAGCAAGTTGTAAATTGAGCTTCTCACCTGTGACATGCATCACACATGTGCAATGAGTGACTGTATTGGGGTCTGCAATCAGGGGAACATAATGGGGATAGGTTATTTCTGACATGCATGTAGTACATTCTCTACTTCTTCCAGCTCAAGAATGGAGATGGAGTCTGTAGAGGAGTAGTCATCTGGAATTCCCAGCCCTTCTGGTACTCTCTCTGCATAAACTCTGTAATGGCTGGAAAACAGCATGAATTCTTGGACTATTGACTACTGGGGCTACACAAGTCCACAGGAGCATTGCCTTTGAAAAGAGCCCAGAGAAATCTGTGGTATGTTTTTGTTGACTTCATTTTATTAACAATGCTGCTAATAAACAGGGATCTCAGGAAGACACCAACACTGTGTTGCGTCCCATTTCTTCCTGCACAGGGTATACTCTGATGGCAGTTGCATTCAACAGTATATGGACAAGAAAGCACAAAATTAATGAAAACTGGTGACATTATCCATCATGTACTGTACCATTCCTACCCATTAATGATAGCTGGTATGTTTTTAGTATTTACCATTTATATATTTAGTTTACTTAACTCATCTTAAAGAACAGAAGTCACTACATGAAAATTAATTGACATTCAGGTGAAAAGGAACATTTGCAGGTTTTATGTGCTTTTTCACGTCTGAAGAATTGCCATGACTTTTGAGACTGTCATAACCTAAAAACACACCTGTGCAAGTAGAGCAGTTTATGAGGCAGTAAGAAAACATTACTGCATTTTACATAAACAAAATATCAGAGCAAGAGAAATAGAGAGGATGGGAACATGCACTGATACAGCACATTGCCACACCCACCATACGATGAACCACCTCAGGATCCCAAATTAGGACCCAAGCGCAGCTATTCAATGTGAAACCTCAGGACCACGCTAGTTCGAATGGAATGGAACAGTGTGAGGTTTTTTTTTTATAGTGGCTGGAGTTCCAATCCTGTCACCAAACACTGAGTTTTCCTTGCAAGTTGGAGGACCTGCTTGCAGGGCTGGATGCAGGTTAACGTCATACCCAGGACAAAGCAATTGCACGTAAGGACCTTGCTCAAGAGCTCAATGGAGTGGAATCACTTATAGCATTACTGTACTATTACTGTACTATTAAAGACTTAAAGCTTAATACAACTCCACTCACTGAATGATTTTAAAGACTGCAATAGCAAATAGCCAACTAAAGTATGGTAAGAAAAAAAAATCTCTCAAATACCTTTTTGGAATACTTCAGCTGTTATGTGTGTATTTATTTTAATGCATATAATAACAGGTAATTAAATAAATAAGAAATAACAGAAATTCCCTTCATGCAGGACCACACAAGAGGTGAAAAATATCCAGATCATATTTCAATAAATAAAGAAGTCGTACCTCTGAAGGTCCATCATGCCTTGAAGAGGCTGTTTTGGAAGAAACAAAGGGGAGGCGGACTAGAGTATATTATAGTTGGGTTTGCCTAAAGCTAGTGAGTCTTGGTCTTTAATAAGATGCAGAACAATTTCTTTGAAGCTAGGTGCTAATACAAGTGATTCACGGCAGGAGGTTACTTCCAGTAAAAGTATATCATTCAACTCTTACAGTCAGTTAGGAAACAAAGACAGCATTGATTTATGGTGTAATCAGTAATTATTAATTAAAATCTTCTTTGTATGAAAGTCTTTCAGAGCATGGTGCTGACACATGCACGCATAAGATCAGCCCAGCTACTCATTTCAAATTCACAGATTACTATAGAGATGCCCACATTGCACTGACCTTTGTACAGAAAACTTTCAATGATGTTCAAACATAAGAATGTTAACAAAGAATATGGGACCCCAGCCCATAATCAACCACCAAACATTTTCCGCTCCCTTGGGGAAAACAAAGCCTGACTTCAATAACTATGGAAGTAGACTTGCAAGTAGTACATAAATCTGGACAAATCAAACTCTGCTTCACCCCATGAGACTGAAAAAAAAAAAGTCCTTCCACATTTTTCTCAACCCATGAGACTCATGGCATTGCATCTACTAGGACAAAAATTAATAAAAATAAAGAACTAGTATGGTACATTTATGTGTGATAGACGGCTGGGAGGTTGGTCTGTTTTTAAGCCTTGAATCTTTGCACATTTATTTTCTCCAGCATCTCACTGTCTCACTGACTAGTGATTTTTTTTCCTCTCCTCCCTTGCTATCTGACCCTGGAATCAAACTTGTCATTATAACCATTGTAGACTTAAAATGTGAATTTATTTAACAGACATGTAAGTCATGCTTAAGGCCTGTTCTATTTCTATTATTTATCCACTCGTATCTACTTCTATTTATTTTTTTCTTTTTGTAATTTAAATATATATGTTTAACTTCTTATAAAGTTCTCTGAGTTATAGGCTCTATATGAAAGTCTGAGAAAGAGCTTCATTTCTAAGATGATAAAAATAATGGTCATCTTGTCCTTGTCAGGCATTCCTCACAATTGCAAAAACAATCATCTAATTTTTATATTTTTAAACTATTAAATAACAATTATTACACCTCTGATACGCGTATGGGGGTGGCACGGTGGTGCAGTGGGTAGCGCTGCTGCCTTAGAGTTAGGAGACCTGGGTTCACTTCCCGGGTCCTCCCTGTGTGGAGTTTGCATGTTCTCCCCGTGTCTGCGTGGGTTTGCTCCGGTTTCCTCCCACAGTCCAAAGACATGCAGGTTAGGAGCATTGGCAATTCTAAATTGTGCTTGGTGTGTGTGTGTGTGCCCTGCGGTGGGCTGGCACCCTGCCCAGGGTTTATTTTCTGCCTTGTGCCCTGTGTTGGCTGGGATTGGCTCCAGCAGACCCCCATGACCCTGTAGTTGGGATATAGCGGGTTGGATAATGGATGAATGATATGTATATGTGTTATACAATTACGTGTGTATTTTTAATCTGCACCTTTTAATATCTAACATTTATTTGAATGTATACTTTTTTAATTTAATTGCACAGAACAGGCTGCTCACTGAGCTGCATTTCACTAAAGAATACTGTTTTTGTACATATGACACATAAAATCTGAACCTTGCAAATGTGCTATAGAAATAAATGTTACTGTACTCAAGCACATTATTAAGTAGACAAAAAGTGATTTAAATTTAAAGAACAGAGAGTGTCAGCTCCATATGAGAATTTCATGTTATGTGAAAAACTGAAACCAAAAACATAATCAGATTTGCAAGGGTATATAGAATAATTTATGGCCAAGAGTTACAGTATTTTCCACCAAAAATGTCAAACGTTGAAAATTATTATAATTAATTGAAAAAATCTAATATACAGTGTGTAGAACTGAGAGAATAGCTGTGTCAGTGAGCATCTGAAGGAGAAGCAAAACATGTAAAACTGCACTCTGCATACACATAAAAATTAATTCCATGACAAGAATTTTACACAAACACATATACACACACGAGGGACCTGTCAGTAAAGAAGGACAGTCTGATAACATACGAGGCAGTTGGTAATATTGCTACAAAATGTGGCACACACAGCCAGGCTGAGAAGAGAGCTGCTGCACAGAAAGGCTGTCACAAAGTCAAGTCACATTACACAACCTCTAATTGGAGGGGATGTCAAACTTGCTGATCTCTTCACATTGCAAAGCTACAAAAATTGCAAGGAGTGGACAAGACATCAGACACATATGTCTCTCTTCTGTTTGAGGGATCCAAAACACCAATGTACCTTATTCCTGACTGTCAGCTCTCATCTGCACAAGGAGTACTCCCACACTGGGTGTATAGCAGACTGTCATGACTGAGTCACTGAGGATGTCAAAATAGGAGCATGCTTAAATTTGAACATGAATTTTGTGAATAAAAAGTGCTGGAAAAATTGTCTGAACTGACAGGGCCTTCAGACATGCAGACATGCAACTGGCTAAAGGAAATCTTTTTAGTTGAGCAGCAGAAATGGCGTCTCAGTGTAGATAACTAGAGCGACAGATAAATAAATGTGATTTTATGCAAGAATAAAACTGAATAACAAAAAATTCAAGTGACAACAAGATACCAAGAAGACATGATTCACCAGTGTTTGTGTCTGCTTATATCCCCTTCAGCGATATCTTTTACAGGCAGCAAAAATTTAAACTGGGTGTTGTAGACTCAAATCAAATGTATGTTTTTATTATATTATAGAAATAATAATAATAATAGCAGCTCATTACTCAAAAGAGGGTAAGTCCGGGCTCAAACCCTCAATGTTTTGTTTACGATGCAGCAGTTCTTACCTCTGCACCAGCTAAGCAAACATGTCAGCTTTGTGTCGATTGATATTTGGGCTTGGGTGTTTATTCATTGACAGCAACATGTACATTGAATGATTTCTTTTTCTTTGGTTATATTGTTGAATAAAAGCACACTTGTTTTGTTATACCCCTTGATATTTGGACTTCACTCTTCACACATTATACACTTCATGTCAGCATGGAACAAACACAAAATGCATGCATTCCAAATGACGATATATTATTTATCCTATACAATTCCAGACACCTCACACCCAGATAAGAAGAACTGAGTTGGGAGACCTTCAGCTGGGCTAGCAGGCTGCTTATGCTGATTGACACATTTCTAAAACAAAGACAGTGATGAAGAGGTGTGAAGGAATTTAAGGTGGCCTAGCATTACAACTTTTTTTCGTAGGCTTCAAGGATTCTAGTGTTAAAAAGGAAAAGTTTTGATACACCTGTCTCTTCATGGAGGTAAATGGAAAATACTTTTTAGAACATTTTGTTATGCTAGTGCAGGGGTGGGCAAACTTTTTTTGGTGGAAGACCAAAATGTCAATAATGACATAAAATCTAAATGTAACTATGAGCACAGGTAATCTAGCATGTGTTAATGACAAACATTAACTTTAAAAATTCAAATCAAATAAATGGTTTATTTGTATTTTTTTATTTAAAGCTATTAAAGGCAATGCTTAAACACTAATAAGAGTCATTTTAAAGCAATGTCTTGACTTATACATCGATCTAGTCATATAACTGAGAATCTGGTCATTACAACAATTAATTTACCGCAAGGATGTGTGTGTTAGTTCACTTCTGTATTTGTTTTAGTAATTTTCATTTGTGAAAAGACCTGCTGGCAAATACATGTGCTACCAAAACAAGATGCCATGCCCACAGCACACTTACAAAACCTTAGAAATAAACCCTGACTAATGTTCAGTGTGTAGAAATCAAACAAACAAACTTTGGTAATCTTAAGTTTCCAAACAGTAAAAGGAGAAGAAAATAAATTATAAAACATGTCTAGCGGTGCATTCAGTCTTGAAAGCAAGATTCAGTTTTAGGATCACAAACTGAGCTGCATATCTATTGAAATCCACACTTCTGTCTGAACACTGATCTATAAAATAGGGAAAATGAACTGGTTTCGCTTGTTGAAGTCAACTCAGATAATTGTAAAGGTTCAATAATGGAGAAAAAGATAAATTAACACAGCCTTACCAAAACTGAAATGAGCTCACCTGAAAAGCTGCAACCCTCCTCTTTGGATTCCATGAGGAAGTATTTAAAAACACACAGAGATTGACTGAAGGTACCAGGATGACATTGTTAGTAATTAGATTTTACTACTCATCTCATCAAACACACTGGTTGAAGTTCTGTTTTGTTCTACTAGAAAATCACCACCTTTGTAATTTATTTCTTTCACAATTATAAACCAACTACTTTATACTAATTTACGGGCAAACTCAAATTCACACCCAATGTTTTGCCTTCAGGGTGGTTCCTACCAACCAAATCAGATACTGATAAAATGTGGCATACACAAAGTCATATTCTTTAATAATAGACACATGACAAAGGCAAGCAAAACATACACAGATAAGCACTACAGAATGTTTTATTTAATTATTTTTGGATGACATGGCCAACTATTAGTCTTACACCAGTCAGCTGTAGTATTGTCTTATTAAGAACAACCAACAAGGTCCAAAATATTCTATGAAAAGCATGCAGGCCATTTGTAGTCACTACAAAGCTCTGCCTCCAGTACCAAATGCTAACACTCGCGCACAGCAGTTTCCACCAGTATTAGGTTTGCAAGTTTCATTTACAGATTAAATAATGTGTTCTAAGAAATAATAGTTTTTCATCATTTCTTGAAACTGTTTCTTCCAGCAACGTGTTTTGGGGAGCCACAGGATATCCTGGAATCACAAGTTAGAAACCAGCCCTGAACAAGAGGCCAGTCCATCACATAGTAGACTACAACACTGATAACCACATTAGGCAAATTCTGAATCACAAATAAACTTAACCTTCATGTCTTTATGACATAATAAAAATCCAAGCTGTCCCAAAAAAATGCCACAGAGCCAGTCATGATGCCAAGATTTTAATCCAGGAATCTGGAGCTATAAGGCCAAAGTAATAACCACCATTTTACGGCACTGTACCCCATTATGTAACTATAATAATATTCTTTCAAGTAAAAATGGAATTATTATACTGTGCACTTCTAGTTCTAAGTGTTTGGATACTGGTTTGATTTAAGGTTTAAATGTCTTATATGTAGAGCAGGGGTCTCTAACCTTTTTTCCCCTGAGAGCTACTTTTGCAAAATGAAAATGGCCGAGAACTACTCATGTTTTCTAATGTTTATTCTCATAGCTTATTTCAACCCAAACAAACTGAATAAGCTTGTTTTTCCTGAACATTTACAAAATGTTGGTGTCCACAACTCACATTTTGCATTAAAACATCACAAAAATATTTAGTTCACCTGCAAGTGCATTTTGTATGTCTGTATGCATTTTCTAGTGTATCTCACACTATTGAATTAAAACATGAATGCTGTCAAAACAAAAAATACACAGATATTACTTATTCATTTGTGATTTTGTTACATGTCAATGTTTCACTTTATTCACATGTCCAGTTGCATGTGTGATGTGTTTTTTAGTTAGTCAGATGACTGGCACTGCATGGAGTCAACAAGAGAGGTGTGTGCTGGAGTGTAGCCACTAAGGTTCTCTCTTATGGAGTCATTTAAATGTTCATCTGTCAGTCTTGTTCTGAACTTTGATTTCATGACATTCATGTCAGACTCACAGAGGTATGTACACCCAAACAAAGCAGACATTTTCAGAGCTGCTTGGTGAAGATTCTTATAGTCATCTGGATCTAGTAAGCTCCAGAAATGCCGAGAGTGCTGTTGAGACTTTAACTGCAAATTATTGTGAAGGTTTACTAATATATAATATAAAAATCCGATGTCTGTATGTATGTCTGTCTGTCTGTCCCCTTTAAACGAGAGAACAACTTAACGGATTCAGGTCTGGTTTTCTTCTATGATTTTGCGACTTCTCTCATTTCACTATTTATCATAGTTCACTTGCAGTACCAATTTATTTGTGCAAATCCGAGAAACACGCAATGGGCCAAGAAGAGGGGCATTCGTCACTCACTCGCCAGCTTTAGGGTGTGTACCTTAACTTCACTTAGCTAGCAAACAAGAGAACAATTGAATTCATCTTTGTTTGATATTTAAAATAAATTGTTTGAGTCTGGATATTCTCTTTAGTGTATGCCACACTGAAAAGATAGATTGCAATTCAGATTGTGGATCATGATATGATTTTTTGGAAAGATCGCCCACCCCTAATTTGACTAATCAAGTTTTCAAATTTATGTAGGATTCATTAGCACCTTGACAAGCTACTTGGAAAGGGGTTGTGAGCTGCCGGTAGCTCGCAAGCGACATGTTGGAGACCCCGATGTAGAGTTTTCTTGGATTTACAAGTAGGTTGTTGGCTCTTAATTGGTCCTTTTTATAACAAAGCATGACAATTCAATAATTTATATTTTGCATAAACATCCCAGAATCTTGAATTTGTAATAGCAATTTTCAAAAAGGAATGGATGGATGTACCGAAAAATGATGTCTGTGAAATAAAATAAAATGCCTATAGTGTTTCTTCTCCTCTCCTCTACTGTTAACTGGCCACACATCAATGATAACATTAATGGAAATATATTTTGTCAGCAGCCATTATGTTAATATCCAAACCCCTAGGGCAGAAAACAACCATTACAACAAGAAAAAACATCTAGCTTGTATAAAAAAAATAACATTGACTGTACAAACCATGTCAGGTTCTGCATGGAAAATCAGGAAGATGAGAAAAATGAGCACTGCTGTTAGCTAAGATGCTCCTGCCATTTTCTATTCCTGGTCCTGTCAGAGTGAGCAGAGAAGTTTTCAGAGTGGCAGACTATGGCGCAATGCAGTTCAAAAGTCCAAGAGTTAAGTGGGTTGTGGTTCTCCAGCATGTGCACGGTGCAGCGACTGTGGGGTTTTAACATAATACTAATAACCTAGTCGGTGTTTAACTACAAGCAATGTAACACAACAAGTACAGATAAACAAGTACAGATAACATGTACAGTATACTGTGTATGCAAAAATTATACTTCATAAGTAGATTGTGCTCAGTATGCACAGTGCTTTCAGGAAGTATTTAAACCTTTTCACTTTTTTATATTTTGTTTTGTTGCAACTTTGTGCTAAAATCATTTATATTGAGTTTATACCTAATCAAACAACAAATAATAATGCAGAATACCATATCATACCATTTTCTAAGCCCACTAAATTCTAAGCAGAGTTGCAAGGGGATGGAGTCTATCCCACCAAGCATAAGGTGCTAGACAGGAAAAACCCCTGGACAGAACACCAGTTCATCACAGGATGAACACTCACACACAACAGTGCCAGTTTAGTATTGTCTGTTCATCAAGCCTGCATGTCTTTGAACTGTGGGAGGAAACTGGAGCACCCAGAGGAAACCCAGGAACCATGGGAAGGACACACAATCTCCACACAGGGAGGAGCCAGGAAACAAATCCTTGTCTCAGTGCTGCAAGGCAGCAGCTACCACTGTGCTTATAGAAATTACTTAGAAATATTGACACAAGTATTCAAACCCTTTGTGTATGATACTTGAAATATGTCTCAGGTGCAGCCAATGCTATTGATCATCGTTGAGATATTTCCGCATCCTGCACACCTGCCTATAGAAGATAACACAGTTGAGCAAAAACCCAATCATGAGGTTGAAGGCAATGCCTGCAGAGTTTAAAGACAGGATTGTGTTTAAGTACAGATTTGAGAAAGTGTAGAAAACATCTTGCAGCATTAAAGGTTCCCAAGAGGGCAGTGGCCTCCACAATTCCTAAATGGAATAGATCTGGAATAACCACCACTTTTCCTAGAGCCTAGATAAGTGCCTCGGTAAGAGGGGTGACCAAGAACCCAATTGTCCCTTAATGGCAAAGCATTGGTGCATTCAGAATTCATCATTGACACCAAACTTGATATGCTGTGCTTAATGGAGACTTGGCAAAATCCAAATGAATTTATGTCTCTCACGGAGGCGACACCACCTGGTTACACTTTCTTCACACAGCCTCGTAGCTCAAGACAAGGCGGAGGACTTGCAGTAATTGTCAAAGTGGAGTTAAACATCAAAAGAGTCCCAATTGATTGTCCACTGTCTTTTGAGTGTCTGGCTCTTAAACTAATAACGGAGTCAGGTCCTGTCTTACTCATGGTTCTTTATCGTCCTCCAAAATACAATGCATCTTTCTTATCTGATCTGACTGAACTATTAACCCAAGTTCCTTTTTCCAGAGAGTTATTCTTCTTGGTGATTTCAACATCCATATTGACATCCCCAGATCTAAACTGAGAAATGAATTCCTATCCTTACTGGACTGTTTTGACTTGGCACAACATGTTGATTTTCCCACCCACTCTGGTGGTCATATATTGGATCTGATCTGTACATCTGGATTATCTTTTGCCAACACTTACAGCACTGATTTGGGACTCTCTGACCATAAAGCAGGGCTTTTCACTGTCTCATTACCTCTCCCTCATCTTACCTGTAAACAACAACTTTCTTACGGAAACCTTAAAAATATCTGTCCCTCTATCCTTTCTGGATCCATTTCTGATCTTTTACTGTCTTCACCTATTCCGTCAACACTAGATAGTCTTGTTGTCCACTATAACACAGCCCTTCATTCAGCATTAGATAAAACAGCTCCTTTAAAACATAAGGAGGTTTCCTTTAAGTGTTCAGCTCCTTGGTATAATTCAGAATTGTGATCTATGAAAGCAGCTGGCCGACACCTTGAGAGAATGTCACGTAAGTCTGGCCTCTCCGTGCACATGCAGGCTTTCTCTGACCACCAAAGAGCTTACAGAGAAGCACTAACTGCTGCCAAGAACACCCATTATGGCAGAATAATAGAAAGGGGCCATGATAACCCAAGGGTTTTGTTCTCTGTAGTTAATAAACTACTCCAACCCGCATCTGGCCCATTTACCTCTTCTACTGAAGTCTGTGAGAAATTCGTCCACTTTATCCATAGCAAAACTAAAGATCTAAATAATTCAACTAACATAAATCCGTCATCTGTTTATATTTCTCCCTGTTTTCCCACTCCATCCAGCTCCTTCTCTAAGTTCTCACCAGTCACATCTGCTTTTGTTAATGACCTGCTTTTTAAGATGAGGCAGACTATTTGTGTACTGGACCCCATCCCCACCACTTTACTTAAATCCTGCCTTCATGCCATAATCCCGACTATTCCAACAATAATAAAGTCATCCCTTGACACTGGCTTTGTGGTGCTCACTTTTAAAATCGCTTCTGTAACCCCAATGTTAAAAAAGTCTGGTCTTGATGCTGACAGTCTTAACAATTTTCAGCCTATTTCCTACTTACCTTTTCTGTCAAAAGTTCTTGAGCATGTTGTAGCTTCCCAACTCACCAATTACTTAACTTCTAATAAATTGATGGAACCCTTTCAGCCTGGTTTCAGAGCACAGCACAGCTGTGAAACCGGTCTGCTACGGGTAACCAATGATTTGCTTATGCCAGCAGACTCTGAACAAACCAGCATATTAATTCTGTTAGGGCTCGTTTATACTTCATGCTCAGAATGTGTACGTGCCTGCATCATGGCTGCCACGCATTCCCAGAGTTCTTTTGACGCAGCCTCTGAGCAGGTCCTCAGAAATTAACGCGACGCGTTAGCGCGAGTTGCAGTACCAGGAAAAAGTTGGGGGGGGGGGGGGACTGCGCAGTGTGCTAAACGTTGGAATGTGACGTCAGAGTCTCTACTATCAACATGTGACAGAAAGCCGCTTTGCGGATCCTACAAGATCGATGTGCGCGCTTCAAAGTTTGATGAATGGTTCGATGTGGTGAAGCAAAATGCCGACATACAAATGCATTCGTGGTGCTTTTATATTCAAGCGTGGCATATTCCCGATCGTAATGACATGATACACTTTAAAAGTCTCACATACCATCTTTTGTGCTGTCTTTTTTTTTTTTTTGCAACTTCACAACAGCAACATAATGTACAGCACTGTATTTCAGCCACAGACAAAAATAATGAAGGGAATGGTGAAAATGTGTATTTTGTGATTAAAGTGGAAATTTTGGCTTTAATCTTGAAATCTCCACTTTAACCTCGTACTTTACTTTATTATTAAAGCAGACCATCGTAAACGTTATCCCAGTTTTTAATCGATACGAGCTTCTTGGATCTGACAGCAGCGACAAAAAGCAATAGATCACCACAGGGAACACATTAAATGTATGATATTCCAACTCTCTGCAACTTTATAATCTTTAGATTTATACTTGATATCACTTTCATGATGAAATGCATTAAAGTATGTATGTTACATTTGACATGAATACTGTTGATAATTACACACATTGGCGTGACACAGTGGCAGAGCAGTAGCACTGCTGTCTCGCAGGGAGTCACGTTGCTGGTATTCCCTGCTTAGAGTTTACAGTGTGCTCTGGTTTTCTTCCAAAGATATGCAGATTTGGGGATTTGGTGCCGCTAAAATGACACTAGTGTATGTGTGTGCTTGCTTTCACCTTGCAATGAGCTGAGGCCCTATCCAGGGATTGTTTCTGCCTCGTGCCCAATGGTTGCTGGAATGGACACATCCCTGGATTGATGGATGTAATCATTAAACATGCTTTTCAGGGATATTGCAGTAAGGTGTCATCGGAATTTAATGGGTGTTCCAGGCAATTCAAAACACAGAGAAGCCGAACCTGTTCTCACTGTGATAATAGCTCGCACTGCCACCTACTGGATTCCTCCAGATTTACGTAAAGTATGCGCTCAAGTATAAACAGTAAAATGCTTGCAAATCAGGAGCGTCCACTGCAGCATGCGTTGCGTTGTATGAAGTATAAACCTAGCCTTAGACCTCAGTGCAGCATTTGACACTGTCAGACATGACATTCTACTCTCCAGAATGGAAAATATGCTGGGTATCGGTGGCAGTGCCCTCCAATGGTTCAAGTCCTATCTGACTGATAGGCAAGAGTTTGTTAGTCTTGGCAACAGCAGATCCAGTTCGGCGCTAGTCACACAAGGGCTCTGTCCTTGGTCCTCTGCTTTTTTGTATTTATATGCTTCCCCTTGGCCATATTATTCATAGCTTTGGACTGGGTTATCATTCTTATGCAGACAACAACAACAACAACAACATTTATTTATATAGCACATTTTCATACAAAAAAATGTAGCTCAAAGTGCTTTACATAATGAAGAATAGAAAAATAAGAGACACAGTAAGAAAATAAAATAAGTCAACATTAATTAACATAGAATAAGTGTAAGGTCCAATGGCCAGGGGGGACAGAAAAAAAAAAAAAAAAAAACTCCAGACGGCCGGAGAAAAAAAAATAAAATCTGCAGGGATTCCAGGCCATGAGACCGCCCAGTCCCCTCTGGGCAATCTACCTAACATAAATGAAACAGTCCTCTTTGTATTTATGGTTTTCACGGAAGGACTTGATGATGATGATGATGATCACGTGGACTTCTGGCTTTTAGTCCATCAAAGCTGGGACATCATGGTGCTTTGAGTAAGTTGGTGGTGGCGCAGGCCGCCACCACAGAAAAACCGGAAAAAGAAACAGAAGAGAGAGTAGGGGTCAGTACGGATTTTAGTGCCACCATGAATAGTTATTATAATGAATTGAACATACAGAGTATCAGGATTAAGATAAAGTGAAGTTATGAAAAGGCCATGTTAAAGTAATGTGTTTTCAGCAGAGTTTTAAAGTGCTCCACTGTATTAGCCTGGCGAATTCCTATTGGCAGGCTATTCCAGATTTTAGGTGCATAGCAGCAGAAGGCCGCCTCACCACTTCTTTTAAGTTTAGCTTTTGGAATTGTAAGGAGAAACTCATTTGATGATCTAAGATTACGATTTGGAATATAGGGTGTCAGACATTCCGATATATAAGATGGAGCGAGATTATTTAAGGCTTTGTAAACTATAAGCAGAATTTTAAAGTCAATTCTGAAAGACACAGGTAACCAGTGTAGTGACATTAAAACTGGAGAGATGTGTTCAGATTTTCTTTTCCGAGTTAGGATTCTAGCAGCTGCATTCTGCACTCGTTGCAAATGATTTATGTCTTTTTTGGGTAGTCCTGAGAGGAGTGCGTTACAGTAATCTAATCGACTAAAAACAAAAGCGTGAATTAATTTCTCAGCATCTTTCAATGATATAAGAGGTCTAACTTTTGCTATATTTCTTAAGTGAAAAAATGCTGTCCTAGTGGTCTGAAGAATATGTGATTTAAAATTCAGGTTACAGTCAACGGTTACCCCTAAGTTTTTTACTTCGGTCTTAACTTCTAATCCTAATGCGTCAAGATTATTTTTGATAACCTCACTTAATCCGTTTTTGCCAATCAATACAATTTCAGTTTTCTCTTTATTTAACTTGAGAAAATTACTATTCATCCATTCAGAAATACCAGTAAGACATTGTGTTATTGATTCGAGAGAGTCGGTGTCATCAGGTGCTACTGATAAGTACAGCTGTGTGTCATCAGCATAGCTGTAGTAGCTCACGTTGTAACTTGAGATAATCTGACCTAACGGAAGCATATAGATTGAGAAAAGAAGCGGACCCAGGATAGAGCCTTGTGGAACCCCATATAGAATATCATGCGTCTTTGAGTTGTGATTACCACAATTTACAAAGAATTTTCTCCCTGCCAGGTAGGATTCAAACCAATTTAAGACATTACCAGAGAGGCCCACCCATTGACTAAGGCAATTTCTAAGAATATTGTGATCAATGGTATCAAACGCGGCACTCAGATCGAGGAGGATGAGAACAGATAAATGGCCTCTGTCTGCATTTAATCGCAAGTCATTTACTACTTTAACGAGTGCAGTTTCTGTACTGTGATTAGTTCTAAAACCTGACTGAAATTTATCTAGAATAGCATGTTTACTTAAGTGGTCGTTTAACTGCATAATTACTGCCTTCTCTAGAATTTTACTTAAGAAGGGCAGGTTAGAGATGGGTCTAAAATTTTCAAAAGCAGAGGGGTCAAGATTATTTTTCTTGAGTAGGGGTTTAACTACAGCAGTCTTAAGACAGTCTGGGAAAACCCCCGAATCTAATGACGAGTTTACTATGTCAAGGATATTATCAATAAGCGCGTCTGATACTTCCTTGAAAAACCTTGTTGGTATTGGGTCAAGGACACAGGTGGAGGGTTTCATTTGAGAGATTATTCTATGTAAATCAGGTAAATCTATCCTGGTGAAAGAATTGAATTTGTTTATAACGGAGTACTGGGGCTTAGGAGGTTCCACAGTGTTGGGGAGATATACTATATTATTTCTAATATCATTAATTTTTTGATTGAAAAATATAGCAATGTTCTCACAGGTTTCGCTGGAAGTATTATGGGGGCATTCCTTTGTGTTACCTGGGTTTAGCAGACGATCAATTGTAGAAAATAGGACTCTGGGATTACTAGCATTTTTATTTATAATATTAGAGAAATAGCAGCGCCTCTCAAGACGGACTGTGTTATTGTATTCTGTTATTTTAACCTTCAATATCTCATAATGGATAGTTAGTTTAGTTTTCCTCCATTTACGCTCAGCTCTATGACATATTCTTTTTAAGTCAGACACTCTTTGGGTCTTCCAAGGTATAACAATGCTAGAAGATTTTTTAATTGTCTTTTCAGGTGCAACTATGTCAACAGCAGCTCTCACTTTAGAATTAAAGTTTTCCACCTTACTATTAACATCATCCTTGCTATTGTAGCTGGCACTATAACCGGACTGATTGCTTAGAATGTTTGTAAGTTTTACAGCTGCTGAGGAGTCAAAGAAGCGTTTTTTAAGAATATGCTTCTCATGTTTGTTTTCTATCATTATTTCTATACTGAATAGTAGAAGAAAGTGGTCTGAAAGACCAATATCAACGATCTGCTTCACATCAACTGTTAGTCCTTTGGTGATAATTAAGTCTAACGTATGACCTGCTTTATGTGTAGGCTGATTAACGAGCTGTCTCAAATCAAAAGAGTCTAGGAGGTTCATAAATTCCTTTACTTTTAGGTCACACTGATTATCGATATGAAAGTTAGTTATGAAAGTTACTCGACGATACTCAACTCTATTTCAATGTTAAAAGTGGATCTTCATCAGAGTTTTCTCAGCTCACAACTTGCCTCAGTGAAATTAAAACCTGGATGGAGCAGAACTCTTTAAAATTAAATTGCAACAAAACTGAACTCCTGCAAATTGGAACTAAAGTGCAACTTAATAAAAATGAGCTCCTTCCCAGTCAATCTTGGCGGTGATCTCATCAGACCTGCCTAAACTGCAAAGAATCTTGGTGTCATTATTGATTCCTCCCTTTCTTATTCTGCCCACATAAATCACATTAAGAAACTTTTTTATTTTCACCTCCTTAACATATCCCGTGTTCGCTCCTTCCTCTCCTTTTCTAGCGCTGAGAAACTTGTCCATGCTTTTATCACATCCTGCATCGATTATTGTAACCCGCTGCTGGCAGGTGACCCTTCTAATCTTATATCACAGCTCCAGCTTATTCAAAACTCAGCTGCAAGAGTTCTTACTTGAACCAGCAGCAGCAAGCACATCACACACATCCTGCTCCGCCTTCACTGGTTCCCTGTGTCTTACAGAATCGAATGTAAAATCCTACTAATAACCTACAAAGCCTTAAACGACCTTGCACCAAACTACATCAGTGACCTTTTCCATCACTATGTGCCTGTCCGCCCACTAAGGTCCTCTGATTCTGGCAATCTTGATGTACCCCACACTAACCTACACTCCATGGATAACCTACACACCAGACTCTGGAATCACCTACCGAAATTAATTAGATCATCTGACTCCATGAATTCTTTTCAAAAACAACTCAAAACTCATCTGTTCAGGAAGGCTTTTAGCTCTACCTGACTTTATTACCCTTCTCTCAGTTTACCTCTCTGTCAAGATGCTCATGTAACCTGTGTGTGTGTGTGTGTGTGCTAGACCATCAATTATGTTGTCTGTTAAGCTTTTCTCTGAATTTGCTATCTTACTCTTCTTTATTTATTTATCTGGTTTAGTACAATGCTATATACTGTATACCCTGCCGTTATTCTTAAACTCTGTGAAGTGCCTTGAGCATGAGAAAGGCGCTATGTAAATAAAATGTATTATTATTATTATTATTATTATTATTGTTATGCTGGCTGAGTCAAATGATACATGAAAGACTCCTTGGAGTTTGTAAAAATGCACATGAAGGACCATCAGACAGTAAGAAACAAGGTTCTCTGGTCTAATAAAACCAAGACTGAACTGTCTGTTATAAATTCTAATTATGTCTGATGGAAACCAAAAATCATTCATCACCTGCACAATACCATTCCAACAGTGAAGCATGATGGTGGCAGCACCATACTGCAGGGTTGTTTTTCAGTGGTGCGGGCTGGTAGGCTAGTCTGGGTTGAGGAAAAGCAGAACAACAACAACATTCATTTATATAGCAAATTTTCATACAAATAATGTAGCTGAAAGTGCTTTACATGATGAAGAAAGAGAAAAAAAGACAAAGTAAGAATTAAAATAAGGGAACACTAATTAATATAGAATAAAAGTAAGGTCCGATGGCCAAGGAGGACAGAAAAAACAAAACATACTCCAGATAGCTGGAGAAAAAATAAAATCTGCAGGGGTTCCAGGCCACAAGACCGCCCAGTCCCCTCTAGGCATTCTAACTAACATAAATGATCAGTCTTCATTGTATTCAGGGTTCTCATGGAAGGACTTGATGATGACAGTCACTTGGACTTCTGGCCTTTAATCTATCAATGTAGGGACATCATGGTGCTTTGATTAGGTGGTGGTGGTGGCACAGATCACCACCACAGAAAACCGGAAAAAGAACAGAAGAGAGAGTAGGGTTAGTACAGATTTTGGAGCCACAATGAATAGTAATGATAATTAATTGAATATACAGAGCATCAGGATTAAACTAAAATGAAGTTATGAGAAAGCCGTGTTAAAGTAATGTGTTTTTAGCAGTTTTTTAAAGTGCTCTACTGTATTAGCCTGGCGAATTCCTATTGGCAGGCTATTCCAGATTTTAGGTGCATAACAGCAGAATGCCGCCTCACCACTTCTTTTAAGTTTAGCTCTTGGAATTCTAAGCAGACACTCATTTGAGGATCTAAGGTTATGATTTGGAATGTAAGGTGTCAGATATTCTGAAATATAAAATGGAGCGAGATTATTTAAGGCTTTGTAAACCATAAGCAGTATTTTAAAGTCAATTCTGAATGACACAGGTAACCAGTGTAGTGTCATCAAAACTGGAGAAATGTGCTTGGATTTTCTTTCCCTAGTTAAGATTCTAGCAGCTGCATTCTGCACTAATTGCTATCGATTGATGTCTTTTTTAGGTAGTCCTGAGAGGAGTGCGTTATAGTAATCTAGTCGACTGAGAACAAAAGCGTGAACTAATTTCTCAGCATCTTTCAATGATATAAGAGGTCTAACTTTTGCTATATTTCTTAAGTGAAAAAATGCTGTCCTAGTGGTCTGATTAATATGTGATTTAAAATTCAGGTCAGAGTCAATAGTTACCCCTAAATTTTTTACCTCCATCTTGACTTTTAATCCTAATGTATCAAGTTTATTTCTAATAACCTCATTATATCCATTATTGCCAATCACTAAAATTTCTATTTTCTCTTTATTTAGTTTGAGAAAATTACTACTCATCCATTCGGAAACATAAGTGAGACATTGTGTCCGTTAATCAAGAGTGTCAGGGTCATCGGGTGCTATTGATAAATACAGCTCTGTGTCATCAGCATAGCTATGGTAGCTCACGTTATGCCCAGAGATAATCTGACCTAACGGAGGCATGTAAATCAAAAAGAGCAGCGGACTCAAGATAGAGCCTTCCATTCAAAAACATCCATCATTCAACCCGCTATATCCCAACTACAGTGTCACGGGGGTCTGCTGGAGCCAATCCCAGCCAACAAAGGGTGCAAGGCAGGAAAAAAAAACCCTGGCAGAGCGCCAGCCCACCGCAGGGCACGCACACACCAAGCACAATTTAGAATCGTCAATGCACCTAATCTGCATGTCTTTGGACTGTGGGAGGAAACTGGAGTACCCAGAGGAAACCCACGCAGACATGGGGAGAACTTGCAAACTCCACACAGGGAGGACCCGGGAAGTGAACCCAGGTCTCCTAACTGCGAGGCAGCAGCGCCACCATGCCGCCCCATTCAAAAACACAAGTAAGACATTATGTTAGTGAATCAATAGAGTCGGGTGCTATTGATAAATACAGCTGCATGTCATCAGCATAGCTGTGGTAGCTCACGTTAACCCCTGAGATAATCTGACCTAACGGAAGCATGTAGATCGAAAAGAGCAGCGGACCCAGGATAGAGCCTTGTGGAATATCATGTGTCTTTGAAGTATAATTACCACAGCTAACAAAGAATTTTCTACCTGCCAGGCAGGATTCAAACCAATTTAAGACACTGCCAGAGAGGCCCACCCATTGACTAAGGCGATTTCTAAGAATATTGTTATCAATGGTATCAAATGCACCACTCAGATCTAAGAGGATGAGAACAGATAAATGGCCTCTGCATTTACCCACAAGTAATTTACTGTACTGTGCAGTTTCTGTACTGTGATTTGTTCTGAAACCTGACTGAAACTTATCAAGAATAGCATGTTTATTGAGGTGGTCATTTAGGTGCATAATGACTGCCTTTTCTAGAATTATATAGATATCCTTTATAAAAACCTGCTTCGGAGCACTCTGAACCTTAGATTGAGCCAAAAGTACACCATCCAAAGGACAATGACCCTAAACAAAAAGTAGAGACAATTTGGAGTAGCTTTGGAACAACTCTGAGAATTTTCTTCAGTGGTCCAGCTAGAGCTTGGACTTAAAATACATTCAAACTTCTCCAGAGAGACCAATAAATATAGAGTCCACAAACAGTGTCCATTCAGATAGAACATGAAAAAATCTACAGAAAAGATTGTAAGAAAATCCCCAAATCCCAAGGAAAGGTTTTGAACAATGATATCAATGGGAGAGTTAATTTTTTTGTTTTTTATAAATTTGCAGGAATTCCTAAAATCCTGTCTTTGCTTTCTCATTCTAGGGTATTGAGTGTTGTTTGATGAGAGAAAAACAAAATTACAATGACTTTAGCAAAAAGGCTGCAATGTAACATAATGGGGAAAAATGAAGGAGTCTGAAGAGTTTCTGAACTCTAAGTGCTGTATAAGAAACTGATTGGATTTTATTCTTGCCTGTAATTAATTAATCTGAAAATGCTTGTTTAAATTAAATCTACAGTTTTATGTGTACACTATAATTTACATAATTTGCAGAAAGAATTATTCATATTTTATTTGTAAAGCTGTTTCAGTATTCTGCACCTGTACAAAGTAAAGAGCACAAAACAAAAATGAACTGAAATGAACACATTTGGTTTAGAACTTATGGCAAGTGTATAGGACAGGCCAATAAATGTGTATTATTCTGTAAATGTTGTAAAGACTTATAATGAAATGCTTTATAAATATTGTTTTAATTACTTTCAAATACACTTGCTCAAAACATCAGTTAATAATGCTCTTTTTGTGAAAGGCACAAACAACTATCTGCCACAGTGCTTCCTGACAAAGGCACTGTATAAAATTACTGAATGACTGTTTTTAAAGCAGTTTCTAAAAGTGTGTGCCGAGGAATCTGAAACTGTCTTACTTTAAAAAGCACTCTATGATGGTGTCAACTGTTTAAGAATTCCTCTAAATAGCTATACTGATTCTTTATACGTAACTACCAGATTCACACGGAAGCAGTCTGGAATTTAGGTTGACCCTTCCCCCGGGATCCATATTTTCATCCTCTACATTTCAGACAAATGTGAAGGTTAATGTTGGCCAAAGGACATTGAAGAAGCAAGTCTTGATCTGCTGAATACTTCTACAAGTAACAAATCATTAACCTTTTCTCTGTAAAGAAAAATCTTAAGTGCTATTTCCATTGTAACACATCCATTTAGCTCTGCAACAACTCAAGAATGTAACTTCTAGAAAAATACGTCTTGATATAAATAACAAGAATATAAAAAAGTGGATAAATGCAAAAAGCAATGCTGAATCTAATCTCTTTTGTATTTGTCCTTTGTAGAAAATGATAACATAGAAATACTCAAATCTAGCACAACAGCCTGACATTACAGAGTTACTGACTGCCAAACTTTATTTTGTTTCCATAAAGATAAAGAATGCATTTTAGTCATAAATGTCTTGTTCAACAAAACGTTTACTTGCAGGTCACATTCCATCCAGCTGACAGTTATTAACCTGGCAGGCAGGGAGTGCCCCTCTCTCACACATTCTTGAATTTATGAAATGGTTAGCTGCTTTGGATATCACTAGATTTTCAGGGGTCAGAGTCCTGAAGCAGGAAATGCTGCAGACGAATGTTTACTTATCTGCCCAAAGAGCTAATCATGGAAATCGTGATAACGTAGGCAGGGGGCTGAGAATAAATTGGATAAGGGATGACTGGAATACATTGCACTTTAGGCTGTAGATGGGCACTGTGTCTTGACCAATAGCACATGTTAATAAAACCCCACCCTATCTGCCCTTCAGATGTTTTAGGGAGGTTTCAAATCCCACCCTTCAACACGGAATTTAAAATCCCTTTAAGTAGTCTGACAACCATAGCATTATATTGGTAAAACAGTTAGTGGCTCCCCATTAACTCCCAGCTCACTAACACTGAAGAATGGCAGTCACATCTAATTGTGTCATGTTGTTACACTTCTAGCCCTGTAGCTGATGCACATTCTAGTGAAGGGGCTGGTAGTTGGAATGGTGTTGAATCTCCTTGAAAGTGTGGGTTCATTTTAATCGATATATTTGGCATTGAGCTCATTTTGCAATGTGTCATCTCTTACTTCTCTCAGCTTTGTGTGTTCCTATCTTTACCTTTAGGACTGTCCACCTGCAAATACTAATCAAAGCACTCAGTGAAAATGTACATATAAAAGCAGGCGCCAGGAGGAGTACCACAAGTAACTTATTTCAAATTATACACTGCATCCTGCCATCGGCACCTTAGATATAGTGTTTTGGAGTGTTTTAGGCATTTATTTTTGTTGTTAGTGTTTTACCTTCAGCCATTTTTAATTTTAAAAGTGTTTGAAAGATTTACTACTGTTATGGTGTATAAAATCTACAAATTATTCTCTATAGTTTTATTATTATATTTTGCTCAATCCCAACAAGATGAATTCAGATGTAGGAGGCATTATAATAAAAAGGCATATCCTCTTCCCTTACACCTCACTTTTATAACAGTTGTTCACAGCATAGTGCTAAATTGGCATTACAGCCTGGGAAAGGAAGACTTGCCGATACCTCAGGCTATTGATTACTTTATGGATGGACACCTGGGACAACAATTTGGTTTACAGCCTGGGAAAGGAGGACATAAGGCAATATCAAAAAAACTTTATTATCTGGGAAAAGATAGATGAAAGAGTTTGAGCAAAATTCATCCATCATATTGACAGCCAGCCAATCAGGTGCATGCAACTAATATGTGTTGTGAAACCACGGCATGAAACTTTATAATAAATATGCCTCATTTTGAAAGCAATGTCAGAAAAAGAAGAAGAGAAACAGAAGAACAGACAAAGACGTCACTGGTCATCCGAAAAGCATCATGAATATTGATTGCTAAATCAAATGCTCCCCTGGGACATTCATCCTTGTCATCTCTACTTTTTTGTAAGCTTTTTCTAAAGACTATATATATTCAGACTTTCCTATCAGTACCTATTTTCTATTATTCTTTGTTCCAGTGGTATTATTATTAGTCTTGTAATAAATACCATGCTGCGTTTAACTTTCTATGCTTTGTCTTAATGTCTAGAGTGATTGAAGTAATAAGTTAAATTTCTTTGATCACCTAGTGCAGCCAGAGATTTGCCATTACCTCTGTGCTGCGAAGTTTATTTTGGCTGCAAGTGAGAGCTCCACTCAATAGTAGGAACAGTACATAAAGAAAGTATTCTTGGCTGATAAATGGCCTATAGTCAAGAGTGCTGAGTCTTTGTATGTTTAAATGTATACTTGTAGACGAACAGTAATATTTAGGTCTGAGATATCATTAAAACATCGTATGTTGTTTGTGCCGATAATAAGTAAGTCTCTTGAAGTGCTGAGTGACAGGCTGTGTTATTCCTAAAGCACTTGTGTGGTTTAAAGTGCTAAAGGTTAATCACTGTGTGTGTGTCATTCATGGCTCACTGTTGTGGGTAGGGTCTGTGTGTATGCGTATAGCTGTGTATGTGTGTGTTCATCTTAAAATGCAACAGTAGACCAACCCGATAATGAGCTTGACGTGTACACTTACCCTTGAGGGAAAACAGGTAAAGGGTAAGTAGCGGGAAATACTACGATAATACAACTACCTAGAAAAATAAATCATTTACAAAGCTATAAAATATCTTTTAAAAACATTCTAGCTTAGCTTTTTCATCTTTAAATCTATTTTGGTGGCTCCATCCGAATTGAAAAGGCAAGCTGCAACTAACCAGAATGATCATAGATCTTTCAACATTATTACCTGAGACTTAATTTGCATACCATTCTAAAAACACATTTTCACTTTGTCATTATAAATTATTAGGTGTAGACTGATGGGCAAAAATGGCAAATTTATCCATTTAAAATTAAAGCCACAACACAATAAAGCGTGCAGAAAGTGAAGGGTCAGAATACTTCCTGAATCCACTTCATGCAGTGTCAGTATGGAGTCAATGAAGGGCAAAATACAGTATTTATGATAACATATTAGTTTAAAATATTTAAGTAATAAAATTATGTAGGTTAACACATTAAGAGCCTCTCTGGCACTGAAGAGTAAAGTTTATGAAAGCTCAGTTGGGAGTTGTATGCTCTACTGGAGTGAGACCTGGTCAATGAAAATGGAACATGATGCAAACCTAGAAAGAATGGAAATAAGCCTGATCAGGTGGATGCTCAGTGTCAAGGAGAAAGAGGAAGACGATTGCCAAGTTAAAAGAAAGACTTGGTGTGGAGGTGATAGGAGAAGCAGACTAAGGTGGGCATGTGGCCCAAATGGCAGATGATGATTGAGAGAAAAGACACATGAAGATGGTGGTGGGAGGTGATGAAGCCAAAAAAGCTTTATTCCAGGACCAGAGTGAGTAGAAAACAAGTGTGCAGAAGAGATAGAAGAACTTAACCAGAAACCTTTAAACAGTCAAAGGAGAGAAGCCAGGAAAAAGAAAAAAAATTAACACTAGAATCCCTGAATCCTACGAAAAAACTCATAATCTCGGGCCACCTCCTCATCAGAGTTTTTTGTTTTGCAAATGTGTCGATCAGCACCAGCAGCAGGCAGCCTGCTATCCCATCCCCCACCAATGCAGCTTTAGTCGTACCCAGAGTTCGCCAACCTCAAGTCTGTTTACCTGGGTGTGAGGTGCCTTGAATTGTACAGAGTAAATAATATATTGTTCTTTGGAACACATACATTGCATGTGTGTTCCGTGTCTGCAATGATCTATGTAAATGTAAGATGATAGGAAATGAGAGGCAACAAATGTTGAACACACAGCTAAACACATAGCTAAAACAGAAGCTTTTTTCATGTTCAACTAATAATTGGCAGACCTATATGTGTGTGTGTGTGTGTGTGTGTCGTACCCTATCTCACTTTCTTTTGCTTTGGTTAAATTCTAGAAAAAAGCACATTTGTTTTATTATATCTGTGTCTTTTGTGAAAGTGTTTATTTGACATTTGGACTTCAGTCTTCACACATTATACACTTCCTGTCAACATTTTCCACACAACAGTCAAGTCTATTCACAGGCACCCTTTCTGTCAAGTTATCAATTGGTACTGAGTCAATTAAACAGGTCAATTAATTCAAGTGCCTAGGCTCCATAATCTCTATATCAATGATTGCATCTGCAGACATTGTTGAAAGTATCAGAAGTATTAAATCACTATTTTCAAGCCTACAATGTTGTCTGTGGAAGAAGAAAAATATAAAATTTAAAAAGAAAGATGAAAATCTTCAATACAGCTGTCATGCCAGTCTTATTTTACACCGTGGACACCTGGACATTATTGAGAGATAACTTACACTTGTTGAAGTTTTCCAAATGCAGGCAATTCAAAGCATCTTCTTGCTGAATCACTGGCAGAATTAAACTATTCCACAAGTTTATGTCTAGCAAACAACAACAAAGCAAAAGGTCTCTGGTATGGGTATGTTTGACAAATGGACACCACACCCCTGCTCAAAACACCGTTAGAAAAGAAATGTCCAGAGGTTTAGGAGGTTACCAAAACAGACCTGGATTGGCCAAATCATAGTTTAAGCCAAGCAGCTGTGCTTGAAACTGCACAGGAGTTTACCCACTTTACTTTGGATCATGGCAGATGCACTTGTCATGGCTGTCACAAGACAGGTGCAACTTACAGCTTTGCCCTGCTGGTGCTAGAGTGATGATTGATCAATTGATTGACACTATAATAATCAGTATCAGATCAGAAGAGAAGTACCCAAACGTAGTTGTGAATGGGGCTGCAAAGCTAAGAGAAAAAATTATTAATTCTTGGAGCTGTATTCTAATTAACAGTAATTCATATCTTCTCAAACTGCTTGGATACCCATCAATATTCCTTCCAACTTTCTTATGGAAAGGAAAAGAAAAAGGACTATAACAGGAAACCAAATATTTAAGTTTGATATTAATGAACATTAGCAAGAAATTATGACAGATTCAAACAATATGTTAACGCAAATAGTAAATGTTTTATGTCTTACTCTACAGTATTTCCTTTCATCATCATGAAAGGTAAAGATGTATTACCACTTTTGTGTGCCACCATATGCAAGAATGAATAATGATGTTATGCCATAGCTCAACATTGTGCATTATGTTTCTGAAATTCTTCTAAGTATTGTAGATGTCACATGGGCTAGACGGGTGTCCCGACCAAAAGGGACAGGATGATCCTGGAAGCCAGACAGTCATACCGACTATGGAAGAGACAGGGGCCAGAACCGGAAGAGATGGCTAGAGTAGATGGACAGACAGAAGTGAAAGATGTCACTAGGGCTTTTTATACCCCCAGGCATTAGGTGGCAGAAGCCCTACATATCGGTGCCCATTCAGGAACCTGCGGGGAATACCGGGAGTTGTAGTCCAGGAGTTCTTTATGACTTGTAAGTACTTCTATTGGGCAGTGGCACTAGCACTGGAAGTACTGCTGAGTTATCAACAAAAGGGGCTGCACTCCCTTGTTCTGGCGAGTCGGAGCTGGGGAAAGGAAAGCACAACTCAACTGGAGGAGGGCAGTGCGGTGGTAAGAGAAGGTGAAAAAGAGAAAAGGAAAACCTGTGTTTCTGCTTGTGTTACTTTTGGAGGCAATTTGGATATTAAATCATCCATTATTTGAACCTGGGACTCAGTATGTGTTCGTCTTTGGGGCTCGGTGACCCCTTGGTTTCTACCACAGTATATAACTTTATTTTTCATTTATTTTATGATTTTCTTTCAATTTAGTACTTATTCATTTTTATCATTTATAACTATTATTTTATGTACACAGTGATTGAATGTGTTTGATCATTGCCACAATTATGCTGTTCATGGTTTCTTAAGTTTATTGCGTACACACGATCAGGCATTGTCATGGATATTATGTTACAGGCCATTTCCTATTCAATTCTATCAGTAGCAGTCAAGTTCCTAAATTGAAAAGAAAAACTATACAGGGAGTTTAATTAGTGCAAATCATTTTGGAGAGTCAGGATCTTGTAGTTGGCTTTTGGTATCACTATATAATATTTCACTTTCTATTTTAGACCTGTGCTTGTTTTTGATCACATTTTACTCTTTTAGCCTTTGTACCTCGACATTTTTTCACTGCTGTCAGTACATGGTGAAAGGAAGATTGATAGGTACCTTTCTGCAGCAACAATAAAGCATCACTGGAGGAAATACAGGTAAAATTCCATTACAACGAATATCTTCACAACAAAATTTTCATTACAACAAAGTATTTTTATGGTCCCGACAGTTTCCCCATATGACACGAGTCTATAGACATCTTGTTACTACAAAGTACATTCAGCAGATACTTTCATTACAACGAAGTGCCCAAAAGACCTTGAAATGCCTGAATGAATCATCCACAGAGCAGTTAGTTCTGTGGTCATAGATCAGTTGTGCACAACGATCCCCAAACAGAAACATAAAAAAAAATTCTTTCTTCGAACTTTCCTCGTACTGTTTTTTTGCTGTTTTTGTTATCAGTGGTTTTCAGTGATACCTTTTGCTTATTGCTCATCAACATTTGAAAAACATCCATTGCAATTTAACTCATTGTCACCCTCCTATAGAAACGGTAGACACGAAAAAACGATAACAGTTCATATTAGAAAAAAAAAAAAAGTTTACATTTTTACAGCTTGCGGCAAAAAGAAGAATGTTGTGTCCACATTGGTAAAATAATACAAAGTAGAATTCACAGAAAACAACTAAAAAATCCTACTTGAAATGAAGTGGTAGAATGAATTGGGGCAAATGCAGAATAAAAGAAAACAACTCCTTTCGTATACACTGTAGATCCTGCTAAATAGTAGACTACATCATAATTTTGCTGGGATATTCCCAGTGATGCATGCAGTATCAGGATTTGGTTATCAGAATGCACATACTGTATGAAGGCCATTAAATTTCTGCTGGAAAAAGGCTAGCTTGTAAAGCAAAGTCAAAATTACAGGTTCAGAACTATATAAAGTAACAAAAAACAGAGTGTAGGGGCAAAATATGAGTCAGAAGGTACAAAAGTTTTAGAGTGGAAATAATAGATTGTTGTTTGAAACACACGCATTTCATGTCTGTTCCGTTTCTACAGTAATCTGTGTAAACACATTGTTAAAACAGAAACGTTTTTTATATTCTAGTAGTAGATGACAAAATGTAGGCATAAACTATATAATGTATGAAGCCTGAAGTATCAAAGAAATATTTTCACAAAAGGTACAAATCTAACACAATTGCGCTTTTATTCAAAAATAAAACTGCAGAAAGAAAAAGCCTCCTTAACATGCAACATTGACACCTGTTTATTATGACTGCCTCTGTGGTGCAATAGAATCAGCAGCTGACTGGGAATCAAAAGGTCGCGAGTTTGATCCTGCACCACTCTGTTTTGAGAAGTAAACTGCTCTTAGTCTTACTATTTTAGAATAAAAACATACATTTGATTTCAGTCTGTAACAGCCGGTGTAATTTATGATACTTGTAAAGGTTAGCTTTGGTTTTTGTTTTTTTTTTACTCAGTTTTATTATCGCAGCCGCGTTCACGAGCCCAAACACACCCCACCCCCGCATCTGACACTGCTGTTTTCTCATAGACGCGCTATAACAGAGGTAAACTCAGCTCCCTTCTACATCGGAGCAAGAATGCACATACCATTGCTTGCATACTAAAGTGTCAGCAGGCACTTTTCGTGGCATTACACACATTTTTGAGCATGCCTTCTGCACACTACTTGTGACTTTAGGCTTTAGGAAGTAAGTAAATAAATAAAGGTAAATCGTGTCATAAAATGATGGGAAGCTCTGCATTTTACATGTGCCTTTACGCTGTAGGAAGTGAGTAAATAAATAAAGGTAACTAAAGGTAAATAAAGAACTGAAGCTTGTTGATGCTGCATCATCTTTTTTTTCCATCGCCTTTTTCTGTAAGAAGCGTTGTACACACTTCTGTCTATGCTGTGGTTTCTATTACACACCTGAAAGAAAGAGACAATATATGTGAAAACATCATTGCACAAATGCAATATTATTTGAAAACGAACAGCGTCAGATCAGCTGTAAAAGTATGGCATTTCTAAATGTTTGCTTTTTTCAGTCTGATTCTCTCAGTCAGACTGTATATTTGTCTCTTATTCAGTGCACGCAAGAACATGCAGGTGGGCCAGATGCTATATGCTACAACATGCTGGCGGTGATCAACGCACATTTTAAAAAAAGAGTCAAATATATGTGACGTTTTGAAGAAATCATTTTATAACACGATTTACCTTTATTTATTTACTTACTTCCTAAAGCCTAAAGTCACAAGTAGTGTGCAGAGGGCATGCTCAAAAATGTGTGTAATGCCATGAAAAGTGCCTGCTGACACTTTAGTATGCAAGCAATGGTATGTGCATTCTTGCTCCGATGTAGAAGGGAGCTGAGTTTACCTCTGTTATAGCGCGTCTATGAGAAAACAGCAGTGTCAGATGCGGGGGTGGGGTGTGTTTGGGCTCGTGAACGCGGCTGCGATAATAAAACTGACTAAAAAAAAAACAAAAACCAAAGCTAACCTTTACAAGTATCATAAATTACACCGGCTGTTACAGACTGAAATCAAATGTATGTTTTTATTCTAAAATAGTAAGACTAAGAGCAGTTTACTTCTCAAAATGGAGTGGTGCAGGATCAAACTCGCAGCCTTTTGATTCCCAGTCAGCTGCTGATTCTATTGCACTACGGAGGCAGTCATAATAAACAGGTGTCAATGTCGCATGTTAAGGCGGCTTTTTGTTTCTGCAGTTATATTTTTGAATAAAAGCGCAATTGTTGTGTTAGATTTGTACCTTTTGTGAAAATATTTCTTTGATACTTCAGGCTTCATACATTATATAGTTTATGCCTATATTTTGTCATCTACTAGTAGAATATAAAAAACGTTTCTGTTTTAACAATGTGTTTACACAGATTACTGTAGAAACGGAACAGACATGAAATGTGTGTGTTCCAAACAACGATCTATTATTTCCACTCTAAAACTCCACTTTACTCCCAGAAAATCAATCAAGGCATGAGCTGGGAGAAGTTTGTTCACGTTCTAAGTCAGTGGGGGGATGGAATAGCCGGCTGCTTGCTGCCTGATTTTATTAGTACATTTAGATGACAAAAGACGCTGGTGGAGAGCTGTGAACAATTTTAAGAAGCAATTTAAGGTGGGACGGATTTACAAGTTTTTTCATAGGCTCTGGTAATTCTAGTGTTAAGAAAGGCAGGTTAGAAATAGGTCTAAAATTTTCAAAAGCAGAGGAGTCAAGAGTATTTTTCTTGAGCAGGGGTTTAAC
This sequence comes from Polypterus bichir lapradei, assembly GCA_026402145.1. Lineage (NCBI taxonomy): Eukaryota > Metazoa > Chordata > Cladistia > Polypteriformes > Polypteridae > Polypterus > Polypterus bichir. The sequence continues at coordinate 5,711,200 of JANRMT010062799.1, forward strand.
TACAGCAGTCTTAAGACGGTAAGGGAAGACCCCTGTATCTAATGACGAGTTTACTATGTCAAGAATGCTATCAATTAGCACGCCCGATACTTCTTTGAAAAAAACTTGTTGGTGTTGGGTCAAGGACACAGGTGGATGGTCTTAGTTGAGAAATTATTTTATATAAATCAGGTAAATCTATCCTGGTGAAAGAATTTAATTTGTTCATAATAGTGTACTGGGGTTTAAGAGGATAAGTATTGGTGAGATGTACTATATTGTTTCTAATATCATTACTTTTTTGATTAAAAAATACCTCAAAAGCCTCACAAGTTTCACTGGAAGTTTTTTGGAGGCATTCGATTGAGTGGCCTGGATTTAGCAGATGATCAATTGTGAATGAGACTCTGGGATTACTAGCATTGTTATTTATAATTCTAGAGAAATAACACTGCCTCTGAAGACGGACTATATTGTTGTATTCTGTTATTTTAACCTTGAATATCTCATAGTGGATAATCAGTTTAGTTTTTCTCCATTTATGCTCAGCTCTCCGGCATGTTCCCTTTAGATCAGACACTCTTTGAGTCTTCCATGGTACAACAGTGCTAGAAGAGTTTTTAACTATCTTTTCAGATGCAACTATGTCAGCAGCAGCTCTCACCTTAGTATTAAAATTTTCCACCTTACTATTTACATTATTCTTACTATTGCAGTAAGTACTACAAACGGACTGGTTGCTTAGATGTTTGTAAATTGTGAAGCTGCTGATAAATCAAAGAGGCGTTTTTTAACAATATGCTTCTTGTGAATATTTAGTCTTTTCTTTTTACTCTAATGCCAGTATCAATGCTATTGCTTTTGTTTAATTCATGAAAAACAGCTTTGATTAATTCAATGCACAGCTGTTATGTGGAGAACAAGTTCTTTCTTGAGTTGAATGAAAGGAGAGATACTTGTCTTATTGTAGTCTTCCTTCTGTTTGTTAACTGTTGTTCATTTCCCTCCAGTTTCTTTAGCATTTTAATGCAGGTGTACTGTTAGGGCCATCACCTAATGCTAACCTATTTGAAGTTTTTTATTGAGAGCAGGCAACATTGCTGAGGCATTGAGTAAATTGTTCTTTTTTCCTTTGACCTATGCCTTAAGTTCCACTGCCATTGAGGTAGATAATTCTTAGGATTATGTACTTAAAATTTTGATCTTCATTTGGTGGTTTATCTCCTTATTGTATTAGTTTTTCTCTGGTATTGGTATACTTTCTAGTTTCTTGGGAATATTTCTCATGATGTGAAGTACATTTTTTATGTGACATTATTAGGGATTTCTTGTTGGCCATATTGAATTTAGGATGTTCTTTGGGAATTGCACACCTTGTTTGCCATTCTTTGGACTCGGTATTTCATGTCTGCAGTTTACATCAAAGCCTCAGATGTTTAGTTTTCAGTCTTCTACATCAACTATATATTTAAGTCAGTGTCTTCTTTTCTTAAATTTCTTAGTTTCCAGTTTTGTTATCTTGTTATTTGGTCTTCTCTCACTTCATTTTCTTTCATGCATTTCTGGTAATTATCCAGTTTATTTAATAAATTGTTAAACTTAATTCCTTTGAGGGCGTGTTCCTTGGGGCAGCAAGGTTTTTTTACTTTCCATCTACCAGCTAATCATGCACATTATGACCGATTCATGTCAAACATGTGCCATTCATCCATCCATCCATTATTCAACCCGTTATATCCAAATGACATTTATTTGTGCTTAACCTGGATACTTTACGGCTGTGTTCACACACAAGCAAATCCAGATAAATCCCAGTAACTGCACTAAGTCTGGCTCTAATAAATTGCTGGATCCGATTTGCTTGGAAAGTCAATTCCACATATACTTTTGTCCACACATGCTCTGGATCTGACAATTTACTACTAAATTTCAGGGACAGCCTGATTAGACAATAAGATTTCTAAGAGCCATTCACAATGAGATAATTTGAATATTTCATTTTTATAAGTCTGCGGTGGATTGGCACCCTGCCCAGGATTGGTTCCTGCCTTGTGCCCTGTGTTGGCTGGGATTGGCTCCAGCAGACCCCTGTGACCCTGTGTTCAGATTTAGCAGGTTGAAAAAATGGATGGATGGATGGATTTTTATAAGTCAAGTCAATCCTATTTATAAAGCACATTTAAAAACAACAGAAGTCGACCAAAGTGCTGTAGAGCTTTGATATATACACTAATACTTACAATATGTATAGTATGAATATATATATATAGTGACAGATAGGGGGCGCTGTTGCCCCTTGAAACCTCAGACAATGTGTCAAAACATCAGGTAAAAGTCCAAATAATTAATTTATTAATACAATAAAGTGCACAAAGCACCTTCGCCTCCACTATACTTTCAATAATCACAATAATCGATACAATAATCCAATAATCACAATCATCCATACCTTCCAGCAGCTCAGGCACTCTTCCTCCCAACTCAGCCCACTGCTGGGATCTCTCACAGTCCTTTTAAAGTCCTTGACCCGGAAGTGTTTCTGTCCCTCAGTCCATATGACTTTATAACACTTCTGGGTCAGGTGAAAACTCCTTTTCTTCAGCCCGGAAGTACTTCATTCTTTCCATCCCCTCGACTGAGAAGTACTTCCGGGCTATAAGGAAAATACAAGTCACTGGGCCTCCCTGTAGCATCCCCTGGTGGCCCCTACGTTATTCAACAGGGCTGTGATGAACGGCTCCAAGACCCATGATGCCCTGCTGGAATTCAGGGTACCTCCACGTTGCAGGGAGGGCTCCATCTGACAGCTTGGGGGTATTGGCTGGGATAAGCTGCCAGCCATATCCCACAATATACATATATATATATATATATATATATATATATACACACACACACACACACACACATATATATATATATATATATATATATATATATATATATATATATATATATATATATTGTCAGGGATGCCAGGGGCCATGACCCGGCCGGGACGTCTTGAGGGA
>JANRMT010062799.1:5714199-5736846 GCA_026402145.1 Polypterus bichir lapradei
GGGGAAGATTTATGACGGCGCCCGGAGAGCAGCCGGGAGGACAGCCGGCACTTCCGCCACGCTGGGGCGTGGCCAGAGGAGGATTGCCGGGAACACCTGGTGCTCATCCAGGAACCCTATAAAAGGGGCCGTCTCCATTCATTCAGGGCTGGAGTCGGGTGGAAGAAGGACGAGGCACGAGAGGAGTGTGGAGGCGGCCCGAAGACAAGGCATTGAGTGGCCAGGACTGTGATTGGGGTATTGTGTGCACGTGACTGGGTCTGTGTGACCATTGCTGGGGTCTGGGTGACCCGTAATATTAGTGTAAATATTGTTAATAAACGTGTGGTGGTGTTCAAACAACATGTCCGCCTGTCTGCGTCCGGGTCGGCTCCACAATATATATAGTGGCAGCTGGCCAGGGTCCAGGCCCAGCCGGGACGCCCCTTTGCTGTATATTCAGGGGGAGCAGCCCTGGACTGTGCAATACTTCCCCCTGGACCCCCTGTTGGGTCCCACAGGCACCACAGCAGCTGGGACTCCTAAGCCCGTATGGGCAGTGTATTCACCACACTGGGAAGTGCAGCCGGAACTCACCAGTCAACCACTTGGAGCACTTCCGGGTGTACTATAAAAGGGACCAGAAGCCACCAGTCAATGGCCAGAGTCGGGAGGAGGAGGACGAAGCTTAGAGGAGGAGTGGTGGTGCCAAAGAAGAGTGTGTTTTGGGTGTTTTTGTTGTATTACGGACTGTGTTGTGCCTGTGGGGCACGGGGAAGACGTGCCCCACAGGTGAATAAAAATTAAAGGTTCTTTTGTTTTTATATGTGCCACCGGTGTGAGTCGTTGTTGGGTCAGGTGCTTATATAGCACCTTGTTACAATATATACTGTATATATACAGTAAATCAATGCACCAAAAATAAATATTCACATGAAAGTTTAGAAAGCTAAGGCAAAAAGAGAGGATTTAAAACTGACCAAAGTCAGCGCTGACCTAATATAAAAAGCTTAGGGGTAGCTACTACAATAGCACGGTCCCCTCTAAGCTTAAAACTAGAATTCAGCACAACCAATAAATTTTGGTCAGAGGGCCTCTGTGATCGTGAAGGAAAGTAAGGGTGTACGCGGTCAGAAAGATAAAATGGGGCTAAACCAATCCGGAACTGAAAAACAAACAGCAACATTTAAAACTTAATCCTGTAGTGAACAAGAAGCCAATAAAGAGAAGTAATGACTGTAGTGACGTTAGAAAATGTATTTGGAGAAGCCTGGTAACACAACTAGTACTTAAGAAAGCAGAAAGGGAGTTCTAACAAGCTAAAAAATTATATTAATAGCAAATGTCCACGGCAATTGAACTTTTATTTTCTGGGTTCACCCAAGTTAAGTGGTTGCCCCCCACAATTTTGGGAGCTTTCCCTGTGGTTACTCCATGCCTTTTGATCAAAGCCACAAATAAAATCTTCTGCTCCCTATGACTTTAACATTACTTAACATGGAGAGGTTAGAATTATGGCTTAGAAGACAGGTGTGGGATGTTAGGTTTCCCTATGCAGTTTTTGGAGGAGTTATTAGTAGCCTAAATAATTTCTAATCAATGAACTAAATCGTTCATTTTTCTGCCCATGCAACAAACTGATGTGTCACCCAGTCTCTTTTTTATATGCTTTTGAGCAACATTTTCTGGCCTCATTAAGTGGTTTCAGAGAAGGTTGCCTCGTGTTTTTTTTTCCATTAGCTCAAATGTTGCTGTATCACTACTAGTTCATAGGATACATGGTATGCTTTTTGACAACTTTTTCTCAAATGCAGAAATGTCAATTTACCTGCCTTTTACAGTTTCAAGAGCTGCATTACCGATGAACTATTTGACCTCAAAATACATGGCAACAAAAGAGGACTGGTAATGAATGGAAACCTAAAGAAAGCACACAATTAAAAAACAAATTGTGCTGCACATTATGGCACCTTGGAAATTCACCAGTTCTAATATCCCAAGAAAACCCAATGATTTACATCTGGAATCAAGTAATTTAGAAGCTACTTAACACATCAACAGCCTAGGGTTCAGAATGTCCAAAATGCAGGAAATTCCAGGTCAGTTAGGCCAAGTACAGCTTATTGTTACAGTGTGGTAAATAGGAGTGGAGTAGAGAGGAAAGACAGACTCTTTCATTGTACTTCAGAATGAAAAAAATCCTTATATTTAATTCCATAACTCAAGTATTTTACAAATCCCTGCAATGTGTCAGTTCTTCCTTTGCATTTAGTGTTGAGAAAGATTCTCACTTTCATCAATTGGTAGTTAGCAGAAAGTGAGTATAGAAAATGAACAGAGAGATGAGTAATTCTAGATTTTTTTCAATTTGTTGATAGATAGATAGATAGATAGATAGATAGATAGATAGATAGATAGATAGATAGATAGATAGATAGATAGATGGACAAGCAGACAGATTCATTACAATGCACATTGACAATTTTCCCAATTATTAATATAAATGAACACTAATATGTCATTGTCTAATTTAGGCCTTGACAGATCAATTTAACTCTCAAAGAACAAAAGAACAGCACACACTGGCTGAAACATACAAGGCCATGCATAAGGTGTGTAAAGATACATTTAATCCTGGGTCTTTGCAAATGCACTAATTCAAAATCTATTGCATCATTACAGTTTTTTTTTTAATCTTTGAATTAATATCCATAAGAATAATCAACAGGTTTTCTAATAAAAATGTGTCTGATTCTTACTGCAATTGTGGCGTTTTACCTAGCTCCATTTTATTTAACACTACAGCAAAAGTTTAAAATAGATGGCATGCGCAAAAGGGGAGAGGAGCATTTCAAATAAGAGCTATGGCAGTTAATTGGTATGTAAATGATATACAGGCAGAACTGCTAAATAAAAATGGGAAAGCTAATTTGTGTCAATAAAATCACCCTGGTTTGCAACATGTAAGTATTCACATTTAAGAGCTTGGATGGTTTATTGAGCCAAAAGACTTTCCTTTAGCTCAGCTGTCTAAGATGGTTGTTGTTAATCTTGTGGTAGGCCATATATGAGACATAATGGAATGAATTCTGAATATATAAAATTAAATTTAAATACACTGCATATCTGACATCGAGTGAATTTTCAATATAAAAACTACTGGAATGAAATCAAATAAAAATAAATTAAATGAATTTCAAATTCAGAATTGACTTTCGCCTTCATCTCCTTTCCCAGCTTTTGTCCCATGCTAACACAGGGTCCGCTGACATCAGTCTGTCACACGTCCTCCTTTATTCTGTCAAGCCATCGCTTTTTGGGACTTCCACATAGTCGCTTGCCATCTGGGATGAATTGAAAGGAGATCTTGGCCACACTCTCTCCTTTGTTACCCATGGCATGTCCATACCACCTTAAATCGAGCCTCTTGCATCTTCTCGGTGATCGGCGCCACTCGCATTCTTCTCCTAATGTCCATGCTTATAGCATGATCCTACCTCATGAGTCCAAGAGACCATCAGAGCATCTTAATCTCCATCATATGAAGCACATATTCTTGTTGTGCAGTGGCCAGCCACCATTCAATATGGTAGAGGGCCACTGGTCGAATGACGGTCTTATACACTTTTGCCTTGATGTAATTCGGAATTTGTCGATCGCAAAGGACACCCGATTTGTCACGACTTGAGCTAAGCTACAGCAACTTGTGTGTGGGCGTCAAAAACGGTAGTACCTTCACACAGTACCTCACAAGAGCCCAGGTATTTGAACTCAGTGATCTTGTTCAGGTTGTGGCTGTCCACTCGTATTACTCACTCTGCAGGCCGCTTTCAAGGTATTCAATCTTCTTGAGGTTTAGTCGCAGGCCGTTTTTATCTAGCCAATATTTCCACCGTCGCATCTGTTGCTCTATGGTTGGTCTCGTTTCCTCTGTGATCATGACATCATTCGCATGCAGCAATGTCCATGGTACCAATGTCTGGATATCCACCATAACTGTGTCCATACACAGGATGAAGAGAAAGGGTGACAGTGCCGAGCCTTGGTGGATCCCTACTTGAATTGTGAAGGACAGTGAGGCTCCAACAGTACATCGTACTGTGCTCATTACATTGGTGTAAAGTAGATGTATCCATCGCACATAAGCTTTGGGTACGCCATATTCACGGAGGGCTAGCCAGATCAGGGCATGTGGTATCCTGTCAAAGGCTTTCCCCAAGTCCAGGAATGCAATATAGGTGGTCTTATTTTTCTCCTGATGTCGTTCTATGAGCAGGCAGTTGGCATGGATCATGTCAATGGTTCTACATCCTTTCATGAAGGTGCAGTGGTTGGGGCTGATGATTACAAGATTTCGGAGGTGATGGACGTGGATGCGCTTGAAGATCTTGATGGCGTGGCATAGGAGGCGTATTGGATGGTAAGTTCCACATTCGTTGACATTGCTCTTTCCTTTCCAAATCAGTACTGTAGTGCTGGTTGTCCAGGCTTTGGGCTCTTCTCTTCATCAATGATCCTGTTGAAGAGTGTTGTTAGTAATTCCACACATTTATAGCAGAGTAATTTCCAGACTTTGGTTTGGATGTCATCTAGGCTATTTTGCATTTGTTTAATCTCCGCTTCTGTCTCTGCAGTGGTGATCAGGCGAAAAGGGCCGAAGACTTGGTCACACGGTAGAATAGGTGGGTGGGGGAACTCTCCGTTACTGATCTTCAAGAAGTATTAATTCCATCTGCACAGAATTTTCAGTGGTTCTCGAAAGGAGTCACTAGTTTCGTGTCCTTGATACTCCGAACTTGTCCAATATCCTGAGTCGATAGGTGGCGGGCTTTTGTGATGCAATAGATCTTATTTACACCTTCAGGTGTGTCAAGGTCTTCGTAAAGGGCATTGTATTGCTTACCTTTTGCTTTGGCCACTGCCCAATTTGGTGAGGTCTTGATTTCCCTGCATCTGTAGTAGTCTTGGCTGAGGAGGTTCAGCTCTTTCTTCTCCTTTAGGATCACTTCTGCTTCATAGTTCCACCGCCACATCTGCTAGTCACTAAATTTTTTACCAGCCTTTGTTTTCCCCAGAGTTCCCCAGTGATGTTGTAAATATGCTGGACCAACCCTTGCCACATAGAATCTGGTGTTAGCTTCAGATCAACAGTGAGCGACTGGAGGGCATCCATGAATTAGTTCTTATGCTCTAGTAGCTTCCTCCATTTGATCCACTCTATGCCAACTGCATCCGGTTTGGGCCTCCACTTGATCTGTACTTTCATGTCCAAGACAAGAATGCAGTGCTGCGGCACAATGTAGTCCGACAGGATTACCTTTTTATCCATAGCCAGCTTCAGGTCTTGTCTTCAAATTAGCCAATAATAGATCTGTGTGGAGTGACCACCACTGATGTAGGTGATGAGGTGACTGGCTTCTTTTTTGTAAAAGGTGTTGACTATGGCGAGGTCAGAACGAACTTCACATATTCTTAATTACCTCCTTATACTTCAAGTTTGATTTTCTATAAATTTATAGGGTCATTATTATGTGTACAGAGTACGATGAAATTTCTACTTGGATTTGCTAATCAATATGCATCATATCGCAATTCTCTGACACCATGATAAATAAGCACCAACTACCTCACCTCAAAACTTCTGTCTTCCACATATCAGACAATATTCATATTCATTCACATATACCTGGAGATACTTAATGCTAACATCAAATATATTTAAATTTTTTCAACATGTGGATTTATATCTACAACAGCTGAAATTTCATTAAGGGCTTGTAGACTTTTGGCATCCATTGTACAATTGCATACTGGCAGAAATAGTTTTTATAGACAGCAGATTACAGGTGATGTAACAATTGTATCATTTGTACGATAAATAGCTAATGGCAGTGGACGGTTTATGGGAAATTGCAGTTCATATTTCTTGAATAGGCAGCATGGTGTCGCAGTGGTAGAACTGCTGCCTCGTAGTTAGGAGACCCAGGTTCGCTTATCGGGTCCTCCCTGCGTGGAGTTTGCATGTTCTCCTCGTGTCTCCTCCGGGTTTCCTCCGGTTTCCTCCCACAGTCCAAAGACATGCAGGTTAGGTGCACTGGCGATCCTAAATTGTCCCTAGAGTGTGCTTGGTAGTGTGGGTGGGTGTGTGTGTGTGCCCTGTGGTGGGCTGGCACCCTGCCCAGGGTTTGCTTCCTGTCTTGTTCCCTGTGTTGGCTGGGATTGGCTCCAGCAGACCCCCATGACCGTGTAGTTAGGATATAGTGGGTTGGATAATGGATGGATGGATGGGTATACCAACTTTTATAAAAGAAAAAATAAGTAACAAATATAAAATAGACAATCTAGCTTTGAAAAGTATTCACCCCTTTAGAATTTACCATCATGTGATTAGAAGGAAATGTGGAACTATCCAAAATCTTCAAAGACCATGTTGCCCCTAAAACTCAGCAATCAAAAGGTCAAAACATATCTTTGGGAACTGTAGTCATTTCAAGTAATAACTGAGATGGGAGAAAAAGCAAGTCAGTCAAAAGGGACATTTCTGTGAAAAATTATTTGTACCCTTTCTAATATTCTCAGTTCTTGCATATTTTACACAATGAATGGATTCAATCTTTTAGACAAAATGTATCATTATCAAATGGGAACCAGAGTAAACACACAAAACAGTTTTTATGTTATGGCTTTCTTTATACAAACAACAAAGTTAACCAAAAACCATTATCCATGCTAAATGCTTTTTATAACTTAACATTAGTCTTTCATATCACTGGTGAGTAATTCTAGCCCACTCTTTTTTGCAGAACTGCTTTAATTTAAATATACTGGTATGTCTGTGATTGTGAACTGGTCATTCCTGCTCCCATCCCAAAATTTCTATTGGGATGAAATCAGGACTTGGACTAGCTCACCTCAAAACTTTCATTTTATTTTTTCTGAGCCATTTTGTTGTAGACTTGCTTTTGTATATTGGCCCACTGTCCAGATGCATAACCCAAATATGCTTCAGACATTCTCCTTAAGAATATTGTGGTACAGTGCAGAATAATTGCTTCCTTCAATAATGTTGAATGTTCTAGACCTTTGGCAGCAAAGAACCCCAACACCATCACACCTGCACCACTATGTTTAATTGTAGGGACGATGTTCTTGCTGTAAAATGTCAAAACAGGAGGACCCTATGCATTCCAAAGATTTCTGCTTTTGACTGATCCTGTTCATTGAGCATTATATCAAAAGGGTCATATATCATCCAGATGTTTCTTTCCAAATGCTAGATAAACACATGCTTTCATTAAACAGCATATTTGTCCAACTTGCTGCACTCTTATGAATCACATTTTCATTCAGTCACTTTCGCATTGTGAAGTCATAAACACTGGCCTTAGTTGAGACTACAGATACTTGCAGTTCTTTGGGTTTTCTCCTTGAGACTTCTTGAATGCTCTGCTCTGGGAAAATTCCTCACTTTCCAAGATGTTCTTCCATTTGGAGATAATGGCTCTTTCTGTAGTAGAATCCCAAGGCCAAAGAAATAGCTTTGTAACCCTGTCCTGACTGGTAAGTTTCAACAATTTCTTCCTCACCACATCTGGAATTTTCTTTGCTTGAGGTCTAGAGTTCTTCTACAAACCTTGTGATGATGACTTCACTCTCATTGTGAGGGTTAATATACTGTATGGTGTGATTTACATTCAAAAGGCCTGACTGCAATTAGGTCTGGCTTTGATCAGTCGGCTGAGTCTATTTCTCGCTTAGTTTTAATGAGTAACTAATGAAGCAATTACCTTTTCACATGGGCAGAGCAGGTGTTGGATAACTTTATTACTTAAATATATTGATTAGCAATTTGGAAATCGTATTAAATGTTTACTGTAGTTCACTTTATCTAATATTATTTTGTCTAAAGATCCGAATCAACATACTAAAACAAATATATTAAAATAGAGATGTAAGGCACAAATACTTTTTAGAATACTGTACTTTAGAAATGTAGGCTGTATGATAGAGTTGTGAACAGGAGGCTACACAGGCCTGTAAAGCTACTACTGACTAAAAGAGAAACATACTATATGCATTTTAGATAGAACAACAAAAGTAACTAAATTGATCCAATATGTTTGTCATTTAAGACCTATTTAATAATGTTGTATGTTGGATTAATAACATTAAAACAGAACAGGAAGTACTGCTAGAATCAAAAGCTGAAGGATTTACAACAATGCCCACTCTCTCCTTATTTAGCGCACAACCTTTAAAGATTAGCTAACAATTTACCAATTACATTCCGGCATCACCAAACATGGATGAATAAAGAGAGATACCTAATCTATTAGAAAAAGAAAAAAAAATGAGATAGCAGGAATTAAGATCAGGATGAAAAGGACTAACATGCTTCACTGGATATGCTGTCTTTTGATAGGAGCTCACTTCAAGAGTAGTAAGGTCTGCCAAGCTTCCATCATTGTGCAAATTGTCTGTCACCAAATTAGTAATACTGAAACATATGGTGATGCAAATTTAGAAGTGATAAGCACTTTACAGTAAGGCACTGCTTAACAAGCTGTGATTTCCTTCTACTCAAATTTTTCTCAAAAAATAAACCAAGGGGACTAGAGAAAGGAAAGAAAATGAGACTGCTGAGAAAAACCTGACTGAGTTCTAAACAAAATGTATGTTTATCTTGTATGTATGTGTATCTTGTAAGGGGTCGGTCGTTACAATCTACTGCTTATGAAGTGGTATCTCAGTGATCCAAAAACATGCTAATGCAGTATCCATTATGTTCTCTACTTAAAATTCTACACTGAAAAAAATAAGGTGATGATTCACACTTAATATTTTCAATCTGAACCAATATAATTCTTTTTAGCCTATTGATCCCACAATTTTTAAGTTGAGGCAAATCATTTACAGTGATTGGGTGCAATTCGTTTTATACTGAAGTAAATCTATTTTTTAAGTTGTTCTTCTTTTTTGGCAGTTGGAAAGCCATCATGCTGGACAGTTTGACCGGAAGAATATACAAACGGCCCCTCAAACACAGCACATGAACAACCTAAAATATTAAGTTAACTGAAATAAGATTTTTATGTTTATTCCCTCCACCATAACTTACTTTGGTACAAACAAATCTTTTTACTTTGATTGAGATCTGAAACTAGATATTTCAAGCTACAACACTAAATGACTATTCTTAAGTTGCTTGAAAGAGAATATTTACGTTGAATGAACAACATCAATGTTAAACTTTTTCAGTGTACTGTCTTATTTCTAAATTTCCAGTTGGTAAACATTTCATGACTCATTTACAATCATTCCATAAATACAGACATAGGTGCGTGTGTGAGTGAGCATTCCCAGAAATAGAATGGTGCTCTGTCCAGTGCTATCAGCCCAGCTCTCTACTATCATGTAATAAATAGCCAAGTTCAGAAAGTGGATTAATGTATGACTGAACTGTACTATAAACTGCAAGAATTTATGCATCAAATTGGTAAAATGCTAAACTAAAATAAATGTGTAATAATCAGTCTCCAATAGAAGTGATGTCTACACTTAACCACCTATTGAGGAGATGATGTTCAGAAGGTTTGTCGGAATTCAACTATATTGGTTCCCTACCCATTTGCCCACTCTTGCTAATCCCAAAACATTGATAGCAACAGCAGTAAATTAAAAAGTGTATTTTTACCATCCATGATACTGACATGAACAGCCACAACCAGACACTAACCTTCCACAACAAGCTACCGATCCTTCTCACACGTATGGAACATACACAAACAGACAGTGAGATATATGTTCAAAGAAAATAATTATTAAATGCAGTCTGACGATACAAGAGTGAATGTCCAGTTCTTGTATTAGGTGAGGTGACATTAAACCAAAGAATAGGCTACATATTTCTACAGCTGGCTCAGCACTATCTCGTGACATTAAACCAAAGAATAGGCTACATATTTCTACAGCTGGCTCAGCACTATCTCGTGACATTAAACCAAAGAATAGGGTACATATTTCTACAGCTGGCTCAGCACTATCTCCAAAAAGAAAACCAGCTTGACTCACCAAAACGGGGTAAACCCAAGAAATGTAGCTGCCCCAAATGCTTTGTTGTCTCAGAATAGCAGATATCACTGGGTGAACTTCACCTTTGTTTTCTTTATTAGCCCTGATAGCTGCCTCCCTTTTTTTAACCTATCCCCAACTCCCTTTCTCATCTTTTATTAGCAGTCATTTAAAAAAAATCCTCTTGTAATGGCAATCTGATGTCAACCCTAGGCAGCTAGAAAGTCCTACCATGCAAGATCCTTCATGCTTAACTGTTGCCTTTAGTGCATGAATAACTTCTATAAGTATTTCAAATTCCTACACAATGTTCATCTGATAGACAAAAAGTTTACTCTATGTAGCCTTGCTACAAATGTTATTATAGTTGGAGACTTTTGTACTGTTTTATACAATGGTTAAAATATTGCTTTCAAAATAACATGTAAAAGTACTATACTAAAATTTAAAGATGCCTCAGATGTAAATGACATAAACATTAAAATCAATAAATGATTAGATATAATTAGCAGAAGGAAAAACAGGTTAAAAGAGCTGACTATGTCCTGTTATCTTTCTGCATATTTGAAGTTATGAAATCATCAACTTGTTAAACTGCATCTGCATCTGATATGTAATGAATCTCCAAGGGGCTGTGAGTATTGGATCTTTTCAGCTACTGCCAAAAAATACAAGGCAAAAAATGTCTTACTTGCAAGAGATTAAGCACATTTAGAAAACAGGCAGCTGGATTGACAGATGGGCAGAATGCAAGAACAATAAAGCCTGGAAAAGAAAAGAATAATTTTTGAGGAGTCAGATGGATCCACCATTTATTAAAAGGTAAATGGAAAATGGCAAGAAGGCACAAGCTGGATATAATACAGAAGACCTGGGTGCTCTCCAGAGGATTCATTTGTTCCTTCTACTTTCCCCATCAGCAGAATAACATGTAAAAAATAGGTTAGCTTTGACTGACAGACAAAAGCAAACACAACAGGTTTGGAGATTTCATATGCTGTCAGTTAAAAAAAAACAAAAAACAAGAAGGCACAGTTGCAGTGGCAAAACGTTACATTGTCCAATTAATTCCAGTTATTGTTGGTTGACACTGATGGGAGGGCCAGGTTATAGAGATCGATGATGAAGGTTGATGGTGGTAATGTTATTAGTGTGCTGTGTGTCTTGTAGCACCCACCAGTTCCCCATACACAAGTCAGAATATCACAAAATATCTGAATACATCTGCCAATCAGGTGCATCCGTACCTGGCAGCAGTATACCAATCTGTAAATGGACATTTTGACAAAAATATGCCACAAGGTAAAAAGAAATCCTGAAATGGTTTCAGGAACATGAAAAGGAATTCACCTATTCAGTCACCATAAACTCTGAAAATTCAATCGATATTCCATAGGATATAAAAGAATGAGCCTATAGTGGACATTCATCAACAACTCCTCTGGGGAACAACTGGACCTAACATGGGTTAAGAATCCTCTGAAAAACGTTAGGCACCTCATTGCATCCAGGTACATCAAATTCAATTTGTTCATAAAGATTATCAGACAGGTCAACCATTTAAAATGGATATTTAGGATATCATATAAACATCATTAGTCTTTTTTAGTCGTTTAAAAGTTAACAGCATAGAGTACACCAGTAATCACCTCTCAGCCAATTGTGTTTAAATATTCTAGGTTTAAACCTGTCATTCATTACTGTTTTCATCCTGTTACAGTTTGCTAAATCAAGAGTTATTTACTCTAAGCATAAAATTGACAAAGTATCACAATGAAGCCTGGTACTGTCAATTGTATCTCCAGAAGTCCCCCTGGTGCCATGGCCTTGCAACACAACAAGATATCACAAATAAACCCTTCTGTCAGCCTGAGGCTGAAAGTCCTTGATAAATAGCAATAAATGAAGAGACTTTAGAGGAAAGATTCCCTAAAGTGCAGCACTGCATTCATGTGTTCCTTTTCTGAATTCCACACTCTGCCATCTGATTCTGACCTCTGGTAAATGGATTTACCACACACACATACACATAGGCTGCGGTCTGGGATACATATAGCTGTGTACAGCCAGTAGTGGAAGCATTCTGTCTAGAAACATGTTAGCCCAGGGGATGACATTCAAATCCTCTCCACAGCCCAGAGAGTTTAAATATTAAAAACACACACAGTCAGTGGCCATCTGACACAAGACTTTCATTTACTTGAGGCCCCCGGGTCAAAAGTTGGAATTCTTTAGTTAGCTCTTGCATCGTTTCAATTAAATTCCAAGTTTAGTCCAAATGTTAAGATGAAGCAGATTCTAAAGAAAGAAAAAGTAATACTAAGTGCAGGTACTTGGAATGTCACACTTCATAGACAAGGTTTCTAAATCAGGGATCAAATTATCAGTTCTTGGTGTCTTTTTCTGCAAATTTTCTCTGTTTGTGAGGGATGTGAGAATAAAGTGTCATGATAAAAAACGTATTAGAGAGTGAGATTTGGAATGGATATTTTGTAAGTAGAAGAGGCCTCAAAATGACACTGTGGCCTTCAGATCCCAATATCACTTGTTCTTCATATACCAGGCCTGCTGTGCTGCTGACACTAGTCTAAGCTCTGGGATGCAGAGTTAATCAGCACACATCAATGTTAGTTACTATAAAGAAACTCATCAGTTACTCCTAAATATTACAGCATGCAACACATAAAAAAGATTAAGTCAGATAACTCAAAAGGCTGGACTACATTTAAAAAAATACATGCTTCATTTTGCTGTGCCAGAACACTTCTGTAGTTTTACTCTTTCCAAATATGGTTTCTGTTTTGTCACATACCTGTTCTGAACTAGAAAGGTTTAATTTCTGTCATTCCCTAATTGTCAGAGCATTCTGGGGTGGGGATACTTTTGTCAATGGTCAATAGTTATTTATCTTTCAATTGTAGAAACCACTGCAAGAAACGCCAGGACTACAGTATGTTCTTCTACTAAAATGACCAACAAATAAGAGAATGAGAAAGAAGTGGGAAGATGCATACTTAAGTACGTCAGGTTTCAAAAGCAGGGGCAACTGTTCTAATGTGAAGTTCTCTCATATATACTGTAAATATTTCATGTATCCAACTTCAGACCCAGGTATTCCAAAATACACCTGCGGCAGATTTAGAAAGTATCCCACCAGCAGACTTTGAGAGGAACCAACAATGTGCAGGGCACTCAAAGATTTCAGGACACATGCACACATCCAACACTCACTACAGTGAGTCAGTTAAATGGAGTTCAGAAGTAACCTAAAGCTAACAAGTCTTTGGAATATGCACCAGAAGAAAACTCACAAGGACATGGTTGCATACTACACATTGTGATAGTTCTTGTCAAATGCTTGTTAGGTGAGGTACGCTTTCAAATAATGTTCGTCTATATGAAACAACTCGGTTCCCAAAGGGCCAATTTTGTTGAAATTTGGTACACACATACTTCAAGTAAAATTGTCAATGAAGTTCAATTATTTTTGAGTTATTTCAAATAAAGCATGCTGTACAACTTCAATTCAAAATCTCCCATTGAAAGGCATTGGTAAGTTTGCAAACTCATCTATTTCAAAATATATTTGTAAGTTTACTGTTTCAAATTTACCTTGATAGAGGTAACTGAAACTTGTATATTGTATCTTTTGTTCTTCTAACGGCCACTCCTGACAGCAAAACGGATCCCCAGTACAAATTCACCAAACATCAGGGAAGGTATGCACACACAAGCCGCTTGCGCACCAACTCTTTTGTCTGAAGTGCAGTACAAATTATGCAAGCTTCACTTTGTAAGTGTGCATTATTTGCACATTTTAATCATTTAGTACTTCTCTGACGCTATAATTTATCAGCAAATCTCCAGACCTGCTCTCTATGATGGTCTGCAACAGCCAATAATTTTACTTTGAGACTTCAACAGAGATTTTAACTTCTTTCAAAAATGTTATTTTTAAGAAATACGAATTACAATTGATCACAGACACTTCACAACCAACAACCAACTACAGGAAATCAATCAATGCCATTTGTACATCTTTGAATTTTAATTGCTTGTCTATAAAAGCTATTGAGCCACCACCATCCTATTTGGGCCACTTTTTAATAATGTGATATTGTAAAGTGCTATAAAAACCATGTATTTAATGTGTCTACTAAAGCAATATTTTGTCTAAGCTTTTTATGACCCCTTTAGTGAATCTTAGGACAATCATCAGAGTAGGGGCAAAGGGGTTGCATTTATTATTCCCCTTTGGTAAACTGAAGACGATTGCCAGAGTTGCGGGTAGACATTGATAAATTCAATGTGTCAGAGCTGGAACCAGAAATATAATTACTTAGCAATGCTGATCACTTAGGCTACCTGCCACGACCCACTACCACTATAGACAATAGTGATTGGACCCCTCCGGCAATAGCCTGCAACCCATTGCAGTGATTGAGAAGCATTGTACTAAAGTATTTAATTGCATTCTATTATCAAAAATGTAAAATGTTCCAACTTTTAAAACTGTTCATTAAGTCATTAAACACACCTGAATGTTACGACATGAATACACTTTTTCTTTCTTTTTTCAAAATTCTTAGATCTTAAAGCTAAGAATAAGTAATGCAAGATTTCACAAATGGCATTTTTGAAAAAATTATTTCTGATACAATTCCAGACACAGACTGTGGATTGGGTAATAAGATACAAGATACTACCTTTACAATACCTTTAGGGAAAAATAAAAAAGCTAAATTTGTATTGTAAAATAATACAATATTGACAACTACTTTTTTTAAGACAGGGCCTTTAGATTTTATTTTGTGTGAAAGACTTTCTATATTTAGTGGTGGTTTACTTTTAGGTATATGTTATCTCTCACCAGTGGGATTATGACATAAAAAATCATATATAAATACAATTTGTGGGTGTTGTTCTGTGTTAAATCAGTGTTTTTACCTTGAGTTTACAGACATTTAATGCAGCAATATCTGAAACTGAATTTTGTTCCACCACTATCACTGATAACCCAGTTCCTTTCCAGAAACAATGTGCTAGTATCATCAGAAAATATTCCCTGATTTTCCATTTATGATGCAGGATAGTTTTGTTGACAAAAAACAAGAAGATTGCCAGGAGGTAACACTGTCTAAGGTTGCTCTTTGTTTAACCTGTAATTTCCCTAAAACAACATAAAAGCCTTCTTAACATGACACTGAGGTCAGCTTGGCAAAAAAGATGACATGGAGACTATCACTTTTGTTTACTGGCAAGATAATTTTGTTTACCATTTCAGTAATGAAATGACTCAAGTTGCATACAATTAAGTCGGACATCAAATCTATGCTGGTCTTGTGCTTAACTTGTCTGTCATTACGAAAATAAATCATGTTCCATTACCAGAGTTTTGAGTTGCAAATCAGTGAAAGCCATTTGTATGGTATTTTCTTCACAGATTCACCTAGACGATAACCTTCCTCTTTCACAGAAGATACGAGACTTAGAGAATAGCATTCCCCTTTTATTTATTTATTTATTTATTTATTTTAAGTCTTCATATAATCTTCTCCTGCTCCCATTGTGAATAATCTCTTTTATGCACTTGAGGGTGTCATGACTAAGATTAATAAGACACTTTCACCCAAAATTCCAAACATGGTCTTCTCAGGCACATGGATATACAGTAACTACATTTTTTTTGTTATTAAATATAATCAAAGTTGACTATTAGATTTCAGGAATACAAACACAAAATGTTTTATTCTATAATGAAAAATACTTTCTGTTTTTTTTTTAAATCTACAACTGCACTTATACAGCTAGAGTGTCCTCCTCACTGAAATATCTGAAATGAGAAAAAAAAAACAACCAGGAGCCAAATCAGTGAGCAGGGATGATGTTCAGACACAGCGACAATCATTTAGACGGCTGCCTTATTTACAATCTCAAAGATAAAAAAGACAAGTGTTAATATTTATATCACATCATTGTTGGCAAAACTTCAGAGTAAGAGAGAAGCACACACAAATTAGTCTGATTACTAACAAGACATGTAAAACAATGAAATTAGGACAGAGGGATTCAGACTATAATGAAAGCACATTATGTGAAAAGAAAAAAACAACAGGTGTCCCAACTGGCCTCCATTAAAAGGTAAATTCCAGGCACCCCCACCATACTACATTCAGGATTAAGAAAATGAATTAATCAAACAACATTTGCTAGCCTTTAAAAGATGACATTAGCTTCAGTTAGTTGTAGGTAGTTTTCAGGGCATGGGTAATAATGATGAATACTCTTGATCATCTGCAGATAATGCCACATTTGATGACTTTTTCAGTGATTTTCAGTCTTCATTTACATCATGAAGGCCAATCATCAAGTTTGACATGTCATGTGACTCATGAGTCCACAACTCACCCTCTTTTGTTTCTTTAGTCACAGGAGAGCCTCTGCGTGCATAAGATCTGATTGCCAGTGAATGCTCATTAAGAAATACAAAGTATATAATGCGCAGTGACAAGGAATAAGGAACACAGGTGTTTTGACCTCTCAAAATGAAGTGAAGCTCATTTGTCTGATTTTTCGTGTTTCACATACCACAACAGAATGGAAAAAGAAAATAGGGATAAGATTGCAGCTGAAGTCACTGTACCTGTTAACCCTTCGAACAGCGTTGGCTCCTTCAGGCAGGACGCTACTAGTGGACACAACCTGGAGTTAGCACAACTGTGCTCATGCAGTCACTAAATTTAAATTACCTAGTGATTGCCAGTCAATTAAATTGACATGGTCCAGTTATAATATACCCCATGGCTAATAGCAGGGTAATGTCAGCCTAAACCTGTGCTGTCAAACACAAATCTTCTACCCATTCTCCTAATTAACCAATTACTTCTGCTAATACAACCAACAGTGCTTTATTTTCTGTTAATTTTAATTTCTTTTTAAAGATTCATATCCCCTAACTATTTCCAACAGCCAAATAATAAAGACAGGCAAAGGGTACCAAGAGTTGAAGAGATACCTTGATTACATTTGCTCATCTGTATCTGTGGCAAAATATCTGTTACTTAAAATATTACCTAAAAAAAAGTGAACTGTTCTATCCATACATTTGTATGGTTCTCTCAGAAATTCAGGTTATAGAAATGTCAGGTGTGACAGAATGAGAGCACAAACCTACCATAAAAATAACTCAAAAGTTTCATTATCAGTAAGAATTGGCTTCTAATTAAGAGAATAGTTGGAGTGAAAATGGTGGCCCTTCAGGAACTGAGTTTGAGACCTCTGAGTTATATGGTCATCTGTTGACTTGATTTGCATCTTAAATTTTAAAAAGTAAGAAAATTAAAATGCAGGAAAAAGAAGTGTATTCCACTTGCAGTAGTAATTGATTACATTTAAGTAAGGTGTTGAAACAAAAAACACTCAGGCACTGGGGCCCCCTTGGTTTGAGTTTGACACTCCAGATCTAAGAAAGTAAAAGACACTACTCCAGTCTATGTATCTGCTGCAGATTGTTGACTGACAATGCCAGAATCACAGAGAAAGCAGTAAGCTCTATAGGATAAACTAAGAATCTTTACATTTTAATAGTACAGTTAAATAATAATATCACAGCAATCACAAAAGTATTCAATGTGTTTTTATTAAATGCTTTACGGTTTCTCAGTTTACTCATACATAGTATACACACACCAGAATTTCTCCATCCGTTCATTAGAAAGTTGACAGTTTATAGGTTTATGAGATTATTAGTCATTTAAACAGAGCACAGTTAACTTCTTACTTACATCAATGAGTAGTCTTGATAACTGAAAATCATAAAAGAAATACATGAAAAAAATATTATTCAAAATTTTATTTAAATAAAACAAGAATATAAGTAGCTGCAAATTAAAATTCTTAGAAATCAGTTAGAGTACATTAAACATGCAAATGACATCTGCATTACACTGCATCCTGGCTGTTTCAGAATAGAGAAACTAGTTAACATGCTAAACATGCTAAAAAAGAAGTACAAGGACATATCTACATTGTAGAACACTGCTATGTTTATCTAAACTGAAAGCAAACCTCATTTAAGTGATGTCTACGTATTGTACAAAATCCTTATATATGTATCATTATTGACTGTTTTGATTTTGCTCTCCTGGCATCTTGTTCCTTCCTTTTCACATTTTATAAACACTATAAATGAACATGTCTTTAGTGCAACCAAATCTCGATTTACAAGATGGCATACTTTAGCTTTTGTGTAATGCAAACATGCATACTTTAAACTGAATCCACCTAAATCATGACCTAGGTTATAGTCATCCAAAATTAAAAGGTGTCATGTATTGTATCCTTAATATTTTCAAGTCATGATAACTTCACCTGAAAAGCTTTAAACAAAACAAGTAGAATATGCAAGTCCGTACAGGATAATCACTAACAAACACAGTGACTGCAGATGACTGGCCACAAGTTGTACTATGCCATCTTTATGTTTAGATAGAGAGAGAGAGAGAGAGAGAGAGAGAGAGAGAGATACTTTATTAATCCCAAGGGGAAATTCACATACTCCAGCAGTAGCATACTGATAAAAAAACAATATTAAATTAAAGAGTGATAAAAATGCAGGTAAAACAGATGAGATGATATATTCCAAAAATAGATGGATGCATATTAAAAAAGATAATCCTTCATCTGCCAGGTTATTCCAAACATAAATAATTTGTCATTAGTTGTGTGTGCCATTTTTATCATGAATACTTACAGAGTATAGGAATCAAGTGGAGAACTATGTTCCTTTGTGCAATGAGAATTGTCTGCATCTTAACATCAGCAAAAGCAAGAAACGGGCTATTGACTTTTGCTGCACCAAACAGCCTCTATGTCCACACACTATTCCAGAAGTGGATGTAGAGGTGGTTCACTCCTACAATTACTATATTTGGGGGTCCACATCAATGACAGACTAGACTGCTATCAGAATGCAGATGAACTATAAAAGAAAGACAGAGCAGGCTGCACTTCTTTAATGTGGGAAGTGCCATCCTTTACATCTTCACCAACTCTGTGACGGTCAATGTGATTTTCTATGCTGTGGTGTGTTGGGCCGGTAACATCGCTTCAAGAGAGGCCAACCGAATCAACAGGCTAATTAAAATGGCAGGCTTAGCTATGGGACTACCTCCTGTAGACTGTAGCAAAGGAAAGAATGAATACAAAACTGAGTGCCATTATGAACAATGCTACATGCTCTCTCTGACACACTAACACTGAGAACATTCAGCCAACAAATTTTCAGCAGAAGTGAGTCAAGAAATGTTACTGGGGCTACTTTATACCAACAACACAGCACCTCACTGTGGGAGCCAAGTCAGGATTTCTCTTTCTTTTGAATTTTCTTTCTTTTTAGGCATTGCAGTGTAAGTTCAGGCCAAAGTATGTCTGTATATTTATTTATTTACATACTAATCTACCTGTTTATGTATTTATTTAAAGAGCGTCAGTAAAAAGAAAAATTTTCCCCAGGGACAAATAAAGTTCCATCTATCTACTGTAATTATAAAACTGACTAGAGGTACTCAGACATCTATCACAGAACTAACTTAGACATGTGTGTTTCAATAGCCATATCAAAAAGGCAAAACAAACTCATGTCCATTATGTTCATCAAGAAGTCAAGACACCAAAATCATAACCTAGATTATGAAAGCATAGAAAAAGGTACATGTTCTGTTTTTGGGCAAAATTGTTGCACCTAATTTTGGCATAATAGTAATATTTAAAAATAAATAGTAGTGGACCACGTTAACCTCTACCAATGTGATGGATAATGTGATGACGGCTATTCTTGTGCCAGCATGCTTACCGCATATAATCTATTTGCTGTTGAAGGGATGAGACAGATAGTTAGCAAATAAGGGAAAGGGCAGAATGATTAGGCTCTTGTGGACAATTTAGCCAGTACTTTTGCCCAGGGATGTTTAATGACCACAGAAAGTAAGGCACTCAATTTTACATCTCATCTGAAGGATGGTGCCAGTTTTCACAGCACAGTGTCCCCGTCACTGCATTGGGGCACTGAGACCCCCACACAGACCACAGGATAAATACTCCCTGCAGGCCTCACCAACACCTCTTCCAGCAGCACTCCAAGCCTTCCTGATTGGTCTCCCACCCAAGTACTGGCCCGGGGCCGAACATTCTTAGTTTCAGGTGATTTAACTATTCTGAACTTCAGGTTGTATGGCTACTGATATATTCTAACATGTATTTATCTACAGCTCTTACAAGTTGTCACCATTTCCTAACAAATGATGTTACTTCTGGATTTCTGTGTACCACAATGTGAATAATGACAGTGATCAAGTTACAGTATGTGCAGCAAAATGCCCAAGTATAGCATGATAACATACAGTCACCAAATAACCTAACACACATTTGGTAACTGTAAGCAGATCACAGTACTAACAGAAAACATAAGTATATGTGGGATCAATAGATAAACTCAACATGAGTAGATTCCTTGAGCTATTAGGCTGCTGAGTTTATCTGGACTAGAAAATACACCTATGGATATTCTTCAAAAATTAGGACATAGGACAGTATTCTGTCTAAAACATCAAATTAAATAAATGTTGCACCCTTCTATGGTGATGTACAGAATTATTGGGTTATACAGTGAATTGTGTTCTGTAAGCACATTGTATCTATTAAGTAATCTTTGGTTAAGTAATCTGCATTTAAAAATGTTTGCACAGTGCCTAATCAATACTTTAAGAAAAATAATGTTATAGGCTACAAGACCATAAATATACATATGAGAAACTTAAATATTTTAACAACAATTGCGCGCAAGAGACAGACAAATGAAATTAGCCTCTTAACTCTGATTGCCAGTGTAGTGGCCCCAAAAAGTACTGTTGCCATCTTCACCCCTGTCCTTTCTGGTGCACATACATGCCGTCAGGCTCCGCCTCACCTGGCTCTGTCAGCTGACCCACAGCCAATTTCCAATCCAGGGCTCACTGGTGGCTTAGTATTCATGCCAATGGGCTTCAGAAGCCAGGAGGCATGATAAAACAAACTGCTCTCCTTTGTGTTTTTTCCAAGCCACATTTACCTGCTTCTCAAGAGCTGCTCTATAGCAGGCTTCTCCAGGTATTCCCACCCATTCAAACTGTCTGGCACCACCTGAGGAGCATGTCCTTCTGAGGTATGGACCCAGAATCCATTACAATATATAAAAAATCTTATTTAAATTTCACACCTCCAAAACAGGTATTCATCTGATCCACCTCTGCTCTATGCATAATCTTCCATCATTTTCCTAAAGATTAAGGTACTTCATTTAGTTTTCAAAAGCAAAAATCTTTGGAAAAGTGAAAGGATAAATGTGCAGTATTTGAATTGAATAAACAAATATTAATTTGACAGATGTGTCACTTTCTACTCAAGTGCAAAGAAAGAAAGACTTAGAAACTGGTAGTATTTTATAACTTCAAGAAGCTGCACAGTGACATGATCTTTTTTCCTCTGTCTGAAGTGTTTTTATGTCTGTTTTCACTATCAAACAGAAATGACAGCAAGAGTAGAGCTATGAAGAAAATGTCAAGTATCACCAAAACCTCATGGTTCATAAACACTGGAATGAAAATAAAGTTAGTGGTGGCCAGTGGCCAAAACTTCAATATGAGATAATGATGATGGCAGGAGAGTAGGCACACTTAATTGGTTTATTATGTTCCAGCATCTGGAAGTCCAATTGGAGTCCAGCACTGCTTAAAACATTTACACAGGCTGATCTTTTGAAAGCTACATTTTCAACACATCTGGAAATGTATTAAGTCAAACTCTTTCATAAAAGCTAGCATAAAATTACAAGAAGAAAATTTGTGTATTTTTAATATTTTTACCTGGGCAAATACTTATAGTAGCAGGAGCAGTAATGTTGCCATATGTACGGAATACTGTAAATGTTCATGTCCGATGAACAAATAACACATTGCCACTGTCCCATGCCATGAAAAACAAAAATGTGTTTAAATATAGAACATCACACCAATTAGCTTATTTAATGTGCTCCTTACTTCAGTATCTGCACTCCTATAACCTGAAACTTTGAAGAATAAAAATCCTGAGAAAAACTCTAGTATAGTTAGCCTATATAAAACATACACAGTACAGTATACAATTGTCAATTTACCTAAATATGGGAAACAAGTTAAGTTAATGATTTACATCTTTTCTGATTTAAAGGAAAATCTATTGTGATAAAGTAATATAAGGCCTCGATGATCATACGTAATATCTTAACATCATGGTTTTCTGGTCTTTTCCCTCCTTCATGTCTTGTTTTGGCCCTATTTTGTTTTTCATGGTGCTGCCATTGTGTTCATGGTTGCCAAAGTGTCTTAAATAGAAAAATAACCCAGGAGTGTGCAACCTCTTATGTCATCACTAGCAGAATACACGCGCTTCGCAGCGGAGAAGTAGTGTGTTAAAGAAGTTATGAAAAAGAAAAGGAAATATTTTAAAAATAACGTAACATGATTGTTAATGTAATTGTTTTGTCATTGATATGAGTGTTGTTGTCATATCTATCTATATATA
>JANRMT010062799.1:5741846-5755629 GCA_026402145.1 Polypterus bichir lapradei
GTAGAATTTCGAAATGAAACCTGCCCAACTTTTGTAAGGAAGCTGTAAGGAATGAACCTGCCAAATTTCAGCCTTCCACCCACACGGGAAGTTGGAGAATTAGTGATGAGTGAGTGAGTGAGTGAGTGAGTGAGTGAGGGCTTTGCCTTTTATTAGTATAGATTGTGACAAAATAAACGGTCAGCACTGGACATTTCCTGGCCATCCGAGATTGGACCTCTCCTTAAAACCTCTTGTGGTTTTGTTTCTGTACTCCTTGGTAATAGACTTTCGGGTTGACTTTTGACGTTGATTTATGTCTTTGTTTCTAATTCAATGCCTTTGTTTTGACCTTTGCATGTATTTTTGTCTAAATCCATATCCTGATAAATTTTTTTTGCCAGTTTTTTTGTTAGTGAAATTTTGAATTAAAAAAAGCAGGTAGTCTTGCCAACACTGTGATCTAGCTGAACAGTTGGGGTTTTCTTCTGTCTTTTTGAAAATGTTTTCTTTCTTCCTTTTCCTTTTGGCAGAACACATTTATAGTACGCTGCTAACCAATGTGAGAAATAATTGTCAATTGCATTGTTTTATACAAATTAACTGGGTTTGTATTTTCTTTAGACAGGAATGTGTATGAATAATTCAATTTGATGATATTATTAGAAGCCATTGACACCTCAACCAGTGTTTCCTGCACATGGAAAATTTAGCTAAAACTTTCCACCACTGCTGCCGCTGAAAAAGTATATGAATAATGAAAAACCACACTCATTTCTTATGCTGCACTTAACATTTTTGAAATTCATGCCATGAAAGCGGTATACTGAGAAAGCTATTTTTATTTTACGCATTTGTTACAGCTTTTATATAGCCATACTTTAAAAGTAACACTCACTGCCTACTTTGGGTGTTTGAGCAGGCTACGTAAATTCAACGTATTACCATATTTAAATATATCTATTATATCTGTCTTGTGCACTGTATGATGACACCAACTTGATACCAGATTTCGTGTGAAAGTCTCCTCTCTACACAAAACCTTCACAACCCAATGCATCTCATTGTATTTTCCAGTGGAGCCTTATCTGTTATAGGATTGTATCTATGCAAACCGCAATAGTGTAACCCAACCACAACATAGAGTACAGTACATATGCTTTCAGTAAGGGCTGTCTACATTTTTTTTTACTTTATATTGACTTGTTGCAGGCATTTAAATTATATTGTAGCTTCATTTTTCAGATAGCTGTGCAATCAATGTTGGTAGTGGTATGTGGTTAGTAATTAAAATAATAACTAAAACAGATTCACACACCTAGCATTACACAGAGCCAAACCATCCCATTTGATTAACTCAGCAATACTGTATACACTTTATACTAAATACACCCTCTTAGATGTACCTTGGCCTTCCCACGTTTCTGACAGCTTAGTTATCAACACCATTACATGTGCAGATAATCCTTTTTAAAACTAGGGGGCTTTGTCCCCTGCTCACTTCACTTTTAGATTTTAGAAGAAGACTGGATAAGACTAAATATTTATTTGGCTTTCAACATTCTGTGACAATAATACAAACTGGTATAAATCTTGTTTGGGTTTTTACGTGACACGATATCAACAAAGGACCGTCACACACAAAAAAAAAAAAACCATAAAGCATTTAAAGTCCTTCTGGAGGGAGATTCAACACTGATGAAAGGAGAGTCCTGTACAAGTATTATATAGTAAAATAAAGCATATTCAATCAGCTAACAGCAGTGGAGCTGAAACAAGCATATCATAACACATTAAAAATGAAAGAACTAAAAATAAAATAAAAAATCAAATGTTCTTTCTAGAAAAACTGTGGTCCTGCTAATTTATTTTGCCAGAAGGACCTGGATACGATAGAAAGTCCAGTAGTCCATTCTGCCGGGTATAAACATTTTAGGCTAATAAAGGCATTGCAATAGTGTGTTTTACTTCATGGATTCCTTAATACAAGTTGTGCTACACAGTATTTAGCCATGGTTGTTGTTTATCTGCAGAATCTCATGGAGAAGACACTTCTCATCAGAATCCTGCACACTGCAATCTCAGAAAAGTCTGAAATGATTTAAAAAGTATACTAGTGAATTTAGCAAAATGCAGATCTGAAACCACACTATATCCAAACAAACAAAAGGGTGTCTAAAGGGCAGCGGCTGGGTACAGTTTATATAGCAGCATTTAGAATAAAAAGACAGGCAGGCACCTGCTCACTCACCCAGAAAACAGGGGCTGTCACTCTATAAAGTCTGCACAATCTGTCTATTTTTTTCCCTTATGAGATATAGTTAATGTGTATACAGTATAAAGGTGGCCTAAATAATTTTAATTACACTTAATTGTTTTGGGCAATATGTGTCAAACCAGCAGCCTTACAAGACAGAGACTAATTGTAGAATATGGCGTGATGGCTGATTAGGCTCATTAAACAGGGGGTTTTAAAGCTATAAAAGTAAAGGAAAATCAAAATTATAACTATTAATTTCCATTTACTTTAATAAGAAAGTCTTAGCATTAAACAACAGACATGGATCCCTAGGTTTAAGAGTGAATAGGAGAGAATCAGATGCAAAACGAGACTTTTTGGGCACAGAAAAAGCACTCAGAAAAACTGCTCTGAGTGCACATGTAGATCAAAATGCAGAGTAATGGAACCACAGGTGTCTGAAGTTAAGTTCTGCTAGTAAAGATAACATGATAACCATTCAATATTATAAAAAGCCTGACTGTAGGAGTGAAAAAACAATACTGCAAAAATACAGCAGCTTTGCATAGCTCATTTAGAGTGACACAACGCTAAAATTTCCATCCATTATCCTACCTGCTATATCCTAACTACAGGGTCACAGGGGTCTGCTGGAGCAAATCCCATCCAACACAGGGCACAAGGCAGGAAACAAATCTAGGGCAAGGCACCAGCCCACCGCAGAGGCTAAAATTTGTTCAGAAAAAACAAATAAGTATTCTTTGACAATCAAAGTCATCTTCTGTTTTCAAACAACGATGGCAAATTATTTCTATAGCACATTTTCATACACAGGATGTAGCTCAAAGAGTTAGGGGGTCAAGGAAAATTCTTTGTAAGATGTAAAAGAAAAAACACAATAAAATTAGATTAAAAAATGAATAAATAACACACAAATAGGACCTTTTGAAATAAACGCTCAACCCAAAAACCCTAACATACTCACTGGAAGCTAATCTTTTGGAGCTGGACATGTTGAACCATCTCTAAAATCCACTCTTTTCATGCCAAGCTCTGTGCCAGTGGATGAGCCCAGTCAGAAAAGACTAAGGAGCAGCATTTCTTCAAAAAGGGAATTTCACCCCCTAACTCTTGCACCTGAAAGAGTCACTTTTGTTGACAAACAGTTAGCAGCAGGGTGAGGAAGACAACACCACATCACAGACAATGATAGTATCAGGGTAAACCTCTAGCATTTAAAAACTTTTGAGTAAATTGCCCTCTCACATAAATGGCAAGGGCAACCTGACTATGACGTCAAACTGAAATTTCAAAATCTTGAAAAATCAAGAAAATCTGTAAACAAATTATGAACAACAAGCCTTTGCTGTGTTGTTATGTGTTTGTCTGTCTTGTGTCTGATATTTTTATGTTTATATATAAGAAATTATTGTATTTTTATAAAACCCACTTGTACAAAATGACATGACATGCTTCTAAATCTGAGTTTGCTTTAGTTACCTTGATGTAAGTCTAACAGTTGGAAACCCCACCTAGAGAGAAAGACAAAGACAAGGAAAATAGGAAATACAGCGAATTACCATATGTTACAAATTACTGGCATTGACACAGGTGAACTGATAATGAATTAAGTGATTAACAGCAATCAATCCTTTTCATCCACAATATGTCTGCACATTACTAGCATTAAATAACATATGCTGCTCTAATAGGGAGTTCACTCAGTTCAATCTCCTGAGCAGAGAAGACAATGTGATGACATAATCTGATTTTGTTTTAATGTCATGGGAAAAACTAATGTAGTAAAACACTTCCAGTTTTAAATAATGAAATCAACAACTGCAGATACAGGTGGAAACTGGGAAGTACATCAAAGATAGAAAACAGGAAGTGTTTCTTTATTCAAAAAAAAGTGCTCACCCATGTGGTGAAACTGACTGGATGAGATAATGGAACAATTTAGCAATCCACTAACAAAACAACAGAGATGAACTTGAATTGAATGGTTTCCTCTTATTTGTAATCGTTGTCTTTTTTCTTTAAATAAATGCAACCTTGAATTAATATTACTGTTCAGACTAATGAAAATTTCACAAAATAAAAACATCCTTGCTATGGTACTTCTCCGTGTTGCTTTTCTTTAGAAATATTATGCAAATGGATATTATGGACATTAGAAGTAATACAAAAAATGCATAAAACCAAAATATTGTATTATTTTTAATGTTTGAAGCTGCAGAAAATCTGGTATATTAAAGTAAGGTGTTACAAATATAGCCAATGCAAACATTTTGCTAAATAAATAAAAATTAAACACTATAAAACATACAAGATTAGTGGACAGGCTGCTTGTATTTGAGTATCTGTATATAGAGCTCATGCAGTATAAGCAGTTAGTCTTGCTACCTCACAGTTCTTGGGCTATAGATGAATTTTAACCTGGCATATCTCCCATGTATAGTTTGCCATGTCTAGCTCTGTTGGCACTGATTTTCTGCTACATTAGCTATATGTTTGTCAACATCCTGAAGTCTCTGTCTAGCATGTGTTAGCTCCTTGTGATCCCAACGAAGTTTAGTGGATACAGTAATCATACACTATAAATGGCTGAAATTACAGGCAGGTCTCAGTTCAAGGCAGTCTCAGCTTATAGCAATTCAATTCACAGACAAAACCCATAAATTTGTCTTCTCAACAGTGAAATCCCATTTTGTGTTCCAACTTTCCCAGCATACACTGTACTCCTGTTCACCTTGACCAGACTCAGGCTAAATACCTATCACCTGACATCCGTAAGCTAAAAATATTTAAAGTATTCCCCCATACAAGGAGCATGTGACCAGAAAGCATAGTTCTTTCACCTGTGTTGTTACATAACAGGACCTCTTCAATAGGACATGTTTGCAATGATTCAAAGGTGCATGCAAACAAGGAGAAAAATAATGTGAAAGGATGGTAGGTGGCTCATATCAAAAACAAGACCTGGCCATTCATTATTAACTACACCACCTTAAGTTCTATTCTTGTTGAAAAACAGAAGTGCAACTTACTTTCCATTATTAGAGTATCAATATCCAGGAACTACAGGATGTTAAAAGCTAAGACTTCTAGAATTATCTCAAACTACTGTTTGAAGGGTCTGCTACTGAAATATATGAAAATAAAGCTACATAATATCTCCATGTATCCATCTTTTTACCAGACCTAATTTGTCCAATTCAAGATGGACTGGAGCCAAAGCCTATCTTGGCAGCCCTGGGAGCAAGCAAAATAAAATAAAAATAAAAAACACTGGATAAACATCTGTAACAAGGTGTACTCAAACACATATAGCACATACGTCATATGATCATTTGTACACAAGCAACAACCTAACCAGCATGGTTTTGGGAAGCAGTAGGAAAAAAAACAACAGGCCCTGGGAGAAAATGCAAACTTCATTATTAGCGATAACTGGACTGTGATTCGAGCAAAGTCTTTGAGAGTTCTGAAGCAACAGTACATTGTACAGTCCAAGAGAAATGATCTGGAAATATCATTGATAGGACCTCATATCTTTATGAGGTTCTTAAAAAGCACCACATTGGATGGGATTTACATACAGGAGCTGCCCTGATCTTTATTTTTTTTAATTTGAAATCAGAAGGGTTACCTTGCAAAATGTTTTTGGATGTTTGTAATTTTCTCTTTGGTCTGAACAGGACATCATGCTACCTTTTGATGGTAATCCTACGCTACCAAATCCCTAATGTCACCAATGAAAATGATGCCCAGAAATAAAGGATTGCATACCTCTGGCTGCCCTCTGAATTTCAACCGCTAGACACTTACACAACTAAATCACAAACTGGTGGTATCTCATTTAATTTTTATAAGGGCAGGTATTGCTTTCATGCGCAAGATGTACTTGTGTGTCAAAGACCATTCCAAGCATTAGCATGAATGCACCAGGCTGATATTTGATTCTAAACTTGAACAATAAAAACAGGCGAACTTGGGATATTATTACAGAGAGGTATTCTGTTTGTCTCATCTAAAGTCATCTCTGGCTCTGAAGATCGTCATATTATTATAGTTGGCAATTTATATGAAACTATGTTGATTCTGGCTGATGTATATGCCTTCATCCAGCACAATAGTGCATTTATATTTAACTTCTTTTTCTTTCAATTCTTAACTTGTGTAACCACAAAATTGTACTGCCAGGAGGCTTTAATTATTTCATAAACTTCAGTTTAAAATATTCATCCTGATCTGTGACTTTGCTCAAGTAGTCTCAATAACTCAAGATTTTTTAAGAATTTTAACAAAGTCATGAAATGTCGACTTCATGAAAGTTTCTAAAAACTTACTGCCTATTCACAACCCTTCAAACAGTAGCATATTCAAAATATACTTGATTACTCTAGATTAGACTCTGTAGCTCTAGGGTTAAACCTTACTGAGTAACAACTCCTAACTTAAGAAGAAGGATCTCAATCGCCATAAATCTCATTCTCTAATCAACCTATCTGGTAATACCAGATGAAGCTGCTCAGCATAATAAATGTATGGAGTGCACAAGGCAGCACCAGCATTACGGTATCAGAAATGGAATCAGGAGATGAGCATCATAAGTAAATAGGTGAGGTCAAAACTGGGAGAACTGAATAACAAAGCCCAGCACATGAGACAAAAACTGCAGTCAATATTTGGGAAAAAAAGTGAAAACCAAGAATTTACAAGTAAAATGATCCAAATGTAACTCAAAGATTGTGGTAAAAGGGATAGAAAAAAGTGCATAACTAGAATTCAAACTAAAAATTAAAGACAACAACACTAGGCTTTTTAGGTTTTATCCACAAACTTGAACAGTTCAGGAATTGTCCGATGTCAATTTTTATATCTACAGCCCTGTGTTGTCATATATCACACACTTCCTGTTGACCTTGCCTACCTGAATCCTGCCTTGGTTTAGCCAATAAATCTTTCATATTTGCCTGTTATTATCAACTACTCGTTTGCATGTCCCTCAGAGGATATCTGCTTTTTTGATTTTCTGATCTTTGCCAAAATAATTTTTTTGACTGCTATTTCACCAGCTAAAAAGTATACTGTATTCATAATTCAAAATTGCATTCAGCAATCCATTTAAAGAATGTGCTGTTTTTCCACTAAAGTGGTGTGGAGAGCTAGATCCCATCTCTTTAGTACCAGGAACAATATGGAAGCAAGATGAGAATTAGCTTTAAACAGGATTATCTGTGAATGAATATTCTTATGAAAAGAAACCAATTCATCCTAAGAACAAGGTAATTTTTTATATATGCTCTTAGGGCAGGGGCACTGTCACAAAGCAAGCACAAATTTCCAAATCCTCTGTCACTACCATCTGTCTTCACAAACATGCAGAGCATATTCCTAATACCATAGCAGATGAGACCAAGCTTCTGTTCACTACTGACTTCAAGCTAGGAAAGGGGTTTTAAGAATTCACAAAGCAGTACACCAATATATTTTGGAAAGATTAAAAAAACGATTGTTGAAAAACCTCAGGTTATTTTTTTCTGTTTAAAAGTCTTGATGTGGTCATGATGTGGTAACAAAATGTGAATCTCCTTTTGAGTTGGTAACATTTATATGCTGCTGACTTGTTCTTGATTGTTATACTGCCTTACTGTATCTTCTAGAATAGCATGAGGGGAATTGGCTAATTGACTGATTATTGGTACAATTTCACATAGGAGTGGGTAATAAGGTCAGAAATACATCCATCCATCCATTCATTATCCAAACCGCTATATCCTAACTATAGGGTCACGGGGGTCAAGGTATAATAAAAATTTTAATGATTTCAGAACTTGGCAACATAATGCATCTAAAAATATTTTTTTAAACCAATGTATTTTTGCTAACAAATAATAAATGCCAAACCCCTTATCTGTCAATATGCTTTTGAGCTGCTCTGTTATTCTAGAGATTCTAATGGATTCGATAGCTGGTTTTCACCATTCTAAAATGATCGATAAAAATGCAGTTTCTTTCTCACTGACATCACTGCCAAATCCTAATTTATTACATTATGCAATTAATTTTGCCACATATTTTCACATGCTTAAGCATGTACAGAATAGGTTTTGACAATAATTGTAAGAAGACATCAACACCTGGTGTTATCTTCAATAATTGGGTGTGCAAGGTATTTTGCTTCTCCACGTGAGCCTAGACCAAATGTTGTTGTAGACCATACAGAACTTCATAAAGTCCCAGTCCTCTGACATACCTAAAAACATAACACGTCCAGAACCAAAAAAGCCCCCAGCAGTGGAGTAGAAGGATTAATGTAGTGATATCTATTAACAATATAGTTCACATTCTATAAACCTAGAATACAATTTTAAACAGTCCAGAAAGAATAAACCCAAGGAATGATGTTAAACAGTTCCCATGGAGAAGCAGATAACATATGATAGTACAATCCTAATACAATAAACCAAGGGTATAATATTAAACAGCCTTTTTTGGGGAGGAAAAAAATGCTATAATAATAATTTCAATTAAAACGTAAAAATATCCTAGAAGGAAATAGAATGTATAATTACAGAAAAAGGATCATTGCAAATGGACAAAGTTGCAGGTAAAATCGTCTTTTCCTTGCCAGGACACGATGTGACTCACAATCAGATTTCAAAAGTTGTTGTGATCAATTTTCTTAGCTCTTTTTCTGCTTCATCCAAAGAACTAAAAATGCAGAACTTGCCTTGAATATCCACTCTTGATTTAGCATGATACAAGCGCTATTCATAAGCGCTGTTTAAGTCTGTAAAATGTGGCACATTTAGCAGCTGTTGAAGGTGAGAAATCAGGGAGAATACAATGCAGTTATTTTCAAATATAATCTCTTGTTTCAGTGTGAGAAGTGTCATCAAATTTAATTTAAATTATAATGTCAAAAGGTACAATAAGGCTTTTAGGTTTTGAGGCATTCGATCCACATATGGGTTAAGCTGCTGATATCTCGGTGTCTGATTAAAGTCCTCTCCAATTATTTTAGGGAATAGTTCAGATACGAATTTCATGGTTTTCAGGTAGACCTTTGATTTGGATATTATTCCTTCTGTATCCATCTTCCAGTGTAGTTAGACTGTCTCCAAGCAGATTGTATTCAGAATTTGCAGCTGTTCCTTTTCTGTCAGTGGTAGATGCCAATTGCTCAACTATTTCCATACAAGTCAGGAACATTTGCTTAATGTCTTTCAGCTGAGCACCAAGTGCTCCAAATTTATTCTCAAACTTACTCGCATTTTCCTGTATTTTCCCCTCAATTTTTTAAGCATGCCTTTAAAGGTAACCCCAAAGCGATTACTTAAACATTTCTCATGGTCTTTAATATCCCAAAGCAGCTTCTAGTTTGTCATGTTTATGTCTTTTATATCTTTCCTTATATCCTTTATGCCCCACCCCAATCCGAGAGCGTTAGTTACTGCAGTAATCACTGAGGTGATCATTACCTTCAGCTTGGACTGTTCACTTTAGTCTTGTCTGCTCTCCATGGGCAGAAAAGCAAGACCAGTTGGAGTTGATGCCGCTGACTTCAGGGGCGAAGTTGACAGCAGGGATAGCAATTCCATGCAATGTTCCAATGAACCTTCTGGAATCTGTGAGTTCTCCTGGCCCGACTCAATTGCAGTTTCGCTCTCACTTTCGCTGTCAGCTGGGCCCGATGCTACAGCGTCAAGTCCCCACAGATCTATTCTTTCGCCTATCTGTTCCAAGTCAGTCTCTGGCAGACCGCACCTTGAACTTCAGGCCTGTTTAAACTTAAATGAAGCTTTAGCTGATTTTTACGTTTCTTTCTGAGACTTTTTTCACCTACTCATGCTTGTATTTACTTGCATTTACTTTAATTAAAGCCCTTCAGGTTGAGTAAATGGAGGATACCTGTGGATGATGGTAAAAAATGGTAAAATAACACCACTAATAGAGTTCCATCTCATACGTCCACCTCCCAAAATGGACAAGACCATTTCTAATGTTTCTTATTTAACAGTACCCTCAAATGAATGGTCTGGCCCAAATTATACAATGTAGTGACCACATACCTTGTCCAGTCATTCAAGATGTCCTGAACCCTCTTGTCTATCATCACTAGTCTCATTGCCTTTCCCAATGCAAAGTTAGACAACCCTGTCACTTAAGCAATTACCAGTAATTGTCTTCTAGCACCCCAGAGGAAACAAAGCCTACTTTAGCTCAGAGTGCTCCTCTCTTTGTCTAACCAGTGTCGGTCTGCTTCACCATTACCATGCTGGGGCACTTGGCATAAATGCACACATGCATAGAATTTACACATTCACACTGATATTTACATTAACTCTCCTGCGCTCCAGGAGCCAGTGTGTGACACTCAACTCTGCCTTATGCCAACACTGTGGTGCCCTTGCTCACAAGATTAAGACATAAAGTAATTATACAGAAGAATAACAATAAACAAAAAGAGTAAGAAAGTATGCTTTAAGTATTTCTTGCAATATTTTACAATTAAAGTAAACACCTGGCTTGAAGCAAGCACTTCGTCTTGCCAAAGCAACTGTTTTCACCTGGATAATTTCATCTCTCTTTGAATTTCTGATCACACAAAATAGTGTATCAGGAGAGTGCCACCATGGTGTCTCTGAGCACCTGGGCTAATACCAAGGGAGTTTAAATATCATAAATATGACATTTATTTTTTTTAAACTCTAGAAAGAGTTTCACAAATGAAAATGACAAAAGAATAAGACCAGCTGTCCCTTATATTGGTGTTAATCTGTTACATGCCAAGATGAGCACAGTGTAGCAGTAATAAAAGAAACATTTGAATGTAACCAAGTTGAGGCCAAAAACTTTAATTTATTCATCCATGAGGAAACCATGACAGGGATCCATTTTGCAATCAGGCACACATTGCACAATTGCTGTATGCCATGGAATTTTAAATATTTTCCTTCTTTGATACAAAAAAACAAAACAACTTCACTCCTTTAAAACTAAAGACATATTTTTGATTATACTTTGAAGAAAATCATAGTCAAGTTCCAAGGTGGTACAATAATAAGAAATTAATCAATTCAAATGTTAAAACCATTTTGTGTTTTTTAGCACTTGTATAGGAACCAAATATGCAAGAATGTCTCAATTTAAGATTATTAGAAGGAACATCCTTTTTTACTCAATATGTGTCAGTAATGATTGATACACCTGATTACATTTTTGACAATCTTCGATTTAATAAGCACTTTTTAGATTTAAAAGAAGGATTACTGCTATTTATCACTCTTGGTAACTGGCTACATTACCACATAGTCGAAATATATGCATAGAATTGGCATGTTTGTTTGCATTTTCATTGATTAATGCAATTATCATAGATAAGTCTCTTATTTGTCAAACTCTTATGAAGGCACTGCTGCTCAAAGAGATTCAATTTCAGGCATATACTTCTCTTGATACAATGCCAGAACAGCTTCTTTTTCTCATTCACTCACTCACTAACTCACTATTTCATACAGTTGTCTCTTCCTGTTCACATCAACTCACCAGTCAGGAAGAACCACACATTACTCTGGGAAATCCTCTGTAGGCTGTATGCTCAATTATAATACACAGTTCGCATGCAGGTCCATACACAAAGACATCACCTTAAAATCATGAGCACACTTAACACAAAATCAGCTTTTTCATTTCAGTACACATGCACATTTTGTGTTTTATATTTGCATGTATTCGTATTCTTTCCATTAATTGTTAGCATACCAGCAAAATAGCTTTCTCATGACATTTTATGTATTATGTACATGTTGAAGGAAGGATTAGAACTTTTCAATAAGGAGAAGAACTTTTCTTGTAATGTTTAAAAAGTGGACCTTTATACATACATTTTGTTTCTTTTTATGCTAAAACCACCAGTTATGTTGAAAGAGCTTGTTATGTTATTTGGTTATTTAAATTGTGACCTGTGGCCTCATGCACAAACAGTGCATACGCCTGTTTCCATGCTCACTTCGAGATATAAAAAAACTAAACTTGGCTTAAAGCCATACACATTTTCATAGCAGGGTCCCCCCTTACGTATGCACTTTTCTACTCGGTTTTGCAAACTGGAGGCACCCAGCATCAAAACAGTGCTACTGTTTCTGTGGTCTACTTTTCTTTTTAGATTCACGTCTACAATGCAGGTTTTATCAAATACACCAAAACTAATTGCATATCATTTACAATTCTAATTCACTTAATTGTAATCATTCTGTAACAATATAAAGATGCACAGAATGGCCAAACTGTTCCAACTACCATGCCTGCTTTAGTATTGTTTAAAGACATCGCAAATGAAAGAAATAGAAGAAAGTGCATATTTAGAGATGATGACGACTGGCTTCTGCTTTAAGTAAATTTCAGTTTCCAAGAGCTACCCTCTTGGAGCTGTGTCCTGAACTGGTGCTGGTTTTACAAAGGCAGACTTTGAGGAATTGTGCACTACCTGCTATTTGCAGGTTCTGTCCACTCTCACGTTTTTAGCCACAGGAGCTTTTCAAATTGAATTTACTGACCAATCAAGTATTTCGTATAAAAAGAGCAGCTCCGCACAGTCACAGGTTCTTTTTCAAACTGTTGTGGCAAAAGGCAAGCGGTCCTTTTAAGGATAGCAAGTCATCTCAATGTAAAGAGCAGAGAATCAGTCCATTGTGGCTCTCAGTGACATCATCCATCCATCCATTATCCAACTCGCTATATCCTAACTACAGGGTCACGGGGGTCTGCTGGAGCCAATCCCAGCCAGCTACGCTGTAAAGGCATCTTCAGAGAATGAATTTGCTTATGTAAATAGAAAGCATTCCCACTCTATTAATGTGCTGCTCTATAGTGCATAGAAAGTGTGTCACAGTGTGCAAACATGTACCTGAAGAGATGTGCTATGATGAACCTGACCCAGCAACTGATCAGCCAGATCGGACAGTGTTGCAGCTTTAATTGTTTGAATGTAATTAGTAGAATGTGAAAACAAGTAATCAGATGGAGAATTTATTTTTTAACCAATTCATTTAATTTGTGGTTAATATCACATAGTGCAGCCCTTATATTCCAAAGTTCATTGGCCACATCTCTTACAACATCCACTATTGCATTTTTTGATACTTGAACAGTTCGTCAGCACATAGCCAGATGGCCTCTCAGTGGTTTCCAAGGCAAAGGTGTGTTTGCAGACACACTCGACATAGCAGCATCATCACTGCCTGACCATCGCACAGGGGTCAGTTTTTGTAATATTGTCTGAAACAGAATAAACAGATGGTGGGCTGCAACTTACCTTTTCACGTCAACTGCAATATCTGACGACCACTTCTTTTCTTGTTCAGGCACTATGCGATTTTCTGAACTTGAACTTTCAAGTGTCTCCACCACGCTTTTGTGTCTTATAAAACTGAGTAAGCAAATAGGATGTTTTTCTTTGCCTCCAACTTGCATTTGCTGAAATTCTTTTTTTCACGTGCCTTTTCCATTGTTATATATATATATATATATACTAGCAAAATACCCGCGCTTCGC
>JANRMT010062799.1:5786244-5856681 GCA_026402145.1 Polypterus bichir lapradei
TATATATATATATATATATATATATATATAAATAAATAAAATGTAAAGATCACTCACTCACTCATTCCCATTTAGCTGTATAAAGCTGAAATTTGACAGGATAGTAGATTTACAGTAGTAGGTATCCGCTAAGAAAAGATATGTTGTAATACTGATATTTAGAAGTTTAAAAAAAATTAACACACCGTTTCCTCCCATTTTGCCACAGTGCTGACACTGATTGCACAGAGCAATGGAACATGCTGGCTTATGCAAATTAAGATCGGCTACAGAAGAAAAGGGAAGGAGCAAGTTTGTCAAAGCTCAAAGAAGACATGTTTACCCAAAAGCCAGTGCACTACTCCAGGCAATTTCATCAGCACACAAAAAGTGTGAAAAACAGCACTGATAACAGTGGCATGTCATTAAAGGTAGCAACTGCTGCATTTTTTTGGGGGTGCTGACAATTTGATTGCATTGCTGGACTACAGCATTTATCTTAGAGCAGTGTTTCCCTGTCTTTATAGCCTTAGGACACAGTTTTGACCCACAGACAGAATTGTAAGAGCAGGAAGGGTTGCCCCCTTCATGAATTGAATGCAATTGGAAGAGTCAGGGGGAGTAGGTGTCCCCTTAGTACAGTTAGAAACATGGATAAAGATCACTTTGGTATGACCGGGGGTGTGTCACATGTGACAGTGAATCTGAGATAAACTAATAACATTTTTTTAATCTTCATCAGCACATATTCTTGTGTTTTTTATTTAAAAAGCCAACACTGTTGTCCTCCTGCATATTGTCATTAATTATGTAATAACAGTCAACCTTAAGTGCTTTTTGAATTGAAAAAAAAACACACACACACAAACTGACCAATGAAGCAAAGCCACAATTAAACAGAAAGAAGTGTGACCTTTTTTTTCTATATCTGATGGAGATGCTGTTTTTACAAAATGTAATAAGAGAACACAACAATTGTTTTGAGTGAGTAAAAGTAATTAGTAACTTTTGTTTTATTTGTTGGCTTTACAAATGCATAGCAATTGCAATGAGTGTTTTATGCAGTGTGACATCAGTGGAACTGACATTTCGAATTCTACGACTGTTTCTTTTGCTTCAGAATGTTTAAAAGTTTTTCCCTGTGGCTGAAACTGTGCCATTGGATGAGACATGGCTTGAATGGTCACAATATATACATGTGTGTATAAATATGTTTGCTAACTAAGCCAATGGTTTTTAAACTGAAAGCTGTGCAGCTAGGTTGTCATTGTTTAAAGAAAATTAATTTCAATTTCAAAGTTTAAACAAAACACAGGCAATGTACAAATGTTCTTCAATTGGTATGTAAAAGTAGTTATTTATCAATACATGAGAGCAGCAATCCTCTACTAGTGTGGTACATAATCAGCTGTCAGGTGGCATGTGAGTAATTTAAAACAATTAAAATAAAAAAATTGAGATTAAAAAGTGAGACCTAACCCAAGTCTCCATGCTCAGCTGTAAATTGATTCCACCATGACATTTCATGGTGCTCCTGCTGTATGACTAAATTCCTGACTGTCACACTCAGTGCCAGTGCTAGGTTATTAGTGTGCCAACCAACTGTTTGGTAGCTGACACATGCAGCTTGGTCCTCCCCCATCATCTGCACCCTAGGCGAACACCTAATTCAACTTAATGGTGGCACTGGCCCTGGTCACATTCCTGTTTCCCTCTTCCATGTCCATCACCAGCACCAAATCAAAGTCTTCCAGTGGGTCCCAAGACACAGCTCCCTTTTACCTCCAAACTTTTTTGAGGTGATCCATGAAAGGATGGACACTGCTTGGGAACCATGCACCAAAACCAATGGATTTTTGCAGAAAAGAGCATCTCAGATGAGTGCTCTGTCTCTCTTTGTCACTCTTTCCACCCCATGAACAAACTGCTTAGTATCTCTTTCTCCTTCTAGTCTGATCCTCAAAGTTAAAAGATTTTTAGTTTCAGTAAACTTGTTTTTGTACCAGCACTTTTAGAACAGTTTTAGAAATTGGAAGACTAAGTCAGAACCACAAGCAATTAAGAACAAAGTAAAATTTTAATAATTATTAATAATACATGTGTCTAACATTGCATTTTAGTGTTATTAAAATTCAGTGAGTAGAAAGCTACTATATGAAACATAATTGATAAAGTTTGGTAACCTTCATCCTTCCCTTAGAAATAAATACCAGAATAGGCTAAATCCAGAAGCAGAACTATGCTTAAAGTTCTCAAAACTGTAATCTGACATGGATAATAATGACCCTGTAAAACATAAAGACACTTAACCTTCACAACTGGCTTTGAGTTATTTTCCCTTTGTTGACCTTTAGTTGTATGTAACTTAAGTTACTTTACTACTTCTTGTGATCTGGATTCATTTGTACTTGTACCATTCTTATAAATTAAAAATATAGAAATTTTAGACTTTCACATTGTTTTGCTTATAAACCAATGCTACTGTTATTACATTAAAAATGTTTCATTAAAAAAACATTTGATATAAATAAGAGAAAAAAAGGCATACACATCCACACAAAAAACTCTCTGTAATCATTTGTTAAAATCCTCACCTACAATATTAGTGGGATGGGTGGGGGTTAAGAAAACTCACTTTTATTTGTGCCAGGTAAGAAGGTAAGAAAGAGTTCAGTACTTAACAATTTAAGACTGAAAGAAAATATGGATATTTCATAATGTTTCAGTTCCTGGAGGCAGTACACCAAGAAAAAAGGGTAGAAAACATCTGGCCTAGATATACCAAGTGACATTTAATCACATACTGTATGGTATGTGTTAAAAGACTGATGTAGTTAAGCATTTGCATTGAATAATCAGTCTAAACATTATACAAAATCATGATGCGCAATTACTTCTAGCAGGGGCCAAAATCTAAGATAATGCTCAGACTCTGTGTTAGTGGAGCCATGATTAGATAGTACAAAATGTGGAGGGGGGGCGGCCATTGACTTAAAGTTTGGGAACTCTTGATCTGTGCTATTCCATTAACAATAGCTGATAAGGACAACATTTATGATGGTTGCCTTTGATTTAAAGCACCCACAGATGGTTCAAAGGACAACATTGTTGATGTTTGTAAACTTGGAGCAGGCAAACTGAAATATCACAGAAGTACAATGTCCTTGGCTTATCATTTAAGAACAAAACATCCAAGATGCTGCTGCTATACAGTATATACACATACACACACTTTGCATCTTATAAATGTCAGTAGTAGTTTACTTAAATGAGAGTTGGGTAATGTCTTGAAGGCTATACCACCATTATAAAGGTGTGTCAAACATTGCATTTTAGTGTTATTTTAGTGCTATTACTGTTGGTATTGACTGTATAAATTTTAAATTGAGTTTAGAAATGAAAACTCAGTTTTTTTCACTTTAATAATGGAGATACCTTTAATAAAAAACAACTGTTTGGTTACTTGAAGACTGCATGTCATTGCTTGAATCTTACTTTGTTTAGCTAAGACTTGTTTTTTTAAATGAATGAGAGTATGCTGAATGGTATTTCTGTTTTTGTTGTGATATCAATTGGGCATGGAGTATCATGAAATTTCACATGAATTAGCAGTGACAACAAACATTCTGGTATATTAATATCCCCACTTTGTTTACAGTTTTAGTGTCTTGGTTGTGGTGACAGCATGTCTTCTACTTAACAACTCCTGGCAATCCT
Source organism: Polypterus bichir lapradei (assembly GCA_026402145.1). Taxonomy (NCBI): domain Eukaryota; kingdom Metazoa; phylum Chordata; class Cladistia; order Polypteriformes; family Polypteridae; genus Polypterus; species Polypterus bichir. The sequence goes on from JANRMT010062799.1 coordinate 5,789,941, forward strand.
TGTTTTGACTTCACTTACATATCAGCTATTTGGCTTTAGGCAATGGCCTCCCTGAGTCTTACACACTGGCTCTAATCACAGTTTCCTAAACAAACGAACACCTCCTGGTTTGGTTAACTCTGTTTTCATGAATGCTCACATTCCCTTTTGCCTGTAAGCAATTCAGAGAGGTCAACTACAACTAAAAAAACAGGCCTGTTTATGCTGCAGTCCAGTAGATCTTCATTGGATACTAATGACTAGCAGAACATTTACCATTAGAAATTAAAGACAGATCTTTGAAATGGAGAAATTTACAATGAAACAAACTGACTGCTATTTAAAGAATGAAAATGAATGCAAGAGAGAGAAAGAAAGAGAGAAGGAACTAAATATGAGAGTAAGGATTAACCCAGGAACCAGAGAACAGAAAGTGAACCAAAAAAGTCATTATAGAGCACAGAGACAGAGAGAGAGAGTCCTGAAACAAGTCATCACCATTAATAGTAGTAACAACAGTAATACTGTCACAAGTCTGATCAACATGTAACTCTTAAGAGACAGAGTCTTCAGGAATTATCATGAGTGGAAAAGAACTGAAGATACGAAATGGGAGACAAAAATCGTTAACGAGGCCAGGCAACGTCAAAACCACTAAATCAAAAAGAAAATAGAGCAAACAAGCACAGGCGAGAATCAACAATGAAAGCCAAAAGTTAAAAAATTGATCAGAACCAAAATGAAACCTAGTGATAAGCCTATTTGAAACACAGCAAACTGTAAAGATTTTTCCAAATTATCCAAGTAAGAGATGAATTCAACTGGCACAGTTGTCATATATATACTCCAAGTCTGGTAGCATCACAATGGTGACAAGTTGCTGTCACGTGATGCATCTTCCGTGTAGCATAAACAAAAGAACAAGACTAAAAAATAATAAATAAATAAAAACAAGTATTTAGTGCATATTATAACAGCAACACATCTCCACTCTTCAAAACCACGAGAAAATAATTAAGGTAATAAAATGTATAATGTAATTCTACTGTATTTAATAGAAAACAGAGATGAGCTAACCAGATGTACTCCATACTCCTGTTTCTAAACTCTTATTTCATAACACTTTGTGGAAAAAACTTTGAGAGTTAGCTTTTAAATTATTTCTAGATTAAAGAAGAGAATGAAGAATGATCCCAGAAAGTACAAAGAATTAAGTTAAATAATCCATTACCATTATAGAATTAAGATGGATCATAGAGATGCAAAGAAGTCAGACTGCAAAATCAAGAGTAAAGATACATCTGTATCATTGAAACATGGGTGTGAGCAAAGGACAGCTGCTTGCCTAATGCTCATTTTAAGCTCTGCCTAACACCCACTTTAATTAGTTTCCGAGACAGTCAGTGCTGTTATATTCTGCGATAATGAAGGAAAATTCTACATGTCACTGAATTTATTAGCTGGTTAATACACGTTATACAACATACACAAAGGTTTTATAGAAGCTTAAGCTGACTTTTATCATTTCTGTTTAATTCTACTTAAAGGTTACAAAGCATTAACACTTTGACACTAAAAAAATCAGTTACAGTAATACTTTGTTCTCATGTGGGAAATATGTATATCAAGTGTTTTTAAGATGCACATTTCAATCAGGTCTTTTTAGCATGCTGACAACTCACTAAGATACTGAAAGGCACAAGGCAAGGAAAGACACCAACTGATCTAGAAGGAGATGCATAGAAGACAGTAAGATTTTAGGGATGAAACAGCTGGGTGCATGGACAAACAGAGGACCAAAAGGTTTCTTGGTCAGAACTTTGAAATTATGAGCCATTTCATATCAGGTTCCAGATCTAATCAGTCTACAAAGTCCACTCCTGTCCATCCAACTGGTTTTGCTTCCGTTAAATGCCAGACATCAGCAAGCCCTCTCTGCCTAAGAAGAGGATCTGTACAGCACATCCTAAGTTGTTGCCCAAAGGCCCTGGGGCAGAGCCACCTTCATTGGCAGCGTGAATCAGGTGCTGAAAGTGATAGCAGAGGATATCTACAATGGAATCTGCAGGTGTGACCTGCATCAGCCAGCAAAATTAGCATTTGCCTTTGTCAAAGCAGGGGAGACGCTATAGCTGCGGCCAAGGCCGTCAAATTGGCTTTTTATCAATGCACAAGACTGGCAGCTGAAGATCCTAGATTCCACTACACTTAGGCTAGATACAATTGGTTATGAAGGAGCTGACAATTCCTTGGGAAGACCAAATGTAAAGGGTACATGAGGTAAATATGGCCACATAGGAAGAACTGGTAGGTGAATTCCAGAGGCAGGTGTGGTATTATGCACAATGTTTGCCAACAGAGGTGTCAGATAGCGGCTTTGCACCGCAATTACACTACAGGGTGCTTAAGGTTCTTGGCATCACAGAACACCACAGCGAAAAAACCTCATCAGCAACATCATAGAGGCTGTGGAGAGAGCCTCAAGATGGCTAGAGACCAAAACGTCTACGGAGATAAGGGGAGAAAGTGACCGTTTCACACAAGCCTGAAGTTATTCGCTTCAAGACTGTTCCTTATTCACACAACTTGTACAAAGCAGTTACTTATTCAGCGTTAAGAGACAGCCAATATTCTGCAGCATAAAAAGATATTAACGTGTGTCACTAAAATGGGCCATTTATTTAGGAAAAAAAGTCAGTTTTCCAAATTTTGTACCTGATCAGATACAATGGATTTACATCAAGTTGGACCAATTTTATTTTAAAAGTTTTGAAACAAAAAACAAAAAAGGTGCCTTTGTCAAAAGGTAGCTCAGTTTTGCCCAGCTCAATGGTAAGATGTACTCTAATGTGTAATGGGCACAGTAAAGTGTTATCAGACAGCCCTCATTTTCACAGCTTTGTGGCAAGACAGATGTTTTTGTTATAGTATGTGAAGTGGGTACATGGGTCAAATTGACAGGCAAAGTTACATTTACTTATTTGACTGATGCCTTTATCCAAGGTGTCTTACAACATTTATGATACAATCAGTTATAATTCTTTTGGTTATCCAGTTGGAGCACAGGTATGTTAAGTGTCAGTAGCAGGATTTGAAGTCCAACCTCAGGTCTTGAAGTCCAAAGCCTTAACCACTGCACCACACTGCCTACTTAAAGTTGGCACATTCCCATATATAGTGAATGGAATTAGATGTTTAATGGACACAGCAGATGATTAGATGACACTGGAAGACACTAATTTTGAAAAAAACAGATGCCTTTTTTAAATTGCATTTGTACTTTGCCCAACCCAGCGTGGGTCCATGTGTGAAAAGGACTGGCAAATTTGTCATATTCCCATATATCTAATAAACAGATTTCAAATTTAATGTTCGACTGGCACTATACAGGGTTAGATGCTGCTGACCCACCTTAATTTTCAGAGAAATGTGAATACCTTTGGTAAACTGCATTTGAGTTTTGCTGTTCTGGTGCAGTTACATGGTTCAGACTGACTGGCAAACTTGGCAATGAAGGAAATTAATTGCAAAAGGTTAAATGGTGTTTGACCACCCTAACTGTCACAGTTTTGAGAAAATGCAAATACCTTTATTAAGTTGTAGTTGAGTTTTGCACAGATCAATGTGAATACCTGGTTCAAATTGACTGGCAAAGCTGTCACATTCCCATTTGTAATAACCAGGATTAACTTTGATGTTTAACGGTCACCGTATAGGGTTATGCATTATTTTGACACCTTTATTTTCATAGCTTTGTGACATGTGTTGCCTGTGTGAGTTCAAATTGCCAGGCAAACTTGGCATTTCCAATGAATTCCAATGGATAGGTTTCACTGTGATGCTCAGTTGCCATTGTGAAGGGTTAAATGGCACCGAACCACCCCGATTTTAGTAACTTTGTAACATGATGAATACCTTTTCAAAATTTCCTGAGCCCAACATGATTACATGGGTCATACTGACTGGCATTTTAAAATGTCAGGTGAGTTTTTATGGGCCCAACATGATTATATGTTTCATATTGACTGGCAAAGTTGGCACACGGCCATCCAATGACTGAGATTTATGTGATATTTAATTGGCATGGACAAAAGAAAAGAAAAAGAAAAATGCTCTATGCTTCCGGGGATAGGCTCAGCTTCAACTGTGACTCTGCCTATGCTCAGGATGAAGTGGGTTTAGAAACTGGATGGATGCATGAATAAATACACAAATAAATAAAACTGTGACATCTGACACTAAATACTAATAATAATAACAACTAACTAATAATAATAACAACATGAAATGCAAGTATAAATAATTAAATGGATGAAGAAATATGCCTTTTGTTCCTTATTCCTTTATGTCAGTCAGTCATTTTCAAACCCTCTTACTAGTCCACCACAGGGTAAACACACACACACACACACACACACACACAAGGACCAATTTAGTACCGCCAAGTCACCTAACCTACATATCTTTGGACTGAGGGAGGAAACCCCAGCTTCCTGATCACCCACATGGGGTGAACAGGAAAACTCCTATATTTAATATTATTATGTATTTATTATCATATTTCATAGTTCTTTGATTTATTTTGCTTATTTACTTTTGTCATAAATATTTCTGCATTATAAGGGCACAACATTGTCCGCACTCAGTTGTTAATCTTAAATTGCAACAAAACTTAACTGCTGCAAATTGGGACTAAAGTGCAACTTAATAAAATGAGGTCCTTCCCAGTCCATCTTGGCAGGGATCTCATCAGACCTGCCTCTACTGCAAAGAATCTTGGTGTTATTTTTGATTCCTCCCTTTCTTATTCCACCCACGTAAATCACATTAAGAAACTGTCTTACTTTCACCTCTCTAACATATCCTGTGTTCGCTCCTTCCTCTCCTTTTCTAATGCTGAGAAACTTGTCCATGCTTTTATCACATCCCGCATCGATTATTGTAACTTGCGGCTGGCAGGTGCTCCTTCTAATCTTATATCACAGCTCCAGCTTATTCAAAACTCGGCTGCAAGTGTCCTTACACAAACCAGCAGCAGTGAGCACATAACACCCATCCTGCTTCGCCTTCACTGGCTCCCTGTGTCTTGCAGAATTGAATATAAAATCCTACTAATAACCTACAAAGCCTTAAATGACCTTGCGCCAAACTACATCAGTGACCTTCTCCATCGCTATGTGTCTGTCCGCCCACTAAGGTCCTCTGATTCTGGCAATCTTGTTGTGCGCTACACTAATCTACACTCCATGGGTGACAGGGCCTTCAGCTGTATAGCGCCCAGACTCAGGAATGACCTACCGAGATTAATCAGGTCAGCTGACTCCATGAATTCTTTTAAAAAACAACTCAAAACTCATCTGTTCAGGAATACTTTTAACTCTACCTGACTTTATTACCCTTCTCTCAGTTTACCTCTATGTCAAGACGCTCATGTAACCTCTGTGTGTGTGCTAGACCATCAATTATGTTGTCTGTTAGGCTTTTCTCTGAATTTACTGTCTTACTTTTCTTTATTCATTTATTGGTTTAGTATAATGCAATATACTGTATACCCTGCTGTTCTACCTTAAACTCTGTGAAGTGCCTTGAGCATGGGAAAGGCACTATATAAATAAAATGTGTTATTATTATTATTATTATTATTATTATTATTATTATTATTATTATTAATCTAACTCGGTGTTTCCAAAGCAAAATCATGAGCATTAAATTAACCCATTTAAAAGCAGTGCCGTCACAAGGGGGCTGCTTTAAGTCAAGTCAAGTCATTTATATAGCACATTTAAAAACAACAGGAGTTGACCGAAAGCATTTTCCAAATAAAAAGATTTAAATAACAAATACTGTACTACATACATAGCAAAAATGTAAAAATAAAACCACATAGTAGAATAAAATAAGTAAAATTACCTGAAATTATACGTACAATAAGTAAGAAAATAAAAACTAAAATAACACCTAAAATAAAATTAAAATTAAACTAAATGTAAGACAGTAAACAACAGATTAAGATGAAGAGAGCAAGAGTTATTAAAATGAGATTAAAAGTAACCTATTAGTGGACTAACAAAAACCCTAAGAGAACCTCAAACTGAAATCAAAGCAAGAGAAAAAAGGTGGGTCTTTAATTTAGATTTAAAGTCACCAATGGCATTGAGTGGAAGACTATTCCAAAGTCTGGGAGCAGCTACAGAGAAAGTCCGGTCGCCTATGGATTTGTGACATGAATGAGGAACTGAGAGGAGCTCTTGTGAGGATGACTTAAGTGACTGAGGGGCTGAATATGAACATAGCAGACCTGAAATGTACTGAGGGGCTAATCCATTAAGTGCTTTAAACTCAAATATCAAAATTTTAAAATCAACTATTTCACAGACAACCAGTGCATACAGTATATCCAGTATATTGGACTATAGTGCTCGAAGAAGGCAAAAACCAACTCGATAAATGACATTAGTTCATCACACAGCAAACTCACAGACATATACACCAGTACGGACTAAGATGAGAATAATTTACAGGAAAGGACAATTTACAAAGTATAGGAAAACCAAAACACTCGGAGAAAAAAAAAACAATTCTGCCATGAATGTGATAAAAAGAATGGTAATCTTCACACAGGATTAAAAAAAGTCATACTGGGAAATGGAGCACAAGGGGCAAAAACAGAAGAGTAGTCACAGAAAAAGGAAGAAGTCAAGGCAGAAAGACTGGACCTCAAAGCATAGCCCACAAACCAAAATCAAAAAGAAGCTGTTGAAATTCTGACTACTCACAATTCCCATATAATCCCTGATAAAGGCAATTAGATTTGCATGGTGTTTTAAGTTTTAGCTGTAATCTGGGACACTAATGTTTCTGTGCCACATGGCTCAGTACTGGAACCTTTACTGTTTTCACTTTACATGCTTCCATTAGGATGTATCGTTACAAAACCTAACATTAATTTATATTTGCATGCAGTTGATACTTAATTATATTTTTTGTTAAGACCAAGTGATGTTTCTCCAATGGTATCCTTAATTGATTGTGTCTGTGAGTTAAAAGAGTGGATGGATGAGAATGAATTATATCTGAATACAGAAAAAACAGAACTGCTATTTTTATTGGAGGGAATTATGTTGACTGCAACTACACTTTTTAAGTCAGAAATATTACCATTAGTTTTACTTAATCAACATTCAATTTAGGTGTTATCTTTGATGCTTGCGTGTCATTTAAAACATACAATGCAAAACTATCCAAAACATGTTTTCCAATTTAAAAATGTTGGAAAAATAAGACATCTTCTAAATTTTCTGAATACTGACAAATTAATTCACACCTTTTTCTGTAGGACTGACTACTGTAATGCATTATTCACTGGCTGCTCAAATTGTTCTTTATGCAGCTTCAGCTCATTCAAAAGGCTGCTGCAGTTTACTTCCCTCTACATGGCTGTTTCTCTTTCAGTTCATCAATTTGATTCAACTTACACTTGATGTCATTAATCATTATCTCCTTAATCAAATACTGAGCATTTTTGAACTAGAAATTGCTCTGTTACTGTGTTAGTTTCTTTTTTTAAGGACATTCAAATGTTTTATTGTATTGCTTTGCTTTTCTATTAACACACTAGATCAGAAGGGATAAAATAACCTGTCTAAGATTTAAAGTGCTTACGACTTCTGCATTGTGCCATATATATCATTTGCATTGAATTTGCTTTATTAGATAAAGTGAAGTTAAGGTCCGAGGACACAAAAAGTGATCTGCAACTGTTAAAGGAAGAGGTGCAAAAATGCTCCATAAGTACAGGTAAAGACTAATTCACCAACTGCCTGATGTTAACCTGCTGTTGAAAGCATGATGATTAGAAATGATAATTTAGTCTAAATATTTATGACCTGCCAGCAGTCTTGCATTTTAAGCCAGTCTTTTAAGTATCCTGCCAATCACATTAAAAATATCATGGAACATTCCTGATTCAAGCTGTTATTTTAAGTGGCGGAATGCTTGCAATGCTCAGCCACAAAATATTCTAACTGAGAACCTTCACATTTTAGAGCAGAGTTCTCAAGTTCAGTCCTGGGGTAGGCACCCTTGTTGCTGCCGGGTTTCACTCTTATAGGTTTCACAAATCAATGGGTTATAGTTCTGATATATGAACCATAGCTTTGATTTATGTAATTGTTTAATTATCTGGACTTTCTACTGTTCTTATTTGTTATTCAGAGAAAATGTGCCTTTATGATATCTATAATTAAAAGAAATTAATTAATGCTATGTTTTACCATAGCTTTAAATTTCTAACTGTTTTTGAAATTCATCTTTTAAAGTGGAATTTTCTCTCTTCATTTTATCCAGATTATTGACAAGCAATGCAGACACAGGTGTAAGTTAAACAGAATGCTAAAGAGAAACAACTACTTCAGTGTTACTCGCTCATGTGCTAATTAGTAGGAAAGGGTTTTTAAAACCAGAACAATAAAAAATGAGCAAAAACCAAGAAAAACAAATTCACCCCAATGTAACACATAAATGTCTGGGATATTCCAACACAATTTGTAAATTGATACAAAAGGCAGGATCTGTGAAATAACAGCTTGCTAAACTGAGGCAGGAGTCCACTTAAAAGCTGGAGTTGGTTGGGTTGGTCACCTGTAGTTAAAGTAGGACTGAACTTGAGAATATCCTGTTCTAGAGGTTTAAAAATTAAAACTACATTGTTAAGAACTAGGCTCTAATAAAGAAAGATGTTATAAAATAGCTTGAACCAGTCTAGAAATGTTTTTAATAAAGATGGAAGGATGTTGTTGTTAATGTGCCAATTAAAATTATAATGTAAATGTAGTGACCTGATAAGAACACCTCCAAAATTTTCAAAATTGAAAGTTCAATTGGATGTTTAATATCTTTGGAGGGATTCCATTGTCTGCTCCAAACATCCATTCATATTTTGCACCTGTTTATTCAATTATAGGGCTATGGACCACTGAAACCCCTTCACAAAACATCAGGTGAAATGGAGGTGCCAGCCTTGGACAGAATGCAAGTCCATCCCAGGGACTTGTACAACACATCCACACTAACTTTCTTCAGATCAATTTGGAGACACCAATTTGTCTAAAACGGACAACCTTGGAACATAGGCAGAGAAACAAGACTACACAGAAGAAATGTACATGTACTAGAAGAGAAGTTCAGAAAAGACAGTGACAGGCTTGAGACCTGAAAACAGGAGTCCAGGTTCAAAAGGTATTTGTTTGTTTGTCTTTGGTTTGCTTGCAATTAAACCCAATATCTAAAGCATTTGCTGTGTTTAACAATAAGATTACTTCATGGAGCAAAACAGTTGCTTAATAGGGCTCTTTCGCAAGCCCCCTGAGCTACTTAAATTGAGAGTTCAAGGTGGCTTTATGTGTCTGAGAAGGAAACCTTCTGTAGGAAAAATAAACAAGCACATGTTCCCTACTCTTCTGTATATGTCAAGTGTCTCATTACTTATCAGAAATGAATCCTAAGAGCAGCCAAGTTGACCCTTTCACTTTTCAGAGTGTGGAAATTGAAAACGGATCTCATCCGTACTCATTCACATTCCGACTGTATAAAGCACATTTTCCAGGCATTCTGAAAAAAGAAAAAAAATTGACACTTCACCTGCTGAGATGTTCCAATGACTGACTGTGGTCTGACTCACTGTAGGGCAAATTAGGTTAATTTTATTCAACAAAGTAGAGATGTATTTTCTTACATCCTGACCCCTGAGAAATGAGCTGCAGCTGGTAAGATTACTGTTTTTGTAAAGCTGCTTGGTGTTGTTTTATACTCTTCCAAATTGAAAAATGTTCAAAAAAGGATATTTATCCCAAAATTGGTACAGAAATGTTTAATTTATTATGGTCATAAAAAAGGAATTCATCCATATTTCAACACCCCAGCCACACACTGGAAGTCTGACCACGCAACATCTTCAGTATGGATGGTCTTTCAAACCTCCTAATTGTGCTATTAACTGAGTTAGTGTTATAATTGTAGAATCTCCTCTCTTCTCCATTTCTCATCAGGTTGCATAGCCCCAAGCTGACAAGTGAACTCCAAATACCAGCTGCAGCCCTTTACATTTCACTTCATGTGAGCCATCCCTGTAGCGTAGAATCTTATAGGAATAATGTAGGCATTTACCAGTCATTTATGACTTGCCTGTCTGTGTTGTTACCATAAAATTACCTTTCAAAATGACACATACAGCATCAAGACTTATCACTCCTTCTCAGCTCCCAATTATCCAAAATCGTTCATTGTGAAGTGTTTGGGTTTATCATGTGCTTTCTGACTTCATGATATTTGACACTTAGATTTTTTACATTGTCAATGAACCCAAAAAACACATCTCATTATAATCAGAGAAACATGAAACTGCCAACTTTCACTCCATGTATATCTAAGTTAAACCATAACGAATACACACATACTGATGAGAATAAAATATTCACAGTGTTACTGTGGTTATCATAGAATGCAAAGGCATAGCTGATTGACCCTGTTAGTTCACATAACTCTCCATTATTCTCAAGGATGGAGATATTTGAAGACGACAGATAGCTGGTGACCTGTTACATGAGAAGGCCAGATAGGTGACCTAAAGAAAAAACAATGTATTCGGACAGATTTGGGACCATCCAAACTGGACAATCTTCACCTTGAGCAGCCTCAGCAAGGCATAATGGGTCATTAGAACACATCACCATTAAAATGATGCACTTTGCAAGAACTGTTGGACATCTGCATATGGTCTAACCAATCAGGCTATTGGCTAATATAGTGATATACTTTGACATCCATTTATTTTATGAAAACAAATAAATGTACAACATTAAATTAAGCTTAAATGTAAGGGGCTTAAAAAACAAATATTCATGGTGACACTACTATAGCAAGGCAGAGAGAAGCAGCATTAACAAGAAAATAGCTACGAACCTCCAAGAAAGCCACAAGCCAACACCTAACACAGAGGTGGGTAAAAGGGGCCAAGGCTTGCTATTTATCAGGGTATCCATGCCTCTCTTGATTTTGTTGTGTTCCCTTTTAGGAAGTATCCTTAAATATTAACCTGTCCTTTTTCAGAAATGTAAAGCTTTTCTGGAGTTTGTGAGAAAGCTTAAGAAGACCAGCGCTGATTAAGAGCATATATGGGCTGATATCAGATCTGATATCACTCCATCTTGGTATAGAGATATACTCATTATGTACATATGGTCATTCTGGGTAAGGAGTCCAAGAGGTGTGACTATGCATGTGTTTACAGGGTTAAAGGTGAGGTCTCCTTGGGGTCCGGAGAAGTGAAGATCACATAAGATCCTAGCAGTTTTTCGGAAAGGCAGAAAACCAAAAACATTGGCATGACTCAAATTTAGCCTAAAATCAAAAAGAATAATTTTAAACCATGATAAAAACAACAACAGCAAGCTCAGAAGGTGGTGCATATTTACAAATGCACAATAATACAGTAAAAAATATACAGTATGTCCACTGTTAGTTTATTAATACATTTCTATACAATATAAAGCATATGCATACATATACATATACATACATACATATACCTGTATATATATCCTACAAAAAGCAAAATGCAAAATTACACAGAATCACAAAGTAATGTGTAGAGAAATATACATGTATACACATATAACCTAAATATTAATAAAAAATGGAAAAGTACAATCATAAGAAAAAGTTTGGGAACCCCTCTGAGCCTGCATAATAATTTACTCAACTTTCAGCAAAAAAGATAACAGTGGCATGTCTTTCATTTCCTAGGAACACCTGAACTAGAATCTAAAGTTAGGTTGACTAGCACCTCTGAATTACTTGTCTGTATTTTTGCCATCCAATGAATCAACACAGAGACTGTTTCTTTAGTGTTATATCCATTAATGTTGCTTTAGGGTCTAGCTTCCCTTTGACTTTTACTGGTAGTACCTTGTACTTTGTAGTGCTTCACAAAAACTGGTGAAATTAAAACTGGTTCAAGTTTTTGATAAAGAAGAACAAAAACACATACTCATTTAAATATAATCATACAGTAAAGCCTATCATGACTGCAGTATGGTCAGATTTTACATGTGTTACAAATTAATTCCTTCATCTGTAGGCCTAATTTACAAATCTGAAACACTTAATGATGCTTTCAGCTGTCAGACAGGCGTAAAATGTGATTATCGCAAGTGTGTGAATGGCAAGCATTTCTGAATACAAGTGCAAGACCCCCATGAGGGTTGATAGTCACTTTTTTGGCAGTACTACTTCCTCATATAGGCAAGGGTTTTACAGAATCATTAGCGTGCATCGTCCTGAACATCATGTTCCCCCGCTCTCTATGAGAAGACAGAAAAGCATTCCAATCCAGCACCAATCACTTCATTACAATTTAGCATAGCACAAACTTGCAACTCCTTGTAATTACATTTTGCATTTGAAATTATCTTCACTGCCTACTGTTTAGCTTGCACATTTTTTGTGTAGGCACTGGTAACAGAAATCCCCTTGTTCCATTTATTGCACATTGATAGGTCTTGTTTCTCCCTTTTAAAAACACCCATTAAATTGGCCAGAGGTTTTTTTCCACATTATTATGTGGGATTCCGTTCCCTAAAAATTACAGGCAATCCAGTAGCTTAATAAGCGGAAGTCAAGGTTAAATTTAACAACTTGTCCTGTAATGTTCTTGGCAGCAGAATGTTATTGTAGTTAATGCACAATTCTGTAAGTCTGCCGTAGTTGATGGCATCGTGAATAGCAGGCGCTTGCCTGGCTCGTTTTCTCCATGACTTGTAGAGTCTGGTATTTCCAGAAGCCCCTGAGATTTCAATCCTTTTAACTTAGGTTTTATCAGTAAAAACTTTGCCTTCAATTACTTTCTCAGATCTAATATTGTCGACATGCACATGACTAGTCACATACCAGAGTAATAAACTCACTTTAATTGGATAAACACATTTTTCCTTGATGCTTGAAGGCTATTCAACTTAAATGTATCACTTTAAAAACTGAAATTAAGGAAATGCAGTGGTGTATTTATTTTTATTTATAAAGATATAATGCTAATTGAACTGCATTAAACTATTAATAAACTTTTTAATGAATACTAGATCTTAACATTGTTTCCGTGTCCCCACCCGTTATATAGCTTAGGGCCAGAAGGTGCTATGTGATAACATATTACTCCAGTCTGTGTAAGCATTACTTAACTGGAACAGATACATTCCCTTTTAATATTATGGTGAAATGTTAAAGCCATCGTGTATGATCTGCATGGTTGCTAAGGTGGCTACTGATTGGCAGAGAGTGCAGAAATCTGCAGCCACTTAATGTATTTGTTGATTTACACTTTTGTCCAAAGGGTGACACTTTGTTATAGGTGTAGAGATACAACAGTAATTTGTTTAGAGAAACTCCCCCCACCCCAAGGATAGAGTTGTAAGTGATCACTTGTGTAAGGAGAGCCACAGAGAAAACCATGACCATTTTAACAGTGAAACAATGAGAAGGGTCACCCATCCAGAGCTCTAAACATTAGATCACAAGACGCTGTATTCTGAAGAATGTAAAGAGCTGAAGGCAAAAAACTAGTGTATGCTATGCAGTGTTAAAAATGTATAAATTCAAAAAGACACAAGTTAAGCTTTTTTGAAATAAAGTTGGCTTCCCACTTCATTCATACATCTTTAATGGTTTGCTTGTTCTGCCATGGTTGAGAGTGGCAGATATTGAAAAATGATTGAAAACAAGTTGGGATCAAAGGCCAAAATGACAAAAAGAAACAAACTTCCTAAAGCGCAAAACAGAACCCAACAATCTTAGCCAGGAATTCATATGCAAAATTCCCAAAGCCTTGCTACAAGTAAAAAATTGGGAATGAATCCAGAAACCTTGATGCACAAAATGGAAAAATGTCTTCAGCATGCTGACGTCACCTTACGTGGCTATAACCATCAAGGGATGGAAACAAGAGTAACTGCCAATGTAAACAAACCAAAAAAACGGCGCAGGAGAACAATAACACAAGAATATACAGTAAAACTAGGTTAGTATCATGCCTAAAGCACAAAATAATTCAAAATAATAACAGTACTCCAGAGCCCCTAAAATTATAATGCTGTGTAAAAAAATACTAGCTCTGCTGTTCATAATCTGCAAGACAATAAACAGAAGATAGCCAGGTTCACTTTCAAATTCCACTCATAACCCATTATTTTAATTTGCCTTTATCATAGCTACATTTTAGATGTATTCCTAACAGACTAAATGGGTATAGAATTAAATATTTTTCAGAGATCCTCTGTCTTTACTAATCTTTACTTTCCTCTGCAGTCTTTTCTGGTTCTTCTGTGGTGGCGATTTACACCACCATCACCCGGTCAAGGAACCATACAGCCCCCTGAGATAACAGAATGAACGAAGTCAAGTGGCTCAGCTCTCCACGAGGTCAACTTCATCAAATGCTATCATGTGAAGCCTGAAAACCAAGAGGATTGAATTAGGAACATTTATGTAAGGTAGAATGCCCATTGGGGGATGGGCTTCTTGTGGCTTTACAACCCCTGCAGATTTTGTTTTTTTTTTTTTTTGCTTTTGTTACTTCTGTCCTCCTGGCCATTTGACCTTACCTTTCATTTTTTTTATTCTTTAAAATTATTGCCTAATCTGTTTTTTTTTTCATGTCACGTAAAGCACTTTGACCTACATTGTATGAAAATGGATGATATAAATAAATGCTGTTGTTTTAAGCCAAACGCATCCAGATCTAGGTACAGTGATAGTAATCATTGTTAAAGTGGCAATGCAGTCCTTCTGTTCTGTTTTAAATAAGCCCATACCCTATCTAAAACATCTACATATGCATCTGAACCCATAATCTGCTGTTTGCCCTCCATAAAAGGCAGACAGGGTCCCTCCATCCCACTTAATTGGCTTAAGGAAGTTGTCCTGGCATTCTGCTGGTCCACAGTAATATGCATATTTCTTCAGTAGCTTCAAAGTAATTCTTTTGAGGGCATCAGTTACCAACAGGGTGCTGACTGAGTAGGGCTACTGTTGGCCAAAGAAGGAGAAGACGACGGGGGAGACATGTCCGGAGACAGGAGGAGAGGAGGAGGTAAAGAAAGCAGAGGAGGCACTTTGAGGGTAGGAACTTCACATGTTGACAGTATGACTGGTAAGGGAGGAGAGTTAGGTGATATGATGGAGAGAAGGAAGGTTGATATATTGTGCGTGCTAGGGACTAAATGGAAGGGGACTAAGGCCAGGAGGATCGGAGGAGGATTCAAATTGTTCTATCATGGTGTGAATAGGAGGAGAAATGGGGCAGGGATTATTCTGAAGGAACAGTATGTCAAGAGTGTTTTGGAGATGAAAAGAAAAGACACTGTGATGATTATGAAACTGGAAACTGAATATGTGGTGTTGAATGTTGTTAGTGCATATGCCCCGCAAGTTGGCTGTGGGATTAATAAGAAAGAAGATTTCTGGAGTGAGTTGGATGAAGTGATGGACAGTGTACCCAAGGGACCGAAAGTGGTGATTGGAGCATATTTCAATGGACATGTTGGTGAAGGGAACAGAAGAGACGAGGAGATGATAGGTAGGTATGGTGTCAAGGAGAGAAATGAAGACGTGTTGAGAGAGGACATGCAGGTGATGGGTGTAACAGAGCAAGATGCAGAGGACAGGGAGATATGGAAAAAGATGATCCACTGTGGCAACCCCTAACAGAAGAAACTGAAAGAAGTATCAATAGGGGCTTCACACTCCTGGCACTACCTATAATTGGAGGGGCTTTATAACCAGTCCATGAGAGGTCCTTTTTTATGGTGTGAAACTAGACCCCTTACCTTCTTGCATCCTGGCTGTTGCATACTACTCTCATGCATTATCTGGACTTGGCCACCTGCAACAGCTAATAAAATCTTCATTTAAATAACAAGATACCTCTAATCCTCAATATTGACACTTATTCAATGGAAATACAATTGAACATTATCTATCCACGGTTATTCAGTTACAAGGTTGTGGAGTACCAGAAACTGTCCTGAAAGCTTGGGTATCATGTTAGCAAACAACCCTATATGAGGCACCAGGGAAGACCCTCACACATAAACACAGAAAGAAAGTTAATCTAATACACATTTAGGGATGTTGAAGAAAAAGTGAGCTAACCAGATTAAAACCCACAGAGAGAAAGGAGAACAGGCAGACTACAAACATAGAGTGGCTAGGTATAAAATCCTGAATCAGAATCATCAACATGCCACACCACCCTCAATTATCCAACTGGGCATCCTTTTTCTAAACTACCTAGCTCAATTCAACCGTAGGAAGCCTGAGGTTTATTCCTTTAGCTTTTGGTACACCGCAGACATAGAGAAAAAATGTGCAAACTCGGAAATGCCAGATTTGTTGTTAGTCAAACTCAGGAATGTATGGAGCTGTGAGGCAGCAACATAAAATACTATTAGAATGCCTTCAAAATACAAATGCACCCTGTGTCAGTGCATGTCCAGTTAATATAAGGAAACTTACAGCTTGCCTTAAATTGGAGGTTTGTGATCTGTCCTCACAGATGAATAGCGCACTTCAGTTTCTTTCACTTTCACCTTTTTGGGCTTGAATATCTAGCTAGTGAACATGTTTCAACATAGTGCCTCACACCACATAATTAAAGTCATAAATCATAAGTGCAATATGATTCAGGGTGAATAAGCACACAACTGAACTCTAAAACCCATCTTCCCCATATTCTCACATGAACACCACATTTCCATTTCCAGAAAACTATGAAAAATAACAGGTATGTTTCACAGCCACGAGACAGTCTAACTGATTTGCAGGATTTTAAGTCTAACAAAATATTTGTCATGCCTGAGGACAGGTGGAAGACAACACTTTTAGGTGAGTAAAACTTTCCAGAACAAAGTGCATCATACATTCCTCAGGTCTCCCACCCCACCATTCATGAGTGACGCACCATGTGTCTATCTCTGTAACACTCTGCCTGATTTTCTCTGAGTCATATTTCCCCAATAAAAAGCCCGTTCTGATGAACCCTTCGATGAAAATTTGGCGCTGAAGCTTCTGCAGCATTTTTGTGATTAGATTCAATGAAGTAGAACCGACATGACAAATATCATCGGCCTCCAGCTTTCCATTATCAGTGAATCTGGCAGGTTCGTAATAGTCAGTGCTAAGTGTTGCAATATGAAAACATTTTGCAGTTACAAGTTGAACTTCTGTTGCTCCCTAGACAAGCAATTTACAAATTAGGGTGAGTGATACTACCCAAACACACACATACATACACATATATATATAGTATAGAAGATCAGCCCGGCTACAGACAGACACACAGACCCAGAATATCCAGAACACACACATTTTATTTTTGTAAATGTCCTGCACACAACACCGTGCTCCAATATACCCAATTCAGTCCTTTCTTCTGCCACCTCCACTCCTCACTCGTAACCTTGTCCTCCTCCACCCGACTCTGGCTTCCTTGCTGTAGTGAGGCCTCTTTTATACCACACCCGGAAGTGTTCCAGGTGCTCCCTGATCACTTCCGGGTGTGGTGGAAGTGCTGCAAGAGAATCCGACTTCTCTACTGGTAGCACTTCCAGGTGTGACGGAAGTGCTGTAGACAACGGCTCCGGAACTGTCCAGGCACCCCCTGGTGGTGGCCAAAGCCCCGCACAGGGTGGAGCTTCTAAGCTCCAGTCGAGTGACCCCAATGTGACCCAGGGGGGCTGCCCTCTTGTGTTCTGGGGGAGGTACTGCTGGTGATATGTCCACTCCCCCGGTCCTCTCCTCAAAAGGGCGTCCCGGCCGGGCAAAGTTCCCGGCCATCTATAACAATAGACATATAAGTCACTGTCTTGCACCCCAAAACACAAGGCTGAACCTCAGTACTTTAGCAAAACCAGCTTTATTCAACTTGAAACAGCAACAGCAGGGTTACAGAGACACAGCAAAGTGACATAGTCTTGGCCATGTCAGTGCTCAACTTTTATTGTTCCCTGCATTTGTAATGTCCCTTGCATCACACATCGGCGACAGGTGCATATAGTGCGATCTTGATTGCCTTGTAGTTGTTTCCATGGGGTTCTGCTGCTGCGCTGCAAACCTGTGATTGCCTTGGCAACAGACAAGCAGTCCTCCACAGATATAGCAGGTGCGCTTTGGCATGCCATCCCATTGGAATGGTCCTAAAAGAGATCAGAAAGCTCACACCCCGCCCCCTTAGCTTTGTCCACACCGGTGTGGGCAAAGCAACCATCCAAGCCAGGCTCGGACAGGCGAGAAAGAACATCAGCATTGGTGTATGCGGCCCCAGGACAGTGGCGAACATCAAAAGTGAAAGCCTACAAGCTAATAGACCACCGAGTGAGCTGGGTGTTAGTATCCTAGAAGGATCTAGTCCAAAAAGGAGCAACCGTAAATTTAAACATCCCATCCGGAGTGGTAAACACAGTCTTCTCACAACTGGATTCCTCCAAGGACACCTGCCATTAACTCTTCGTGAGGTCTAGGGTGGAAATATACGAGGCCCACCCGAGCTTCTCCAACAGCTCATCCACACATGGCATCAGGTATGCATCAAACTTGGAAATCTTATTCAAACACCTAACTCCATACAGAACTGAACAGACCCATCAGGCTTAGAGACTAGTATGATGAATAATGCCTAAATGAAGCATCTTCTGAACTTCTTCACGTATCACCTTCCTTGTCGCCTCTGGCGTGGGCACCTGTACGGTAACACCGATCTTGTGTTCCGCAATTGTTGTACAGCCAGGCACTGCAAAAAAGACGATCAACAATAGCAATTCCACTTTCCAAGTGTCAGTTAAATCCTCGCCTATAGCAACTTCTGTTTGAAGGACCGCTGCAGACATGACCATGACCTTGCAAGGTTCATGCTACTCCTTCAGCAGATTAATATGTAAAACCTGTACAGCCTTCCACCTCCCTGAAATCCTAACTTTATAATTCACTATTGATATGCGCTCTTCAATGACTGTCGGACCCAACCACTCAGCCCAGAATTTATGCAGACCCAGCGCAATCAACACCAGCACCCGATCTCCCTTCTTAAATTCGCGAAGTTTGCTTGTATTGTCGTAATCATGTTTCTGCGCCTCCTGCTCACTCTGAAGATTTTCTACTGCAATAGCAGACAATCTGGAAATCTGTTCCTGGAGTGACACAATTTGGTCGACAAACCTGACCCCTCAAGGTGTTGGACAAGTCCCTGTCCACTCTTCTCGAAAAATGTCTTACACACCACGTGGTCGGCGGCCAAAGCTTAATTGCAAAGCTTTCACATAGGTGCTTCATGATACAAGACATAAAGGACATACCCTGATCAGACAAAATCTTGCAAATGATACCAATATGCATGAACGTTTCTGAGAGTGCTTTTGCAAGAGAATGGGTGTCCGCTTTCTGCAGCATGGCCACTTCTGGGTATCTTGTGGTGAAATCAACTAACATGAGCATATACTGAAAGCCACTTTTATTCTTGGGAAGCAGGCCAACAGCATATAATCCCACCCTCTCAAAGGGGATGTCTAAAATTGGCATTGGTACAAGGAGTGACCTGGCGGGTATGTGAGCAGAAACTATTTGACAGTCAGGACAGGCCTTACAAAACTGTTCCACATCCCGGCCCATATTCACCCAATCAAAGCATTTTGAAATGCATTCCCTCGTCTTTACCACGCCGAAGTGACCCCTCAAAATGTGACACTACCAACTGCTCAATACGCCCATCACCCATGAAATCAGAAATCACCCAATACAGTACAGAAAACCATCCTTAAGTAAAAAATGTGGTGTTTAAAAATTCGAGACTTCTCTCTCCAGATAGTAATAGTTTTTGAGTATTTGAGACGTGGGCTTGTCTGAATGCAATACCTAACTTGCTATTGGCTCGTTGCATGCGAGCAATCTCCTTCTGTATGGCAGTCTCTGCTTCCTCCGTGTTCGATGCAGCATCACACTCACCTCTCACTGCTACTTCGTTTTCGTCTGGGTTCGTATTGAATGTCCAGCCTGGGGAGGCTGTTAGTGTGCAAGATGGAGTGGAAAAGTCTGCCAGCTGTCCCAGGTCTTCACTTGAGGATTAGTACCCCATCTCACTGGACAACTCTGGTTCAATTTCAAACCAGGTTCCTTGACTGACATTGTCTGCTGTAAGCCCCTCTCTATCCACTACGGGGGAAGGCGCTCTGCAGGTGACCAAGACCCCTGGGTAGAGGGCATTACTTTTTCCTATTAGGAGTGGCCAGGGTGAGGTGTCTGAAAAGGCAGTCTAAACCCTAAAGTTCTTCCTTTAAATTTCAGAGGGAGTAATATAATCTTGTATGTTTTAATGTTCCCATGGACGAAGCAGATGTTCACTTTGTCTGTAGTCTTATAAAGGGTCTGACAGAGCAAGTCATGGCGGACTACACAGAGTCACTACCAGAGTCCAACAGTACAGAGAATTCCCATCTGGCCAATGTAATAGAGACCATAAAATTGTCCTCCTTTAACATCTCAAGTGAAACTTGCACGCTGCATACCTGTGCCAGACCGATAGCCATTGATTGCGCAGATGGGAGGTGGCCCCACCGAGAATGATCACAGCAAAAGCAGCTGTATTCAGTCCATACTATGTTGTTCCCACTATGCCGTCTTCCACCCGTGGCGCTAGCGATCCCAAATGTCTGTGCTGGTTGGACAGAAATCAGGGTAAAGCCTGGGTAGCCCTGCTGTTCCCAGGTGGTTTGAGCACCCTTTAATCTGTGGGTCAGATCCAGCAGCAAGTGAACATCGTTCCGTAGCAATTTATCACAAAGGCTTACGTCTATCCCTGACAGGACTGCATCAATAGCGAGCTTCTCCACAATGTGCTCGAAAGTGTCTCTGCGGATCCAGCTTTGAATCAGGTCCACTAAGCCCTGGATCTGTCCTCGTATGGGGCGGTCCGGATCAATATGCCACAGACAAAACTGTCCCCCCTTGACCACCCGACTCACAGCCATGCGGAGGAGGATCTGTTGCTTAAAGAAGTCATAATCTTCGAGTCTTTCGGGAGGGAGGTTTCACGCGACCTGTAGGGCCTGTCCAGTTAAAAATAGGGCCATGATAGCCAGCCAGGTTCACCTGTCCTAGCGCATCAATGCATATGTACGCTTGAAGCAAAACAGGAAACAATTCGAGTCGTCCAAGGGAGCCATCTTCACCAGCACATCCCGGGGAAGGGGTAAGACCAGAGCACCTGCAGGAGCCTCATTTTGCTATACTGGTTTCGGGAAATCATATTCCTCTTGGGATTCCATTGGTACAAGACCCCATTTCTAGTACCATGTGACACGTGAATCACTATCTTACACCACGAAACACAAGGATGAGTCTCAGTACTTTAGCAAAACCAGCTTTTTTCAACTTGAAACAGGAATAGATGGGTTATTTATTGCAGCGGGAGCTACCACTCTCTTATACACAGACACAGCAAATGGGCATAGTCAGGGTCAGGTCAGTGGCCATGTTACATTGTTCCCTGCATTTATATATATATATTGTCAGGGATGCCAGGGGCCATGACCCGGCCGGGACGTCATGAGGGACCGGATGTGGGTCTGTGCCCACCCTGGATCACGTGGGGGTTGCCTTCCGGGTTGCTCTGGGGGAAGCTCCACCCTGTAGGGGCCCGTGGTCACCGCCAGGAGGCGCTCCAATGCCTTGGGGACCTGTTACCCCAGCACTTCCGCCACACCAGGAAGTGCTGGGGGGAAGACTTTGGACGTTACCCGGAGAGCTGCCAGGAGGACAGCCGGTACTTCCACCATGCTGGGGCGTGGCCAAGGGAGGAATGCCGGGAACACCTGGTGCTCATCCGGGTACTGAATAAAAGGGGCCGTCTCCATTCATTCGAGGCTAGAGTCGGGTGGAAGAAGGACGAGGCAGAAGAGCTGTGGAGGCGGCCCGAAGAAAGGCATTGTGGCCAGGACTGTGACTTTAGGGTTTGTTTTGTGCACTAATTCGGATCTTAGTGACCATAATTTGGGTCTGTGTGACCATTGATACTTTTGTAAATATTGTAAATAAACGTGTTTGTGGGTGACATGAACGTGTCTGCCTGTCTGTGCCCGGGTCAACGGTCACAATATATATATATATATGTATATATATAATGTCAGGGATGCCAGGGGCCATGACCCGGCCGGGACGCCATGAGGGACCGGATGTGGGTCTGCGCCCACCCTGGATCATGTGGGGGTCACCTTCCTGGTTGCTTTGGGGGCCACAGGTACAGGGCATGGAAGCTCCACCCTGTAGGGGCCCGTAGTCACCGCCAGGAGGTGCCCCAATGCCTTGGGGACCTGTTACCCCAGCACTTCCGCCACACCAGGAAGTGCTGGGGGGAAGAATTAGGACGGCGCCCGGAGAGCTGCCGGGAGGACAGCCGGCACTTCCACCATGCTGCGGCATGGCTAGAGGAGGAATGCCGGGAACACCTGGGGCTCATCCGGGTCATATATAAAAGGGGCTGTCTCCCTTCATTCGAGGCTAGAGTCGGGTGGAAGGAGGACAAGGCACGAGGAGAGTGTGGAGGCGGCCCGAAGAGAAGGCATTTGTGGCCAGGACTGTGTGTGTTTGGGGTTTGTGCACTATTTGAACTGAACTGGGTCTGTGTGACCATTACAATTGTTGTAAATATTGTAAATAATAAACGTGTGGTGGTGAGTAACAACATGTCCACCTGTCTGTGTCCGGGTCGGCTCCGCAATATATATATATATATATATATATATATATATATATATATATATATATATTGTCAAGGATACCAGGGGCGATGACCCGGCCGGGATGCCTTCAAGGACCGGAAGTGGGCGTGCGCCCAACTGGGATCACGTGGGGGCCGCCATCTTGGTTGCTTTTGGGCCACGGGTAGAGGGCTTGGAAGCCCAACCCTGTAGGGACCCGTGGTCACCGCCAGGGAGCGCCCCAATGCCTTGGGGACCCTGAACCTCAGCACTTTCGCCACACCAGGAAGTGTTGGGGTGAAG
Source organism: Polypterus bichir lapradei (assembly GCA_026402145.1). Lineage (NCBI taxonomy): Eukaryota > Metazoa > Chordata > Cladistia > Polypteriformes > Polypteridae > Polypterus > Polypterus bichir. The sequence continues at coordinate 5,813,016 of JANRMT010062799.1, forward strand.
AAGAAGAGGGACACCCGGAGAGCTTCCGGGAGAACAGCCGGCATTTCCGCCACACTGGGGCGTGTCCAGGGAGGAATGCCAGGACACACCTGGAGCTCGTCCGGGATGACAGCGTGTGTCGCAGGTGCTATGTGCCCTCCGGGCAGAGTTGCGGGTACTGGAGATGAAGGCGGTTGCATCTGCATCTATGTTGCATCTATGGAGGAGCTTCTGATGGCGATCAGACAGCGCGACGCTGGATTCTTCAGCCGGAGGTGTACGGCGGGGTAGGTGAGTATAGCCGTCCCCATACAGCATGAAGGAGGGTCTGCTGAAAACAGCTGTGATTGTAATGATCAGCAACAAGTAAGCAGTCCTCCGACAGAGGATGCGGTGCAGGGGGCTGCCCACGCAGTGAGGGGAGAGACAGCGAGAGGGCTGGCAGGACACGGGCTGTTGAGTGCCCCAGGTCCTAGTGCCCTCCTCCCCGAGTCAGCAGCAGTCTCGCGCTGCTCTACAGGGACGCAGACGGGAAGGAGGCTCTTTCTTTTCAATAAGGAGACTCAGACCGTCAAGGTGTCCCAGAGCGACAGGAGGAATCGGAGGGTGAATGCCGGTTCCTCCGATAGGATGGGAAGTGGTGCTGGGTGCAGGGGGAATCCTTGAGGTCAGCGGAGAGGAAAGGAGTGCAGGCGGTTCCGTCTATTCCAACGACAGGAGGGACACGGAACCCGCGGAGGGGGTGCCGAACAGGCAAGTGCCGGGGTGCCGGATGGAGGGGGGAACACTGCCAGTGCGTGGCACAAAGGGACGCCAGGGAAGGGTGTCCAGGCAGTGGTTCTGCCCCTTTCTTTCTATCTGTTCCAGGGCCGGACCCCAGAGAAGCAGTAGGACCCACTTCATTGGGAACCTGCCCTCAGGAGACGGGCCGTCTGCTGGAAGGACTCTCCGCTGGCGTGCGGGTGCCGCCACAGCTGGCGGAGACTAGGAGGGTGCAAGTGGCTCCAACCAAAGGGGCATGGTGTCCTCGGAGGGGGTGCCGAAGGAGCAGGCCCCGGGGTGCCAAGTTGGACCCCAGTGGCTCAGAAGTAGGACCCACTTCGGGGATAAGTTGCCCTCGCGGGATGTGCCGCTCCTCCCGAGTGGTCTTCGCTGGCTGTGGGGCAGTGTCAGGGATGCCAGGGGCAATGACACGGCCGGGACGCCTTGAGGGACCAGAAGAGGGTCTATGCCCGCCATGGATCACGTGGGGGCCGCCATCCTGGTTGATTTGGGGGCACAGGTAGAGGGCATGGAAGACCAACCCTGTAGGGACCCGTGGTCACCGCCAGGGGGCGCCCCATTGCCTTGGGGACCCTGGACCTCAGCACTTCCTCCACACCAGGAAGTGCTGGGGGGAAGAGGAGCAGGGACACCCAGAGAGCTTCCGGGAGAACAGCTGGCACTTCCGCCACACTGGGGCGTATCCAGGGAGGAGTGCCGGGAAACACCTGCAGCTCATCCGGGATGAAATAAAGGCGTTGTGTGGCCAGGACTGTGTTTGGGGTTCGTGTGTGCACTAGGACTTGTAAATAATAGTTTGTAAATAAACGTGTGGTGGTGATGAACAACATGTCTGCCTGTCTGTGTCCGGGCCGTGTCCACAATATATATATATATAATATATATATACACACATAGACACATTTGGCTATGGTCAGTGTCACTACTGGTAGCATGAGGCAATACTTGGACCCTTAAGGGGTTGCACAGGTAGTCCAGCTTCTCCAGGATGGCACATCAATATGTGCCATTGCCAGAAGGTTTTCTGTGTCTCCCAGCACAGTCTCAAGGGCATGTAGGAGATTCCAGGAGATGGGCAATTAATCTAGGAGAGCTGGACAGGGCCGTAGAAGGTCCTTAACCCATAAGCAGGATGGGTATCTGCTCCTTTGGGCAAGGAGTAACAGGATGAGCACTGCCAGAGACCTACAGAATAACCTCCAGCAGGCCACTGGTATGAATGTCTCTGACCAAACAATCAGAAATAGACTTCATGAAGGTGGCCAGAGGGCCCGACATCTTCTAGTGAGGACTGTGTTCACTGCCCGGCACCATGCAGCTCAACTGGCATTTGCCATAGAATACCAAAATTGGCAGGTCCAACACTGGCACCCTGTGCTTTTCACAGTTAAGAGCAGGTTGGCCCTGAGCACATGTGACAGATGTGAAAGGGTCTGGAGTAGCCGTGGAGAATGTTATGCTGCCTGTAACATTGTTCAGCATGACTGGTTTGGTGATGGTCTGGGGAGGCAAATCCATGGAGGGACACACAGACCTCTACAGGCTAGACAACAGCACGTCTGCCATTAGATATCGGGATGAAACCCTTGGACCCATTGTCAGACCTTATGCTGGTACAGTGGGTCCTGGGTTCCTCCTGGTGCACAACAATGTCCGGCCTCATTTGGAGAGAGTATGCAGGCAGTTCCTGGAGGATGAAGGAATTGATTCCATTGACTGGCCCCCACGCTCACCTGATCTAAATCCAATAGAACACCTCTGGGACGTTATGTTTCAGTCCATCCAATGCCACCAGGTTGCACCTCAAACTGTCCAGGAGCTCAGTGATGCCCTGGTCCAGATCTGGGAGGAGATCCCCCAGGACACCATCCTTTGTCTCATTAGGAGCATGCCACCCCCTGACGTTGTCAGGCATGCATACAAGCACATGGGGGCCATACAAACTACTGAATATGATTTTGAGTTGCTGCAATGAAATTTCGGCAAAATGGACTAGCCTGTCGCATTATTTTTTCACTTTGATTTTCACTGTGTCTTTGAATTCAGACATTTGTAGGTTGATAATTTTCATTCCCATCAAACAATGTGGCATCCTTTCATCACTAACACATTACCCAGTCCATATCAGTATAGGTATAAAGCAGGATTTTTTCCCATTGAGATCTGATGTGTTTTCAAAGTGTTTCTTTAATTTTTTTGAGCAGGTATAGATACATATGTATATTGTCACACATACGTGTTTAAGAGGCAACTAAAGGACATGAGTACATGTAATTCCACGCCAGACAAGGGGGTGGCAAAGTGCACTAATTCTCCCTCTCAATTTTTTACAGACCATTCTAGGGAAGTTCTGCCCGGCTCTGGGGTAGCCAACGATGTCACTTCCAGTTCCGGTCCTGATGACATCACTTCCCCTACTGGCCTTTAAAGCTGCCATCTTGTTTATATAATAAGGCAGTTCTGTTTTGGACTCTGTTATATGAACATGTCTGTTCTTTGGAATCAGTTTTGCAGCCGGGAAAAAATTATACGGGTGGCTGCCCCAAACCTTCTCAGCGTCTTATGGTCGTTTTTGTGACAATATACTGTATATAATATAGCCATCCATCCATCCATTATCCAACCTGCTATATCCTAACTACAGGGTCACGGGGATCTGCTGGAGCCAATCCCAGCCAACACAGGGAGCAAGGCAGGAAACAAACCCCGGGCAGGACGCCAGCCTACCGAGGGTATATATAGTATATATAAAGCATATTGCATGTGTGGAAGCTGGCCCGGACACAGTCAGGCGGACACCGTAGTTACAAAACCCAACACACGTTTATTCATATTTAACTATTATTTACAGTGCACACAATCCCAAAACTCCCCTAAAGTCCAGGCCTCAACAATGCCTTTTCCTTCTTCAGGACGCCTCCTTTCCTCTCCTCCCGAGCTCCATCTTTCTCCACTCCCGACTCAAGCCATCAAATGGAGGGAGGCGGCCCCTTTTATACACACCCGGACGTGCTCCAGGTTCCTCCCGATTAGCTTCTGCCGGCACTCCCAAGTGTGGCAGAAGTACTGGCTGCGCACCTGGAAGCACTCCGGGTGTCCCTGGCCTTCTTGCTCCCAGCATTTCCAGGTGTGGCAAAAGTGCTGAGGGCCAGGGCTCCTCAGGCATTGGGGTGCCCCCTGGCGGTGACCATGGGCCCCTAGAGGGTTGAGCTTCTAAGCTCTGTTCCCAAAGCCACCAGGGTGGTCGCCCCCTCGTGGTCTGGAGGAGACATAAGCAATCCTCCAGTCCTCCTGGGCGTTCCGGCTTGGTACCACCCCCAGCCACTCACCACACATGCTACTGTATGTATAATTTTTATTCATTTATTTGTTGCTTATTTATTTTTTGCATTGTATTTTTGTCAACTGTTTAGAGAAGACATGCAAGTAAGAATTTCATTGTACTCATGATAAGAAGCTTGACCTGGCCTGTATTTACACTGCACTGTCTTTTGCTATTAATAGGCAGTGTGGATTAGTAGGCAGATGTGCTTACTTCACCACAATACCTTCTGATTACTGTTAAAAACTTAACCTCTCTGTGCTCCAACTGTAAAATTATAAAAATGGTAAATAAGCAATAGAGTCATATACTTGTGAAATGACATGGGATGGTGTTTATTAGATAAAAGGTACGAGTTGTGTAGTAATTAATTTAATAATATTATTTTCTTTGGTTGTGATAAATGTAACAATCATGGGCACTGACTTGTCATAGAGACATGGTGTAGAATTATAGGTTACACTGAAAAAAAAATTATTCATTCAGTTTCTTCTCTAATACATGATGAGACACAGGTTTTGAAAAGTTCTTAATTTTGGAGCTTTTTTATAGGAAATGTTTTTTACTGTGTGCAATAAAAACAACATTTTTCATAAAACAACAACAGTAATAGTAATAATAATAATTATCCTCTTGTCGCAGTAGGGGGCACTATCGCTCCCTTGAGCCCTCAGGTATCACGCCAAACACCAGGTAAAAGTCCAACAATAATTATATTTATTATAATAATGTGCACCAAGCACCCTCCACTCCACTATATTCATAAATCACAATAATCCAATAATAATCACAATCCTCCACTCCCAGACGCGTTGCCCTCCTACCACCCAGCTCAGCTTATTGTCTGGGAGTTCCCATGGTCCTTTTATAGTCCCTGATCTGGAAGTGTTCCTGGCCAACAGTCCACAAGTCCTTATTCCTTCCGGGTCAGGGTAAATAGTCCTTTTCCTTCACCCCGGAAGCCCGTCGCTCTTCATGTGACGAACTTCCGGGTCATAGTGCACAAAAGAGTCTACTGGCCTCCCGACAGTGACTCCCAATGGTCTCCAAGGTATCCAGCAGGGCTGCACATAAAAACTACATAGTCAATGAGGCCCTGCTGGAACTCGGGACCCGTCCATGCTCTCGGGAGAGCTCCTCCTGGCGGCCTGGGGGTGAGGGCCGGAATATGAAGCCGGCCATCCATCACACTCTAACTGAAATGGCATACCAGGTACGGTCCAGCAAAATAAATGTAAATAATCAATACAACAGTATGAGTGGAATACAACAACAACAACATTTATTTATATAGCACATTTTCATAAAAATAATGCAGCTCAAAGTGCTTTACATGATGGAGAAAGAGAAAAAAGACAAAATAAATAAGAATTTAAATAAGGGAACACTAATTAACATAGAATAAAAGTAAGGTCCGATGCCCAGGAAGGACAAATAAAACAAAAAAACTCCAGACGGCTGGAGAAAAAAATAAAATCTGCAGGAGTTCCAGGCCACGAGACCACCCAGGCCCTCTAGGCATTCCAACTAACATAAATGACCTCATCAGTCCACATTGTATTCAGGGTTCTCATGGAAGAACTTGATGATGATGGTCATGTAGACTTCTGGCCTTTAATCCATCAATGTAAGGACATAACGGTTCTTTGATCAGGTGGTGGTGGCGCAGGTCGCTATCCCAGAAAACCGGAAAAAGAACAGAAGAGAAAGTAGGGGTTAGTACGGATTTTGATGTATTACTAAGGACTGATTTAATTCAATATGAAAATATAAAAGTCACAGAAATAGGCTTTTATCTTTTTTTCTTTTGATCCCTAACCGGGGTCCAGCCAAGAGTTTCCTTGGAGCCAGTACACTGCTACGGGTGCCAATGGATCTCAGATTTCAGACACATGTCGCTGCCAGACCAGGAGGTCCTTGGCAATGTCTCTGGCATCATCAATGTTGAGTCTGAAGTTCTTCAGGTCTTCCTTGATTTGTTTGGACCATGTTATCATGGGAGCCATATGTTGGATTTTCGAATGGCTGGGATATGGCCACCTGAGGAATTTGTGTGGTAGACAGATGCCAGTAATTCAACAAATGTGACCAAACCATTGTAAGCGATGTTGTTGGATTTGCTCTTCAATGATTAGCTGCTATCCGCAATTCTGCTGAATTACCTAATTTCGGATGTGATTACAAATTGAGACTCACAGGATTTAATGTAGGCATCACATTTGGAAGACTTCCAGTTTGACCAGGTTAGATCTAAGCAGAGTCTATGTTTCTGATGCGTATAACAGGATCGGTAGGATAAGAGTCCGGAAGAGGCGAACTTTGGTTTACATTGAGATGTTCATTTCCACAGGTATCATGTCAGAGAGGCAAAGGCTGCATTGCTTGTCCAATCTGGCAGTGGATTTCTGCAGTGGAAGTCACCTTATTTTTTTGAACTAGCGATCCTAGGTATTTGAATTCATTAACCTGTTCAAGTTGGGCTCTATCCATGTAGATAGTGGCTGGCAACGCATCCATTGTGAGTACCATTGTCTTGTTTGCACTGATTTTCAGAACATATGATTAGGCTATTAGGGCAATTTGGCAAAGAGTATATGTCACTTCTGCATAGTTGTTGGCGAAAAAGGCGCTATCGTCAACGAACATTTTGTCAGTGGTAAACTCATTTACATCAAATTGAACTCCACGGGTCCAATATCAATTATAATCGACTAACTTGACTCGTTTCCGCTCCTTCATCATATTCTGAAACTCATCAGATATCCATGCCTGCATTTTATGCCAGATACGAGGGCACAGTAATTTAGTGCAATCCATGATGACTTTGGATATTTGTTGTTCTTCTATATTGATGTCAGCTGATGTTGCTAGTGATGAGAATCGATTGCTTAATGTGATTTGAAATTCTTCTTTTTGAATGGGTTCTAGTAGGCACTTCCAATCAAGGAGAGTTAATGGTTGAGCTTTCCGATTGGCATGATGCAGACGAAGTTGGATCTTGGAACGGACTGGGTAATTTTCTGACCCACATTCAGGTACACCCCTGAGTGATGATCGTAATCTTGAGTTGATCAGTATGTAGTCTAGTACCGTCGAGTCTTTGAAAGTAGGCTTTTGCCATGTGAGTTGATGTTTGGGAGGGTGCTGGAAGTGGCTGTTTCCAATGATGAGGTTGTTGGATGTGGCGAAGAAAAGTAGGCACAGCCCATTTTTATTGATTACCCCGTATCCAAAGCAGCCCATCGTGCTTTCTCACCCAGTTGGATCCATGCCTATTTGGCTAAAAAAAGGCTAAAGCAAAGGCATTTGATGAGTTGTATGAGAGGTTGGACAATAAGGAGGGAGAAAAGGACCTATACCGATTGGCTAGACAGAGGGACCAAGCTGGAAAAGATGTGCAGCAGGTTAGGGTCATAAACGATAAAGATGGAAACATACTCAAAAGCAAGAAGGGTGTGTTGAAAAGATGGAAAGAGTACTTCAAGAGGCTGATGAATGAAAATGAAAGAGAATGAGAGAGACAGAGAGAAGGTTGGATGATTTGGAGATAATGAATCAGGAAGTGAAACAGATTAGAAAGGAGGAAGTAAGGACAGCTATGAAGAGGATGAAGAATGGAAAAGCCATTGGTCCAGATGACATACCTGTGGAAGCATGGAGGTGTTTAGGAGAGATGGCAGTGGAGTTTTTAACAAGATTGTTTAATGGAATCTTGGAAAGTGAGAGGATGCCTGAGAAGTGGAGAAGGAGTGTACTGGTAATGATTTTTAAGAATAAGGGGGATGTGCAGAGCTGTAGTAACTACGGGGGATAAAATTGATGAGCCACACCATGAAGTTATGGGAAGGAGTAGTGGAAGCTAGGTTAAGAAGGGAAGTGATAATTAGTGAGCAGCAGTATGATTTCATGCTAAGAAAGAGCACAACAGGTGCAATGTTTGCTCTGAGGGTGTTGATGGAGAAGTATAGAGAAGGTCAGAAAGAGTTCCATTATGTCTTTGTGGACCTGGAGAAAGCATATGACAGGGTGCCTCGAGAGGAGCTGTGGTATTATATGAGAAAGTTGTGAATGGCAGAAAAGTATATAAGAGTTGTATAATATATCTACGAGGGAAGGGTGACAGTGGTGAGGTCTGCGGTAGGCGTGACAGATGCATTTAACATGGAGGTGGATTTACATCAGGGATCAGCTCTGAGCCCTTTCTTTTTTGCAATGGTGATGGACAGGTTGACAGATGACACTAGACAGTAGTCCCCTGGTACTATGATGTTTGCTGATGACACTTTGATCTATAGCGAGAGTAGGGAGCAGGTTGAGGAGACCATGGAGAGGTGGAGATATGCTCTAGAGAGGAGAAGAATGAAGGTCAGTAAGAACAAGACAGAATATGTGTGTGTGAATGAGAGGAAGGTGGGTGGAATGGTAAAGATGCAGGGAGTAGAGTTGGCAAAGGTGGATGAGTTTAAATACCTGGGATTAACAGTACGGAGTAATGGGGATTGTAGAAGAGAGGTGCAAAAGAAAGTGCAGTCAGGGTGGAATGGATGGAGTGTCAGGAGTAATTTATGACAGACGGTTATAAGCAAGAGTGAAAGGGAAGATCTACAGGACGGTAGTGAGACCAGCTATGTTATATGGGTTGGAGACGGTGGCACTGACCAGAAAGCAGGAGACAGAGCTGGATGTGGCAGAGTTAAAGATGCTAAGATTTGCATTGGGTGTGACAAGGATGGACAGGATTAGAAATTAGTACATTAGAGGGTCGGCTCAGGTTGGACAGTTGGGAGACAAAGTCAGAGAGGCAAGATTGCGTTGGTTTGGACATGTGCAGAGGAGAGATGCTGGGTATATTAGGAAAAGGATGTTAAAGATAGTGCTGCCAGAGAAGAGGAAGGCCTAAAAGAAGATTTATGGATGTGGTGAGAGAGGACATGCAGGTGATGGGTTTAACAGAGCAAGATGCAGAAGACAGGAAGATATGGAAAAAGATGATCCACTGTAGCAACCCCTAATGGAAGCAGTGAAAACAAGAAGAAGTAGTTAATCAGTGGTGAATGAAATCATTGAAACTTTAAATTAATTATACTGTAAGAGATGCAAAAGGCCATTTTTTATATTGACCAGATTTGCTGGCACAGGGGGAGATTGCCCCTTGGAGGTTCATGAACTGCATTCTGATAAAGACTAGTTTATATCTTGACATATCCGCTCTGGCTGTGAAGGCCGTGTGGCAACATAAATTTTCCTGGCTGTGCAGCGTGGCTGACACAGCGTTGTAAAGGACACATGATGCTTCAGCAGGGCTTGAATCACAGCGTTTGCGTGACTTTTATTTTGACAAGTTATTGGGTGTCTTTAGTTTGCATAATTTAATTGTGCAGTTTTGCCGGGAACAGGAAAGGAAAATCGCGACATATGGGGTTAACTAACAAGCACCTCGCTGAAAAGTGAACAAGGTATTATTTTTTTCTGGGTTATACGTAAAACAAAGGTTAAAAATTGTTTATTTTAAGTTATTTACATGATTTTTATTTTGTACTTTGCCTTTTATAACTCTTATGGTGTGTTTATGAAACAAGGTCACAGAAACGGTAATAAACATTCATAAACCATCAGTCTGAGAGTTGACCATCATTCAGCCGGGGTCGCTACAAGTGGCTGTATATCCAAAATGGTAAATTTCAAGGAGAGGCTGGTTACGTTGTGCCAAAATGATGACCAAAGGGGCTAAATATGCAACAGGTCATCAAAATGTAAGGAAGACATGAAAAACATTAGAAATACATCAGACCATCATGTAGGTCCCCTGTTATGAAGATATCTGCGTCCTGTGGAATTCACTGCCCCTTCTGATTTCATGCAAGCACACTATGATGTGGTTGTCACATTTTTCATGCATCTTTGCATACCGCTTCGCTTTTGATTTAACGTATGATCCATGCAACATGCCTGCCTGTCTCTTGGTAAACATGCACATGCAGCCACCAGCCAACTGTTTCCTCATGTGATGTTATGAAGTGATGTCATGAATCCTATGTTTTAAGGTTGCAGGTGTATTACCTGATTGTTGCTTTACCGGGGTTCTACATGATTGACGGAGGACAACCCTAACCCTACTCCTAACCCTAAATTTTGTTAAAATGGTATCAAAATTTGCTACTTATCAGCTGTTTCTTCAGTCATTTTGGCGTGCACACTATACAGTATGTTTTGTTACCAAGAAATTTTTCTACAGGAGCTCATCAACAAAGAAACATGGAAAAAAAATGTAGTCAAATATTTATAATAGTAATAATTATAATTAATGATTCATTACTTGACATCCAATAACTCTGGACAAAGACATTTGAAAGACAAAATGTTAAAATGAATATACTAATCCACTTTCACACCATAAGTGTTGGTTTGCTCTTAAACTTTTATTTGGGGGGAAAAAAACATTTCCAAAGGAAATTTCACCTTGTAATATGAGTGATTAAAACCATTTGAATAAAATAGTTTAAGTTCAATCAAAAAATACCTTGCCATTTATTTTGGGGAAGGATCTCATTTTAATGCAGGTATCATCCTATAAAGCTCTTTTTCCTGTATATTACATGTACAGCTGATCATGATTATGATCAAATGTTTTTAAAAACCTTGCAGAAAACATTAAATGGTAATCTTTATCTGCTGTGCCTCCTGGCAAAATGAACACTGGATAGTTAAATGGTGCACAGTGTCTTTAATAAGACTATCAGGCAGTCTTCTGTAATATGTTCATATCTACTGTGTTGCCTCCATCCGTTCCACCAGAGTGGACACTCATTGACACAGCTGAGCCTTTGCTGTAGAAACGCGTGTCCCTGTAAGCTGTGTGCAAAATAAACACTTTATACCTAACATTTTCAAAATGTATTTTTAAAGACTGCATACAGTTTTCTATACAAATTTCATATTTAATGTGCCTCTACATCCCATCCACTGGGGGAGATACTAATTTCCACAGCTGAGCTTTTGTTATAGAAATGCTCTTCTGCTTACAAAATGTACACTGGACAGATGACATTGAGTTAATTCTATTTAAAAAGAATCTAGGAAGTCTTTTGTCACTTTTTTCTCCACTGTGCCCTTTTGTCCTATCCACTAGAAAGGATACTTATTTCCCCAGCTGCTTCTTACAAAATGAACACTTGACAGCTGAAATTCTTGAAATGTATTTTAGAAGATTTTAGAAAGTCCTTTAAATAACCTTTATGTCTACTGTTGCTTTCAGTCCCATCCACTGGGGACACTCATTTCCACGGCTAGAGCAGAGGTGTAGAAATGCATACCCACTGTCTGCTGCTTGCATAAAAATACTGGAATTTCCAAACATTATTTAAAAACATTGAAGGAAGTCTTCCATATCATTTCCCTGTCTACTGTGCCCCTCTGTCCCATCCATTGTAGGAGATATTTATTTCCTTGGCTAGGCCTTTGCCGTAGAAATGAGTGCCTCAAGCTGTGCATCACCATATGGAACACCTGGCTACAAGCTCAAAAACACTGACATTAAAGGGAGAGCAAAGCACACTGCACAAAAAAAGAAGAGACTGATTTTTGAGGCATTTTGTCATTATTTCCTTGGCTTGTTTGGGGAAATCTCAAAGTGAATTCTTTGATTTTGCCTCAAGTTATAGCAGCTCTTGACAGTTATGTTGTCACAATCAAAGAGATAGGCAGACCATTAAAGAATGGAAAGTTGCAGGTAGCACACTCAGCATAGAAATGTAATGCCACAGGAAAACAAAGGGATTGCAGAGAGACTGAAAACTAAAAAGCGGAGAAAGTCAGTGAGTAATACCGATACAGAAATATTCTTTTAGAATATCCAGCTCAAAGGAATAAGTTTCACCAACTTTATAGAAGACCTTCAATTGCATGTTGAGAAAATAGTGGAGGGTACAGTCAAGGAATTGGAAAGAAATTTTGAAAATATAAAGGGTAATACACAGCAAGAAAGCTCACATGGGTCTGCAATCATTTGTTGTTTCTCAATCTTCTGTCATGATTCATGGCCAGATGATTTAACCACTTCTGGAGAAAATTAATTAAATGGTATCAAGAAGTCATCTTGAAGAACGCATTGGATGTCAGGGCTGTACAAATGGAATGGAGATTGCAAAAAATCTGATTAACGGTAAATTCTCAGACAAGTCTTGTAACAGTTTGTGGGAAGTCTTTTTGTGCAATATCATCAGTTTTCCACAATATTCTACATCTTGTTGAGATCATGCTTATTGTGCTTATTTCAGGAGCTCAGTATGAACATGGCTTTTCAGCACAGAGCAGAATAAAATCAAAAGTGCTAAACTCATTCAATATCTCAACCTTAGAGGACTGAGTCAGGATCAGCACAGAAGACCCATCACTTGAGCAGTTTGATCCTGAGCCCTGTGTCAAATTTCACACATAAGTATAAGAAGACCACATTACACTGGATGGTTTATTGACACTGGAATTCTGATGGTCAGTGACACAAACTCAGAGCTTCAGTGAAATGCACTGCTCTTAATGATACTATACAATTTGAAAGTTATAATAACATTCAGTTACCCAAATCATCAAGATGGAAACAAAAGCACAAGGGAAAGATGCACTGCACAGGAAAAGCAAAATGATTAGGCAAACATAAAGTACATGGAGGTTAGAAAGGTAAGAGATTGAAAGATTAATATTTTACACATTTGATCATTTAGCATCTAAATCAAAGCTATTGGCTCAGGAACTCTTACCTCTTACTTCAGTCTTCACACATTATACACTTCACATCACCATTTTGTTACTATTATAACATGAAAAAATTTCTGTTTTAGTTATGTGTTCAACATTTCTTGCCTCTCATTTCCTGTCATCCTACATTTATCCAGATCACTGTAGACACAGAACGCACTTGAAATGTATGTATTCCAAATAACAATATTTTATTTACCCTATACAATTCCAGGCACCTCACAACCATATAAACAAATGAGCTGGGAGAACTTCAGCTGCATTGGTGGGGGGATGGGACAGCAGACTGCTTGCTGCCAGTGCTGATTGACACATTTGGAAAACAAAGACGCTGATGAGGAGGTGCGAAGGAATTTAAGGTGGCCCGGCATTAAGACTTTTTTCATAGGTTTCAGGGATTCTAGTGTTAAATGGTGTTGCAGAATGTGCAGTGGCTTTGATTTTAAAAATCTTGTTAATATGTACACACACACACAAACACCTGTAAGTGTTAAACGGAAATATCTATATTAAAGGACCAAATGAATGTAATGTTAGATAAATAAATTAATAAAACTGAACTAGGTAATAAATAAAAGCAACTCCAAATATGGCAATGCCAACTAAAAATGTAACACTACATATCGGAGGTCTTATTTCAAGTTTAAGTTTTAACCACTCAACTACAGCAAGCATTCACAGGTATAATTAGATAACACAGTCACTAAAGAAATACACAATTTATGCTCACATCCAAGTAACAGTTCTCTTGTATATATCTTGTACCACCCTTACAAATACTATATATTTTGGTAAGGGTACCTGTGTTAAAAATAGTTGAGCCTTAAGGCTGTTTTGAATTATCGCACTGGAAATAAAATTCACAATTGTTAATACTATAATGGAACAAACGATGCATACAATAGGTTACTAATTGTAAAAGTTAGTATAACATCACAAAAGACAGAGGTGCCTATGAAAAAAACAAAACTATAACAGCGAGCAGTCCTTTAAAGGATAGTGAGACACCAAAACGAGCCACATAAAGAGCAAAGGATCCATTCTGGCACTCAGAATCTGCACTAAATCGCTGTCAGGTGTGGAACAAAAATAAGAACTACTGTCAAATTTAGCAAAGACACAAGTGCAGTGAAGTCCTGTTTGGCTCACCACATGAGATGCCAGAGAGTGTTGAGCCCGAATTGCAAGATATTTACTGTCATTTACAGCATTTGTCAGAGGCAAGAGTGGGTGGTGTGTGAGACAGCCGAGAGACTGCTTTCTCTGTAGTTGGCAGTGCTTTGAGCTAATGAAGCTAAGAAAAAGTGGGGCAGATCAAGTTGCCAAACTGCACAGGCAAAGAATGAAGCAGATAACAGGGGCATTATGCAGCAGCTGTGTTAGGAGAGTCTCAAAGCAGAGATCCAGACCTAGATCGATGTTTGCAATGTCCATTCAAAGAAGGAAAACAGACGAGTGACCAGAACATCTGCAGCTCCAGAAAAAAAGGTTTATGTGCTCGCTTGCAAATGACAGATTACTGGACAGATTTACAGCGTTTAACACCTATGCTGCATCTCTTCACAATTCTATTTCTTTTTTAAACAAAGATTTTTAATATTAAATATATATATTGCACTTACACTAAAAGATATTCAAAACACATGATACTGTACTTGGGTATTATAAGGTTTTATGCGAAACAAATAATTTTCAGTAATTTTTATATATATTTTGTCCTATCTGTCATCTGTGAGTTTTTTCAATCTTTCAGAAAGGTCTAAAAGTTGTTCACAGCCAGCTCGCAAATAAATGAAACCGCAAATGTCGAATTCACAAATGTGGAGGGGATGCTGTATATATCATACATTATCATTTAAAATAATTTTACAAAAAGTTTCACAAAGTATGAATTCTGGGAGAAAATTCATCTTGACCAAAGTTCTAATTGCCAAGCACCCTATCAGTTACTATTTTGATGGACAATCCCGGCCGACACATCCAAGACGTTAGATGGCGTCTTCCCTGCAGCATGGAGGTACCCCGGATTCCCGCAGGGCACCATGGGAGATGGAGTTCGGCTTCACAGCCCTGCTGGGTGCCGTGGGTGCCATCGTGGGACGCTGCAGGGAGACGTGGGGATTTTTATTTTCCCGGTAGCCCGGAAGTACTCCCAAGTCACGAGGACAGAGAAACAGAAGTACTTCCGTGCTGAAGAAAAATATAAGTCTTTATCTGACCCGGAAATGGTATGGAATCACATGGACAGAAGGACAGGAATGCTTCTGGGTCAAGGACTATATAAAGGACTATGAGAGACCCAGCAAGCTGAGCCGGAGTTGGGAGGGTGTGTGACGGAGCTGCTGGGAGTGGAGGATTGGTTAATTGTAGTGGATTGAATTGTATTATTGATTATATTGTGGTGGATGTGGTGCTTTAGAGACACTACATTGAAGAAAATTAAAATACTACTTGGTGCTTTTAAACCAGTGTCTGCATCTGTCCATTGGGTTTCACGGGGCAACAGCGACCCTTAGCGTCCACTCATTGACACCATATATACCTATCTATCAAAACAAAATACAAAACTATTTTGCTCAATGGTTCATTTGTCAGACTACCAATAGCCACCACTAATCATACTCCACAATGACAGGCACATGGCAAATCATGACCATTAACTCTTTCCTTTTATTTCAGTTCATATCCATTGTGCCTGTTTTTTTTTTCTTTTTCTAGAGTATATTAAGGAATTCTCGTCTCTGCATTAATTCTGCACTGATTGGGTGTATTGATAAACGGGATGAGGCAGAGCAAAGCAGTCAGGTGAAGAACATTGCTTCTTGGTGCAGAAAGAATTGTCTGCAACTTAACATCAGAAAACCAAGGAACTGGCTATTGACTTTCATTGCACCAAAGAGCCTCTATATCTGGTCACTATTCAGGGAATAGATGTAGGGGTGGTGCTTTCTTACAAATACTTGGGGTCAGCATCAACAACAGGTTGAACTGGTCTCAGAACACAAAGGAACTACGTACAGTATATGAAAACGCAGAGCAGACTCTTTTTCATTGGGAGACTGTGTTCCTTTAATGTGGGATGTGACATCCTTCTCTGTGATGGCCAGTGAGGTGTGCTGGGCTGGTAACATCACTTCAAAAGAGGCCCACCAAATCAGCAAGCTAATTAAAAGGGCAAACTCAGTTAAGGGATGACCTCTGGACCCCCTGGAGGTATTAAAGGATGAGAGAATTAAAACAAAACAGAGTGCCAATATGAACAACATTGGACATCCTCTCTGTGACTAACACTGAGGGCTTGCAGACAATGAATTATTCGGCAGAAGTGTGTCAACAAATGCTACTGGGACCCTTTTATTTTTTTTTCTTTTTAAATTTTCTTCCCTTCTAATCATTCTGGTGTGTGTTCAGATCACAGATAAAATATATCCACAAACATTATCTATTTCCATATGTATTTATTTAAAGAGCTTCTATAAATAGCAAAATTTCCAATGGGGACAAATAAAGTTCAATATCTATCTATCTATATAATCATTGGCAATAGTTAATTTTGTAGTTTGTCTATTACAGCATGGTTGTTTTACTTGATCATGGTTTAATACATTTTGTATTTAATGAACAACGTCTGACGAAGACGACTCTCTTCTGAATGCTAGGCATTTAAAAGTAAGTATGTTTTAGCAGATTAGAAGTACTAATAGTCATAGTATTTTCATATGTACAGAATACAGTGAAAGTGTATTGCTAGAAACTGGCAATGTGTTACTCTTATCCAGTACCATGATAAACAAGAATGCAATGAAGTATAAATAGTTAAACATGTAGATAGATATGATAGACACATAATTTTCAAGTGCATTTGCTGATAGGAGGATCTGGGAAAATACCAATTGTAAATTTTTGTGAATTACCAAATTCATGATAGCATTTATGTAGTGTTGAACTTCCAAAGTTGACGTTTTTGTGGTAAAGATTATTTTTCCTTGTAAAACTTGAATATTAATCCCTAATACTCAAAATAACACATCATGACAATTACAAAATGCACAAGATAATAGATAATAATCTTCAAAATAACAAATAATAACAATTAAACAATGCCTAAAATAAATCATCCTAATTCTCAGAATTACATTTACTACAAAAACCAAAGAATCATGCAAAGCATTCTTCTAACCATTTTATAGTAATTTAAAGCCAGTTACTATTTGTATTTATATCATCTCTTTGCACTTCCGCATTTAGGGAAGCCCTTTGTAATTGTGTCCTAGATGCTTGTTAAATGAAGGAGTCTGTGAAGGTCTGTGAAAACATCAACAATCCCAGTGACCCCTTTATGCTATTAGTCCTGGCCTGGAACCCCTGCAGATTTTATTTTTTTTTCTCCAGCCGTCTGGAGTTTTTTTTCTGTTTTTTCTGTCCACCCTGGCCATTGGACCTTACTCCTTTTCTATGTTAACTAATGTTGTCTTATTTTAATTTCTTATTTTGTCTTATGTTTCTTTTCTTCAGTATGTAAAGCACTTTGAGCTACTTTTTGTATGAAAATGTGCTATATAAATAAATGTTGTTGTTGTTGTTGTTAGTCCTTTATATTGCGGGTCAATGCAAAAGCACAAACAAGAACACAAATGTCAGTCAGTCAGTCATTTTCCAACCTGCTATATCCTAACACAGGGTCACGGGGGTCTGCTGGAGCCAACCCCAGCCAGCACAGGGCGCAAGGCAGGAACAAACCCCGGGCAGGGCACCAGCCCACCACAGGGTGCGCGCGCACACACACACACACTAGGGACAATTTAGGATTGCCAATGCCCCTAACCTGCATGTGTTTGGACTGTGGGAGGAAACCGAAGCACCCGGAGGAAACCCACACAGACACGGGAGAACATGCAAACTCCTCCTTACTGCGAGGCAGCAGCACTACCACTGTGACACCGTACTGCCCAAGAACACAAATGTGTGTCACCTTAATAGTAGCAGTTGTTACAAGTCTAGTTATATTTTGTTTATGTTAAAAACCTCAGCATTAATCAATTTAAAAAAAAAAAACTGTCAGACATTTGTAAAAAGCCCTTAGATAAAGCATCTCCTTTCTTAATCAAAGCTCTGTGCAGTTTAAACATATTTGCAGTAATCTAATGAAAACACATTGTCTCAGAAATTGTAAGGACACAAACTATAGGGAAACTGAGAAATAGCAAGATTCAGCAAGAACCAGTAACATTAATATGCAAAACTCACTCCTAATATTATTCTACCTGGAAAGTGCACAGTTGACATTTTTTTCATTTTTCAGGCTACAGTTTCCGTGTATTAAACGTGACAAAAATATTGTGAGAAGAAGTGAGATTATCTCTGCTGGTTTGCTTAAAGCAGGTAAAAAGTTTCTTTAACTGACAAGTGCAGCTCCAGCTAACCCAGACTCAAAGTTATTAATTTCATTTGAGACAAAAACTCTGTTCAAAATACTGACTTGCACTCCCAGAGTAATTCCTAGCAAAGCAACAATGGTAGATACAGAGATGCAAGAACTGGGGATAAAAAAATGGGGTGCCAAGTGAAACTGATATTTTCAGTTTAATTTGTTTTACTGCCACAAGCTCGGCTGTGTGTAGGATGGTAAATTTATCTGCTGTGCCAGAGATGAACAAAGGCCGTGAGATAGGGACATGTGAGACTTCTGCAGACTGCCGTGACTTTAAAGCTGGAGGCTGGATGTGCAAATTGCTTCAAACAAGAATGAGGACTAAAGTGAAGGAATGTCACATGGCCTTAACAATGGGAAGGTTGTTAGAAATAAACATTACAATATCAATTATTGAAATAAAAATCAATATTATTTAAAAATGGCATATTTTAACAAACCCCATGCTTGTTGTTGCATTAGGAACATTTTAAACTGTCTCGTAAAGAACTTTCCTGATTATAACAGTTGTTGTGACTTCTCATTTCAGACTGAGGAAAGCTCTTAGCTTGACTTCTCAGTACATCCACAGCTTTGCCTATTATTTTTGATTTTTTGAGTTGATATACTTTATTAATCCCTGAGAGGAAATTGTCCTTTCGCATGATATTGGGGGGGATCAGAGCTATACTTTATACTGTATAACAATTAGAGTGTATTTTACATCAATTAAAATCAACTTGCAGATTATGCAGTCTACAAAAATTGATTTGACAAATAACTAATACATTACAGAAATATAGAAAAACAGGCATACATCACACATAAAACATCCAATATATTGTAACAAAAGGCCCTATATGGGCACCTGACCCAACAAAGATTGACACCAGAGG
The DNA here is from genome assembly GCA_026402145.1 of Polypterus bichir lapradei. NCBI lineage: Eukaryota > Metazoa > Chordata > Cladistia > Polypteriformes > Polypteridae > Polypterus > Polypterus bichir. Next base: position 5,832,160 of record JANRMT010062799.1, read on the forward strand.
CACGTTAAAATAAATAAACTTTTATTTTTCTTCACCTGTGGGGCATGTCCTCCCCATAATCCCCAAAGGCACAACACAGTCCCAAAGCACCAACACACAACACACTTTCTTCTCCTGCACCACCACTCCTCCTCCCAGGCAACCTCGTCCTCCTCCACCTGATTCTGGCCACTGAGTGGTAGTTGCTGGCCCCTTTTATAGCCCACCCGGAAGTGCTCCAGGTGCTTGATCACCTGTTTCCGGTTGCTGAAGACTCATCCATGCATGCAGAGTGGTGGCTCTGAGGCTAAGGATCTGCACTGGCAATCGGAAGGTTGTCGGTTCGAATCCCGTAAAATGCCAAAAGGGACTCTGCTCTGTTGGGCCCTTGAGCAAGACCCTTAACCTGCAATTGCTGAGCGCTTTGAGTAGTGGGAAAAGCGCTATATAAATGCAAAGTATTATTATTATTAATTATCCAGCCGGACTCAGGGACCCATACAGCGCACCCTGGCGGCCACCCCAGATCCCAAAAGAGCTGTGGAGAACTCCATCTCCCATGGAGCCCTGCGGGAAGCTGAGGCACCACCATCAGCCAAGGAGGCTGCCACCAAGTGTCCCATGGGAGGTACTGAGCAGCCCATGGTTGCTCTCCTGGAACATACAGTATGTCGAAGGGGCGTCCCAGCCAGACATGGGACCCGGCTCTCCACCACAATATGTAATTCCATTCTTTTAACTGTCACACTGAACCACTATCAGATCCTTCAGGAGTTACTTGGTCTGTGTAACAAAAGGCAAAGAAAGTGTATTAAAAAAGAAAAAAAAAACAAATAAACACTGTAACAAAGACATGCACGTGTAAAGAGCCCAAGAATGGTGCTGACTATGGAAAGAAAATTATATATTAATAGTCGCTTGATGAAAAAATACCTAATTTTAACATAATTTGCATTCCCTTTGGCCATTTGTCTAGAATGGAAGCACCACAGGAGATGCTGTTTAATCAACATGAGTGTAGGTTTACAACAATTACATACACACAAATGAGCACATAAAACCCTCAAATCTGTCTTTTTAATTGAATTTCAATTCATTTCTATCTAGTATCTTCCATTTTTTATGAAAAGAATAAACATATAAGTATCAACCATCACAGGCAGTGAGGAACAGTACTGTGTACTATGGACTTTCTCATCATTCTCAATCGTTTAATGTTTTCAAGCACACATGTTATCATAAGTACTCAGCAGTTCCAAAATTTAGTTCTGCCACAGATATACAGTTCAATAAGCAGCAGGCTGTTTACTTGAGCAATAGAAACAATGCTTTTAATTTCAAGGATTCTACATATGAGTCCCAAAGAATACAGCTGCAGGGTGGTGCAGGGGACACTCTTAGCAATCCTCAGCTAATGCAGACTGCTTAGGGTTTAATTGTCAGCAAGTGGTAGGTTTTTGTGCCATTATTATGCCTTTCCCAACTACTGTATATGCTGCAACATAATGAGAAACTATAGAATGCTTAAGCATAGGATCAACATACTGCACATTTCCATGGTTCATTTTATTTTAAATTATTTGTATTTTGCAATTTAAAGTATAGAAATATTGCTGCATTACCATTTTATTTTTTTATTTTTATTTTTTTTAATTTTATTGATTTTATTGAAATCACACAACATTCCATACAAATAGATCAATTTGGACAAAAATAGGATTGAAAAACAAATCAACCCCCCACCCCTGAAAAAGAGAGCATGGCCAGCTGTGTAAAACGTAAAGCTAGTAAAAATAAGTAAAAGATAAATGGAGAAGAAAAAGAAAAGGGGAGAGAATCTGCTTCCTCAGTGCTTTAAAAGCTTATTCTAAAATGTTATTGAATAGATCCTGCCAGGTTTTGAAAAAGTTCTGCACAGATCCTCCAAGTGAGAATTTGATATTTTCCAGTTTCAAACAGTATATAGGCAGTCCCCGGGTTACACATGAGATAGGGACTGCAGGTTTGTACTTAAGTTGAATTTGTATGTAAGTCGGAACAAGTACATTATTATAATAAATGCTATTGTTGACTGACTGTAACCAAGTGCTTTACCAATGAATGATGGAGTTTCACCTCTCTCCGACCCTTTTATTATTTCTACTTTATGTTCAATGGTGATGGTTTTTCTCTTCTTTACTGTATCACCAGCACTTGGTGAAGACAAAAGGTTAAGATGAGAAGATGAGCTCTTCTACACAGCACTGTACATGCTATCAAAGCAGGAAGGCACCAGTCATGAACACGTCTGATGTACTAACGAGAGACAACTTCCTGCTATGTGCGTAATAGTATAGGCAGCTTGCTATTGAGAATGATTGGGAGGGGTAACGGGGGGGGGGGATTTTCATCACTCGCCCACGACACAGTCACCTCTACTACAGTATGCTGCCTGCAGTGTCCGCCCACCGAGAACAAACACGGTGCGGCCAAAGGCAGGCAGTGAATCTTCCACCACCGCCCCCATTCAACAGGCAGCCATCCGAGGCACAATACCATGCTACCCCCCGCCACCCCGTTCACCCTCAATGGCCTCCATTCAGCCACAACCGGGTCACCGCTTGCAGCTTTGCCAGCCACCCACCGAGAACGAATGGGGCAGCAGTGTGTGATGAGCAGGCAGTTAAACGCCTCCCTCCGTTCCATCCTGCCGGCGTCCAGTCAGAAGCAGTAGCTGCGGTGGCATAGTGGGCGGGCAGCAATCCGCCCCATCAAGCCTCTGTCCTGCACACGAGCGATAGCTGTGGCCCCGGTGACTATGGACCATGGGTCACCGCCTGCCGCCGGGAGCCGCTCGAGGCACACTACACTGCGCGAGCAGCAAAATCGCCCCCCTCCATCCTGCCACCCCTTGTAGCATCCCCAGGCTGAAGATGATGGAGCAGCAGTTACTGAGGCACATGCATCGCAGCTGCGTCCACATTCGTAAGTCGTAGGTCAGACAACCTGGGGACTACCTGTATAACATCAGTTACCCACTGACTTAAAAGAGGAGAGTTAGGCTTCTTCCAGTTGAGCAAGATAAGTCTGTATGCCAATAGTGTAGTAAAGGCAATTACAGTTTGTTTGTCCTTCTCCACTTTAAGCCCATCTGGAAGTACACCAAACACAGCTGTTAATGGGTTAGGAGGGATTGTGACACTAAGGCTGTCTGACAGGCATTTAAAAATTTTGATCCAGAATGATGTTAATTTGGTGCAGGCCCAAAACATGTGGCCTAATAAGGCTGGAGCTATACTGCAGCGTTCACATGTTGGATCTTGCCCTGGAAACATTTTGGACAATTTTAAACAAGACAGATGTGCTCGATATATAATTTTGAGTTGAAAAATTGTATGCTTTGCACAAATGGAGTTCGAGTGAATTCTCTGCATTGCTACTTTCCACTCCTTTTCTGAGATATTGAGTGAGATATCCTTTTCCCACTGCCCTCTTGGATCTTTGAAAGGGAGGGACAGTAAAATGGTTTTATATATTGCAGAAATACTGTCTGAGTCCTCGAGACTAAGCAATATTTTTCCAGCATAGAGGGGGACGGGAGGTGAGGAAAATTGGGCAGGTTCTGTTTAACAAAGTTACTGTTTTGAAGGTAGTGAAAGAAATGTGTTGCTGGGAAGTTAAATTTGGAATGTAATTGTTCATAGAATGCAAAGACTGTATATGTAGAGATTTCTAAGTGATTTAATCACAAATGTTTTCCAGACATTAAAAACTGCATATGATTGCGAGGGTGGAAAATGGTGGTTCTCGTGCAGAGGTGCCACAGATAAAATCTTCTCTGTAATAAAATACTTCCTACATTGTTTCCATATTCTGATTGAGTGAAACACAATTGGGTTGTTAGTATATTGGTGATAACTTGAATTTATTGGGGTACAAAGCAAGGATTATAAAGAAGTACTACAGGATTTTATTTTTATTGCGAACCAAGCCTGTGTACGTTCATCTATTTGTGTCCATGTCCAGGTTTTTATATTTTGTATGTTTGCTGCCTAGTAATAAAATTAAAAGTTTGGTAGGGCCATGTCACCTTCTGCCTTAGGTCTTTGTAGGGTCGCTCTTTGGATATGTGGATGTTTTGAATTCCAAATAAATGAGGTTATGGATGAATCTAATTTCTTAAAAAACAATTTAATGACGTATATGGGAATGTTTTGAAATAAAATGAGAAGCTTAGGAAGGATATTCTTCTTGACAGTGTTAATTCTTCCAACTAAATTGAGATGAAGGGTTAATCGTCTATGCAAGTCTTGTTTAATTTTTCCATACAGACGGCGAAATTTTGCTGATAAAGAGCTTTATGTTTACTTGTGATGTTTACCCCTAGGTATTTAAACTGATCTGCAATGATAAAAGGGAAGGTGTCCAATCTAATATTGTGTGCTTGAGAATTCACTGGAAAGAGCACACTTTTATTCAAATTAATTCTGAAACCAGAAATCATTTGAAATTCTGGTAGTGCTGTTTGGACTGCAGGCATAGTATTTTGTAGGTCTCATATATACACTACCATATCATCTGCATATAGAGAAATGTTGTGTTCAAGTCCTTCTTTGATAATCCCCTTTATCTCATAAGCATTTCGACTGTGAACTGCCAGTGGCTCAATGGCGATTGCGAAAAGCAGTGATGACAAGGGACATCCTTATCTGATACCACATTCTAGTTTAAAGTAGTCTGAATTAATGTTAATACAAACTGGAGCGTCTGAATTGGTATACAGTAGTTTGATTCAGGCACAAATGCTCGGACCAAACCCAAATTTATCCAATGTAGTGAAAAGGTACTTCCATTCAATCATATCAAATTCTTTTTCTGCATCCAACGATAATATCATCTCTGGGGTGTTTGATTTTGCAGGTGAATATATTACATTAAACAGGCATCGAAGACTGGAAGCTAAGTGTCGACCTTTAATAAATCCAGTTCGATCTTGTGATATTACCAATGGCAACACTTTCTCCATCCTTCTAGCTAGGACTTTGGAGAGTATCTTAACATCATTATTCAGAAGTGAAATTGGTCTGCATTGTAAGTCCTTATTTTGTTTAGGAAAGATGGTGATTAATGCTTGCCGAAACTTTGATGTAGAATTTTATTGTCTCTAGCTTCTGTAAATGTTGCTAATAAAAGAGGAGCTAGCTGAGTGGAGAATTTCTTATAAAATTCGGCAAGGTAGCCTTCAGGGCCTGCTGCTTTCCCACTCTGAAGTGACTTTATACCATCTAGTAATTCCGGTAGTGCCAAAGATTTATCCAATTCCTCTGCACTGACAGTATCTATTTGTGGTATCTGTAATACATCCAGAAATGCATTAGATTGTGTCTTGTCTTCTTTAAACTCAGTAGAATATAAGGACTTGTAGTAATCTCTAAATGTGTGTATTATATTTTTATGGTCAATGATCAATGATTTTGTCTCCATTTGTGTTGGTGATTGCTGGGATTGCATTGCAAACTTCTTGCTTGTGGATTTGTTGAGCTAAGAGCTTATTAGCTTTCTGTCTATGTTCATAGTAATGATGTCTTGATTTAAAAATGAGTTGTTCAGTTTCTTAAGTTGTTAAGAGATTGAGCTCTGAATGCAGAGCCTGCCTTTTCCTATGAAGAGCCTCACTTGGACACCTGGTATGTTCTTGATCTATTCTAGTAATTTTGCTGGTTAGCTCTGATACTTTTTTGGTTTCCAATTTATTTATGTGGGAAAGATATGAAATAATCTGTCCTCTTAAGAAGGCCTTCAGGGTTTCCCAGAGTATTCCTGCAGAGACCTCTAAGGATGTATTTGTCTCTAGAAAAAAAATTATTTATTTGGATATAAATTCTGTACAGTTCTCGTCTGCTAATAAAAGTGGGTTAAGACGCCATCTGCAAGATGAGTATGTGGGGCATAATGATTTTAGCTCCAAGATCAAAGGGGAATCAATTTATAGTTAAATACATTTCCCATGACAATCACATATCTCCCTTCAGGATCAGGTACTACATCTGATACTACAAATGAGACTGTTCTATGTATAAGAATTCCCACACCTCTACTTTTCTTTGTATAGCTGGAATGGAACATTTGGCCAGTCCAATCTTTTTGCAGTCGGAACGGATCCTTTCTTAATAAGTGGGTCTCCTGTAAAAATACTATTTTAATGTTTAGACCTGTTAGGTGAGAGCATACTTTCCTTCTCTTTAATTCGTGATTCAGGTCATCAACATTCCAGCTCACAAAGTTAACTGTCCGGTCATGGTGACATTGATTCTGAATTTTTGATGTCATTTTGTAGTCTTAACTGAAAGTGAGACAGCTTTGACCTTAATTTCCAATTTTCCCAGGAGTTATTGCCATGAAGCCTATTGTTATGTTGGTACTTATAATTATAAAGATTAAAAGGATAGAGTAGAAATAGCCTTCTCTCTTTCTCTCACCCCCAGTCCCTCCAACCCCATATTTTACCTCCTCACTTGAGGCCCGACCACACTTCACAAAGTCCCAGTCCTCTGACATACCTAGATACAGAGCACGTCCAAAACAAAACAAGCCCCCCAGCAGCTGGGTATGAGGATTAAAATAAGATATCTATTGCCGATACAGTCGAAATACTATAAACATAAAATATAATCTTCAACAGTCTTGAAATACTAAGATAGTAAACCTAGGGAGTGGTGTGAAAAAGTGGCCCTGGATAAGCATAGTAAACCCTAATACAATAATAACAACAATTAAAAGTTACTACAGGTAAAATTCCATTACAATGAACTGCCAGGGACCTAAAAATATTTTTTTGTGATAAAAATTTCGTTGTAATGAGATTCTGTATTTGTTGCTATCGTGCTTTCTTTAACTTGCATCCAGGCTTTTGCAGTCATTTCAACAGCTTCTTTCATGTTAATTTTAATCTTCTCCTGTCTACAAGTTATGCTGATGAGAATTTTTCTCAGCATTTCCTTACAATAATACACTTTCAAGGTGCGAATGATGCCCAAATACAATGGCTGGAGCACTGCTGTGCAGCTGGGTGGGAGGAATTCAACAGGAACATTAACTAAATGCAGAAGCATGTTGTGGGCAGCACAGTTATCAATCAGAAGCCGAATCATCCTTTTCTTCTTTTTCATATTGTGAGGTTTCTGAACTCTATTGGGATCCCCCTCCACCCCACCACCGGGGGTGAAGTGCATTCCGAAGCGCAATTGCCACGTCTGTGTAAGATTGTTTGTCCGTTGCCATGGTAGGGCAACAGCAAGCTCACAGCAGTGCAGTGAAGTGCCACAGAAGTGAATCCTAAAAGATTGTGGTCACTCTATAAGTCCCTGTCTTACACCCCAAAACACGAGGCTGAGTCTCAGCACTTTAGCAAAACCAGTTTTATTCAGCTTGAAACAGGAACAGCAGGATTATTTATTGTAGCGTAATCTGACACTCTCCTATACACAAACACAGCAGTCAGGCAGGGTTGTGGCCAAGTAATCCTATTCCCTGCATTTACAATGTTCCTTGCATCGCCCATCATGATCTTTTCTGTTTGCTTCAGTGAAGAGCCACAGCAGAGCTGTGAGCCTGCTGTCGCTCCGACAACAGATAAACAGTACTCCACAGACGCGGTGATCGCGCTTCGGGATGCTCTTCGGCATGTCTTTCAGTTGGGGGAAGTCCGAAAAGAGTTTACAAACCTCACATGTTCTTGAAAGAGTGCCACATTAATAGGACAGTTTCTTGAACGAGCATCACGTAACCACATAAAAACGGCTTCTTTGACGTCTTCAAATGCAGCAGTTCGCATACATTTGCAATCCGAGATTTTTCTTCTGTTTTTGCTCGGTCTTTTGAGAAAGTTGACAGTGTCAATGGAAAAATTCTGAATTCACTGGTAATGACAGCTTCAAGACGTCTACCATATGAAGAAACTAGTTGCATGTGCATTGCTCAGGTGTGATTTTGGTCCATTCTTCCATACAACCTGTCATCAAATCTTGAAAGTTCCAGGGGCCTCTTCTATGAACTCTGATCTTCAGTTCTTTCCATAGATTTTCAATAAGATTCAAGTCTGGTAATTGACTGGGTCATTCTAGCAGCTTTATTTTCTTTTTCTGAAACCAATTCAGAGTTTCCGTGGCTATGTATTTGGGGTCATTGTCTTGCTGAAATGTCCACCCTCATTTCATCTTCAGCATGCTGGTAGATTGTAGCAGATTCTTATCAAGAATGTCCTGGTACATTTCTCCATTCATCCTTCCTTCAATTATATGACGTCTGCCAGTATTTTGGGGTGTTTTTGGGGTGATATACAGTGCCATTTTTCCTTCAAACACGGTGTGTGCAATGACATCCAAAGACCTCAATTTTGGTCTCATCTGACCAGACTATATTCTCTGAGTATTGCATTGGCTTGTCCAAATGTTGTGCAGCAAACTTTAAATGAGCTTCAATATGCTTTTTCTTCAGCTGTGGAGCCCTGTGCAGTGACCGTGCATAGAGGCCCTTTTACATTTACTGTATATTTTGCTTATGTTTTTTCTGGATTGATTTCAAAGTAAAGTGTTTTATCTGTTATTATTATTTGATTGTTTGAGTAGTGTGCCATTATAAGGTTCTGCTTTTTGAAAATAAAATCCTGTTTCCAAGCCTGAAGTATATTATTTCAAAAGACAAAATGTGTTGTGGTTTCAGAGTTAAATTTTTAACAAGGAGAAAACATCAGTTTCCAATGTGATTAGTTTGGAAAACAAATTCAAAGTATAAAACAGAACCACATCAAATTTAAGTGAAGCACTCAATAATTATTTTTTTGAACAAAAAATGGGGCAATAAACTTAATGACCAACTGTAATCTTGATTTGAATCCTCATAATGTGTGATCACCATAACCAGACTACTGTATAGTCCTTTGAATCATCCCCATCATCAACAATGATTTCACATACCACTTTTACAAATAGTGAACACCATGCCAATGCACTTTACATATCTAAACTTAATGTAAAATTCTTTCTAAATTTCTACACAAAGATCAGAGCACTGGAACACACCGTGACTTGTTCAAGGTCCCTAAGTCAATCATGGAAATTACACCAAATGTTGTAAATAAAGCTTTGTGATTTTCTCTAACTCCTTTCTGTATTAGATGCTACAATCAAGTGCTCTGCATGTACAGTACAATTTCTAGGTACAGGACTGGCATTTTAGTAATTACCTCATTCAGAGTTACCTTGTGACGCAGTGTGAAGATTGGTAACTCAACTGGTAACTTTGTGATTTTATAAAGCACCCCTCTACCATGTCCACAATCTCTTTACACATGCATTATATTTTGGACAAAGCCTGCAAAGTCTAAAAGACCACTGGTAACGTCTCACAGCTAAAGTAGCTTGATAAACCTGACTGAATAAAAAGGTTGATTGTCAGAGAGGTGTCAAATTGCAAGTATGGTTGCTTTCTAACAATTCCTCTGCTTTACAGTTTGTTTTGCAACACAGATAGATCAACTTCAGACTGACCTGAGTTAAAAGATAAGATAGAAAAAATATTACTATGGTGTCATGAATTAACTTTTATTGCTGTGCAATTTGGAATAAAGAGCAGTGCATGGAAACACTACAACTAACAAAGACTATTCCTACCACTATCATCTCTCAGGATATGTTATCTGGGGCTTACAAAAATGTACAGTTCACAAACTACTTTATATTTCAGACATTTTCCTGAATGTCACAACTTATTATGACATACGTTTTCATAGTGTACTGTTTACAGTAGTTTAACACATTTTCAGAAGATAAAAGTTACTAGCTAGTTTTTCAGATCATTTGTTATTTTTGCTATTTTCATTTTTAAGTAAACACTTCTTTAGTTTTGCACGTAGAGATTTCCGTTCATATTTAGCCAAAAAGCCTAACTTGCCAAGGGAAAAAATTGTTTTAGTAGATTGATACAAAAAAATCAAAGAGAATGTAAAATAACATAAGCTGGAAAAAGCAGTACATTTAAGGCATTCGATTAGTCAGTATAAGGTTGTAAGAGTGAATACTGTCAATTTAAAAAATCTGAGATATTTTGCTAAAATACAGTACAACTTAGGTCAGTGGTTCTCACATTCAGACTTTCCTGTATTCAGTATTTGTGTTTTTTTTGTTGTTGTTTTTTTTTAAACCAGGGGCTAATAATATTATTATTTCACTTGAGTTGCTTACTGTTGGACAGGCTACATGCAGTGGTGGAACTACACATTAAAGTGGTATTCAGTAATTTTGCAAAGATATTTTAGAATAAATGTCTACCAAAAAAAATGAAACTTATTACTTCTAGTCTCCCAAAGCACTGTCCTGTTCTCTTCTTATCACATTCTGTAAAAAAACATCTCCATCAGCTATAGAAAAAAAACTGCATTACATTCTGTTCAATTGTGGCTTCCCTCCAATGATTGTTTTTTTTCAACTTCATAAAGCACTTAATGCTGATCATTAACAATATGTAGATGGACAACTGTGTTAGCTTTTTCAAAAATAAAATGCTGCTGTTATCGATGCCCTCTTTGTCAGAATCAGAATTCACTTTATTGGCCAGGTACACTAATGCGTACCAGGAATTGTCTGGGTAGTATTGGTGCAACATACAAGGACAACACAGAATACAAAAGATAAATATAAGAAGATAAAATACAAAATTATAAAATATGATGCAGCATACAAGAGCAATGCAAAAATAAAGAGATAGTAGGATTAAAATGACCAGACAGTGTAGAGTGCAGGTGTACATAGATACTGAGCAGAAGTGCTGATGAAATCGTCTGAAGCAATGCACTGGCTGATGGGAATTGAAGTCCCCACTTTGGCAATTGCACAAGGTGACTACATTCACAGCCACACTGCCTGGCAAATACCTCCTAAATACATATTTTTTGAGCTTTGCTGAACTTTTCTCCTTTCACTTCACTTCTTAAGGTGGCCTTAATTTGCACAAACAGACACACCCCATTTCTCCACGAGATGGCTGTCAGCATTGTGGCGAAACAAAGGACAAGTTAGCATTAGAATGTCTCAGTCACTGGAGCATTATTAATAATAAATATCACCGAATAACAAAATCACTTGTCAGTTAAATGTGTTTCTTCTACAACAACACCAAATTACAATCATATCTGTCAATGCATTTTTGAGATTTTGAGGTATTTACTGTAGGCTTTTCTGCTATTTTTTTTTTTTACACCTAAATACTAATACATTGAAATGTCCTTTTTTTAGTGGTTACCCACTGTCCTAGATGGAAGGACCGGAAGAGGGACTACACCTCCTCCGGACCACGAGAGGGCAGCCGTCTTGGTTGGTATGGGGACCACGGGAACAGAGCAAGGAAGCTCAACCCTATAGGGGCCTGTGGTCACCACCAGGGGGCGCCCAGATGCCTGAAGAGCCCTGGAAAACCTGGGACGTTCGGAGTGCTTCTGGGTGCTCAGCCGGCACTTCCGCCACACCAGGAAGTGCCAGCTGAAGTTCATCAAGGGGCACCTGGAGCATATCTGGGGCAGAATAAAAGGGGTCGCCTCCCTCCATTCGGCAGCTGGAGTCAGGTGGAAGTGTACTAGCTCGGAGGAGAGGAATGGAGGCGGTGAAGGAGAGGCATTGCGACAGAGGCCTGGACTTTAGGGTGATTAGTGCAGGGGCACTGGGTTGTGAACACTTGTAAATAGAGATATGTACAATAAATTAACAATCTGAGTGATACTGACGGACCCTTGAAATTGAAAACAAATGGCTAGCAAAATATTTTCTATATATTTTCATATTTTCCCAAGTAACAGAAATACAGCTGTCTTTAAAAAAGCCATTTACCATAAGTTACCTGTGTAGAAACATATGCAGTGCTGTGGAAACATTATGCACTCTTTAGAGAAAAACATGTACAGTGGTACTTCTGGTCACGATCGTAAGTCGTTCCAAAACTCTGGACGCGACCCAAACGTAATTTCCCCGTAAGATTGTATGTAAATACAATTAATCCATTCCAGACCGTACAAACTGTATGTAAATATATATTTTTTAAGCATAAAAATAGTTAATTATACCATAGAATGCACAGTGTAATAGTAAACTAAATGTAAAAACATTGAATAGCACTGAGAAAACCTTGCACAACAGAGAAAACTAGCATTGTAAGAGTTTGCGCTAGACCCTTACGAACCACTCACTTCTCTTCTCTTGCGAAACTTTTCAAACCATCCTCTACTGGCTTTAAATTCTTCATCTTCGCCACTCAAAGAAGGATTTTTTTTTTCAGCAAATCGCCATGAATCTTCCTGGTTTTCTCGCATATGATCGCCTCGCTTACGCTATCCCCTGCAAGTTGCTTCTCGTTCAACCACATTAATTAGTTTTTCCACCTCTTCCAGCACTTGAGGCCTCTGCTTGGTTAACATTGTAACTCCTTTTGCAACATCAGCTGCTTTGTTAGGCCCTGTATACGCAAACAAAAGAAAATGGGAAACGTAGAATGGGAAATCATTGGCGCGTATGGAAACTGGCCGCCAGTGTTTTTGTTTGCCACCAGAACGTGTGGTCGTGAACAGATGCAAAATTTTGGCAAACGTTTTGATTGTAACCCAATTTGTACGTGTTCAGAAGCATTCATGACCAGAAGTTCTACTGTATATTATTGGTTATTTTCTGTGTTTTGGTTAGCAACCCTCCTGGCAGAAACACGGTCCAGTCCCACCCTCCGGAAATGATCATCTAACTGCCGTATCCTGGTGTTACATGGGTGTCCCCTTGGCCTGGTCGCGCTGCTCGGGTCCTCAAAAGTGAGGATCCTGCAAATCGGATCAGCCTTGGGGAATCGCACCACATGGCTGTAATGCCGTAACTGACTCTTCCTCTCAATGCAAGTAATGTGCCTAACTTGGGACTCCATGAGCACCCGCTCATTTTTCACAAAGTCAAGCCAGTGATACCCAACCATTCTCCAAAGAGACACAGTACTAAAGGAGTCCAGTCTTCACCTCATGTCACTGGATAGCATCCAAGTCTTGCAACCATATAGCAGAACAGGAAGCACCAGGACTAAAAACTTGGACCTTTGTTCTTTTGCAAAGATATAGGGAGCGTCACACACCCCTTTCCAGCGACCTCATGATCCCCACATGCACTCCCAATCTGTCTACTGTCTTTATAGGAAGAGTCACCAGAGACATGATGTCACTTCTGAGGTAAATAAACCTCTAGACAATGTGGACTCTCACCACAGAGAGACAAACTGCTGATGGCTGTGCCCAAGAGGTTATTAAAGGCCTGGATTTATTTTATTATCCAGGACACTCAGACTATGTTCAGTCTCTTGAGAGCCCCAATTAGAGTCTCCACTGACCCTTCGAAGATCACAGCATCATCGGCAAAGTCAATATTAGTGAATCTTTCTTCACTAACAGATGCCCCACAGCCACTGGACCCCACGACCCTGTCCAGCACCCAGCCCATGCAAGCACTGAACAGGGTAGGAGCAGAACACACTCTTGGTGAACCCCAGAAACAACAGGGAAAAACGCAGAGGTTCTGCCTCCACTCTGCACAACACTCACAGTACCAATGTACAAGCCAGCCATGTTATCCAGAAATCTTGAGGAGATCCTGCAAAGTTTCAGGATGTCCCATAGGGCAGCTCGATCAACTGAGTCAAACGGTTTATGAAAATCAACAAAGGCTGCAAAGAAACTCTGCTGATATTCGCATTTGCGCTCCATGAGAACCCTCAGTGCCAGGATGTAGTCGATGGTAGACTTCTTAGGCATAAAATCAGACTGCTCTGGTCGCTGGTAGGTGAGCAAGTAATCACGGATCCTATTGAGGATGACCCTAGCAAGGACCTTACCCGGCACCAAGAACAGTGTTATCCCCTTGTTGTTGCCACAACAACCTTTCCAGATAGGGACGACAAGTCCTGTTTTCCAGTCAGTTGGGATGATGCCCATCTCCCAAACTGAAGCAAAGATTGTTTGCAATGCCATGATGACAGCCTTACCACCAGCCTGGAGAAGTTCATTCCAGATACCACAGATCTCTGCAGCCTCCCCTACCCTCAACTGGTTCACCACTTGTGTAATCTCAGTGAGATTGGGTGGTTCACAGATAATTGGAGGTGCAGCCTCAAGACCTTTTAACACTAGAATCCCTGAAGCCTACAAAAAAAGTCGTAATCACAGGCCATCTTAAATTACTTCGCATCTCTCCATCAGTGTCTTTATTTTGCAAATGTGTCGATCAGCACAAATAGCCTGCTTTCCTATCATCCCCACCGCCACAGCTCAAGTCAGACAAAAAGTTCTCCCTGCTTGAATCTGTTTATCTGGGTGTGAGGTACTTGGAGTTTATAGGATAAATAGTATATTGTTATTTGGAACACATGCATCTCATGTATGTTCTGTGTCTACAATGATCTATGTAAATGTAGGATGACAAGAAATGCGAGGCAAGAAATGTTGAACACATAACTAAAACAGAAACTTTTTTCATGCTATAGTACTAATGACAAAATTTGACATGAAGTGTAGAATGTGTGGACTGAAGATAAAAAAAAATTAAACGCTTTCACAAAAGATACAAGTATAACAAATCAAATGCGCTTTTATTCAAGAGTATAACCGAAGAAAAAGAAATCAGGTTAGGGTGCAATGCTGACACAACTGCTTGGCTGGTGCAGCGGTAAGAACTGCTGACTCATAATCAAGAGGTTGCGGGTTCAATTCTGAGTCCTACATAGATTTACCATTTTGAGAAGTGAGCTGCTCTTATTGTTAGTATTATACTGTAGAATAAAAACACACATTTGATTTGAGTCTGTAACAGCCAGTGTTCATTCATGGTACTTGTAAAGGTTAGCGTTTTTTTTAATTATTCAGTTTTATTCTCTCTGTCACGTTCATGCTCCCCCCGATCTAACACTGCTGTTAAAGATGTGCTATAACGAGGTGAACTCAGATGAGGATTAGGGTTCTAAATTAGAGAAAGAGAATAGAAGCCCTCCCGCAAGTAAAGTCCACCCACACATAAGAACAATGCAGCTGCACCAGGTGTAAAGGCGAAAGATGACACCGTTTGGATACAGCAACGGTTTGGGAGTCATCCTGCTAGTCAATCCGCCACATGCATATCGTTCACTGAAACAGCAGGGCTTACAGTGCTCACCAAGGCATTGTGTAAAGTTCCATTTGCGATTATGTTTTTTGATGGTCTTTATATGAAAATCAAATGTTACTTATGTAAACGCTACATTGAATGTTGTTTATCTATATTTATTTACTTATCTTCCTACAGTGTAAAGTCAAAGTAGACTGCAGAGCTTCCTGTGTTTGATTGACACGGGCATGCTGACAAAGTACATGTGCAATGTCACTCCTTATTTAGAAAAAGATCAGTTACGAAAAGTGCGACTGCTGCTTCCACCTGCAGCTATATATACATGAGTGATACATATAACCAAATATTGATTTCACTAATGTTATTTTTTTGTTAACTGAACTTTCTAGGAAGTTTATAGATTAAAAAATGCTATTCAGTGAACAAGACTTTTGCAAAATACCTGATTACATAAAACATATTTGCAAAAGCATAGTTAACAGTTTAATGTTTCACATGCTAAATATGTGTACAGTTCATCGTTTCTTACATATTTATTCACTTTTCAGATACTTTTTTGCTTTAATTATTTAGCAGTCATATGTTGCTTTGTTCTCTGTGTTTCTCAATTCAAACCTTTCATTCCTACATCTCTTTCATTACACCTGGGTTGCATAAAGTTAATTATCAGGGTGTATTTCTCCTCTTTCCTAATTTCTGTCAAACATTTAATTTCATAAGTAAGTTGAATAAAACATTAAATTCTTAATTAATTATGTATTTATTCTATGTGGGCCTTCTCCAGGCATTATGTCTTTCATCCTACATGCCAAAGATGTGCATGTTAGGTCAAGCAACAAATGTAAACATTTTTGATGTACTAAGTTTAGAACTATTATTTAACTTAAATTGTTCCACTCTAGGTTATTCTTGTAGACTGTTACTATGCAATTACATCTTTCTTTACTACATTGTTTCACTTTTCCTGTCTAATACTAAGAATATTTTATACGGAAGGCAATTAGATATTTTGTCTGGTGTAATTTTGCTCAGACACGTGTCTTGACGATAACAAGGCAGCACAGGAAAGTGATCTTCCTTTGTTTAGACTTAACTTAGACAGTGTGTGGAGGAGTAGAGTTCATTTGTATCTTTGTGGTGGACAAATTAATTGCAAATAATTCTTTCTGGAAGCCCTGTCCCTGGTGTAGGTTTTTTAGAATTAAGGTTTGCAACCAGTACTTATGGAGCACAGCAATTGTAAAGGATGACAGTTGATAAAGACTGTCTTCATTTTTGAAATTTTTACTGCTAATGATTCGTCTGATAAAGTGAGAAATGCACTAGAGCAAGGATTGAACTTTGGCACAGAATGGCAGGTATTATATGCCTTTTAAATCAAGATACCGTATTATTTAACTTAACAAAGAAGAAAAAACATTCTTCACTTTCAAGCCAAAAAAGGCTTTCATTATTGCCATTTTGATCCTCTTACAGAGTTAGTTATTCTAATAAAGAATCAGGAAAAAGAAAAGCCATCAAATTCATCCTTAGATTTTTGAGAACATGTCTACTGTTGTCCATACAGCTCTTTAGCTACAGGGAACAGAAGCAGTCTCCAGCCTTGGAATAGGGTAACACCCTCACACACAGCCATCTACCATGGTAGCAATACAGGCTGCTCCTAATGTTTATTTTTTTTTAATTAATATTCAATTTGGTAAGATTTTCAGTTATCTCTAATGATATGACATATCACAAGAAGCATGCAGTTTTAAATGCTGCTTATTGAACACTCGCTCTCTTGGCAGTAAAGCTGTTTGATAAATTATTTTATATTAAGTACTATTTTTGATCTGTGTCTTCTCACTGAAACCTGGCTTAGCAAATGTGACACTGTGCCCCTAGCTGAGGCGTCACCAGATGGATGCTCATTCCTTCATAAGTCTAGAGATTCTGGTCAAGGAGGAGGCCTTGGAATAATTCATTGTAACAAAATGCAAATCACTTCTAAAAATCTAGATGACTTTACATCTTTTGAGGCACTCATTTTAAATATTAAAACAGATTCCAACACAATTATAGTGCTAGTCTACAGTCCACCAGTGTCATATTCATTGTTCATGACTGAATTTAGTATCTTTTATCTGATTTGGCTATAAATTATGATCACGTAGTATTGATGGGGGATTTTAATGTACACATTGATGTGGAAACTGACACTTTTAGCAAATGTTTTACTTATTTGTTAAATTCAGAAGGATTTTGTCAGATTGTCAAAGGTCCAACTCATAATCATAACCACACATTAGATTTAATTATAACTTACAAAGTTGAAATTCAAAATTTAAATATTACTCCATTAAATTAAGTTATTTCTGATCAACACTTAATTACATTTGATTTAGTCCTACCCTTGCCAACGCATTCACAGATTAAAACAAAGACAGTGTGACATCTAGGTTGTAATTCTGCTTCAGATAGTATAGTGTGACAGATGGCTGGGGTCCATGGCTGGCCGGGACACCCCTTCACCACATTTTCCAGGGGGACAAGAGTGGGAAGCCCAGTATCTCCGCCTGGACGCTAGATGACAGCATCCCTGGGTTGCAGCGGTGCCTCGGACTCCCCCAGGGCTTCATGGGGGCTGGAGTTCTGTATAGCTCTTTGGGGTTCCGCAGGCGCTGCCAGGTGAAGCTGCAACAGGAGCGGTTGGCCCCTTTTGGTTTACTTACTGGCATTGGTTTTACTTACCCGGAAGTGCAGCCGGATGTCAGCAATCAACCACCTGGAGCAGTTTCGGGTGCCTGATAAAAGGGGGCCAGCAACCACCACTCAGTGGCCAGAGTCGGGAGGAGGAGGACTAAGCTTGTGGAGGAGTGGTGGTGGAAGAAAGGATAGTGCTGTTGTGGTTTATTTGTGCTTGGGACTGTGTTGTGGCTGGATAAATTACGGGGAAGACGTGCCCTCCAGCTGAAGAAAAATAAAGGTCTTTTATTTTATACGTGCCTCCCATGTCAAGTCTGTGTCGGGTCGGGCGCAATATAGCGACTTTCTTAGATACTTTGAGCAAGTCAAGAGTAATTGTGGAAAACCATTTAGATCAGTTAACATCACATTATAATGTGACCTTGAGAGATGCTCTGGACACAGTGGCTCCCCTTAAAACAAAAGTGATCAAAGCACATAGAAACTCTCCCTGGTTTAATGAAAACAGGGTGTCGAAAACTGGAGCACAGCTGGAGAACAACAAAGCTACATGTCTTTCAAATTGCATGGACAGAGAGTGTTAAAAAATATAAAAAAGCTCTCTTTAATGCTCGCTCAGAATACTATTCTACAATAATAGATAGCAAAAATAAAAATCCTTGAGTACTGTTTAGAACAGTGGCTCAATTAACAAATGGGAATTCAGATCTACAGTGCAAAATACCAACAGATATTAGCAGTACAGACTTAATGAGCTTCTTTAATGAGAAAATTAAAAACATAAGATCCCAGATCTCAGCATCACAATGCAAATCACATACTAGCTTAGCAGACCCTGTCTCACATTGCATTCAGCAATTTAGTAATTTTAATCCTGTAACTGAGCAGGAAGTCTTAACTTTAATTTCTAAAATGAAGCCTACTACTTGTTCCCTATATCCAGTGCCAACAAAACTAGTAAAAAATGGATGTTGTTGCAGTGCCTATTCTAAACATTATCAATAGTTCATTATTTCATGGCACAGTACCTGATGCACTAAAAGTGTTAGTCATTAAACCATTACTTAAAAAGTCAGACCTAGACCCTCACATACTTAATAATTATAGGCCTATTTCAAATTTACCTTTTCTCTCTAAAATACTAGAAAAAGTAGTCGCCAATCAGCTTCAGTCACACCTTACGCATTACAATTTATTTGAGAAATTCCAGTCTGGTTTCCACACTGGTCATAGTACAGAAACGACACTAACGCGGGTTGTAAATGACATTCTGATATCCTCTGATGAAGGAAACTCCACTGTAATTATGTTGTTAGACTTAAGTGCAGCATTTGACACCATTGACCATTCTATTTTACTGCACAGGCTAGGAAATGATGTTGGGCTTACAGGCACTGTGCTCGCTTGGTTTAGTTCTTATTTATCAAATCAATTCCAATATGTATAGAAATGTGCTGACAATACACCATCATTATACACAGAAGTGAGATATGGTGTCCCACAGGGCACAGTACTGGGACCTTTACTGTTTTCAATTCCATGCTTCCACTTGGATCTATCATTAGGAAACATAATGTTAATTTTCACTCGTATGCACATGACACCCAGATGACACCCAGTTATCAAAGATCAAATGAAGTTTCTCTGATGTTGTCTTTAATTAGTTGTGTTAGTAAATTAAAGGAGTGGATGGATGAGAACTACCTATCTTTAAACACCGATAAAACAGAGATATTAATTGTTGGAAGGAATGACACAGATCACAACAATATTTTGTCATCATTTAACTCAGTTGGAATCACCATTAATTTTGCTAAATCAGCCCACAATCTAGGAGTTATATTTGACTCTAGCGTGTCATTTAAAGCGCACATTACAAAGTTGTCCAAATTATGTTTCTTCCATCATAAAAATGTTGGCAAATGAATGGCATTTTCTAAATAAGCAGGATTGTGAGAAATTAATTCATGCATTTATTTTAGGACTGACTACTGCAATGCAGTGTTCACTGGATGTTCTGTTCTTTATACAGCCTCCAGTTAATCCAAAATGCTGCTGCAAGAATTATTACAAGTACAAGAAAATATGAAAACATCACTCCAGTTCTTAAATCCTTACACAGGCTCCCGGTTAAGTTCAGGGCAGATTTTAAAATCCTCCTTTTAACATATAAAGCATTAAATGTCCAAGGTCCAGCTTACTTGTCTGAACTTATCATGACTTACAAACTAGAGCACACATTAAGATCTCAAGATGCCGGTCTGCTAATGATTCCAAGAATTAATAAAATAACAGTGGGAGGTCGAGCTTTTAGTTACAGGGCCCCTAAACCGTGGAATGGTCTGCCTGCTACTATAAGAGATGCCCCTTCAGTCTCAGATTTCAAATCCCGGCTGAAGACTCACTACTTCAGTTTGCATATCCTGACTAAAGCTGCATCTTTGTTGTTATTCATTAGCACTAAAACATAAGTAACATCCATCCATCCATTATCCAACCCGCTATATCCTAACTACAGGGTCATGGGGGTCTGCCGGAGCCAATCCCAGGCAACACAGGGCGCAAGGCAGGAAACAAACCCCGGGCAGGGCGCCAGCCCACCGCAGAACATAAGTAACATGATAGTTATAATTTGTTACTAACCCTCACCTATTCTGTTTCTCTTCTCGGTACTCAAATGTGGCATTTGGTGCCATGGCCCACCTGCCAAGTTGTTTTGCCTGCCTAAGGTAAAGTCATCCCTGATGGAGGAAGGCAGGAATTGTGGGGTAGAAGGGTCCTTTCATCGGATTGGCTGGCCCAGCACTGACTCAGCTGTGGAATGGCCAAATGGGGGAGTCAGCTTGATGGCTGAGGTCTTCAGGACTCTAAACAAATCCAAATCATATTATGGGATATCATCTACTGTTAAATTCTGCTCCATACTTGTAATTTTTTTATTTTTATGCTCTATTGAGGATTACTTGTGTTCTATTCTGTGTATTGTATTGTGTTGACCCCCTTCTTTTTGACACCCACTTTTTGACCCCCAACCTACCTGGAAAGGGGTCTCTTTTTGAACTGCCTTTCCCAAGGTTTCTTCCATTTTTTTCCCTACAAGGGTTTTTTGGGAGTTTTTCTTGTCTTCTTAGAGTGTTAAGGCTGGGGGGCTGTCAAGAGGCAGGGCCTGTTAAAGCCCATTGCGGCACTTGTGTGATTTTGGACTATACAAAAATAAATTGTATTGTATTGTATGATATGCTAACAGAAGCGCAAGACATACACAACTAGGGAGGTCACTAAAACAGCATATTTAATAGCAAATCCTACTCTAAATCTTCTTTGTATGTCCTGTTTTGTGCTCCATACAATAGTAGCTATCATCAATTTAAAACCAATTACTTTAAATATGAAACCAAAGCTAGGACATATCAGGGAAGAAAAGCTGTTATCTGTTGCTCCTTATACATGATAATCACCTTTTCCCACTAACTCAAACCTACTCAGGGTTTAATTTTTTTTTTTTTTTTTTTTGTTCTTTATTTCGCCTTATACAGTTTCTTGTATTAGGAATTTGTTAGTTTTCGCATACCCCTTGGGGTCAGAGCACAGGGTCAGCCATTGTACAGCGCCCCTGGAGCAATTGAAGGTTAAGGGCCTTGCTCAAGGGCCCAGCAGAGTAGGATCTCTTTTGGCAGTGACTTGGATTCAAACCGGCAGATCCTTAGCCTCAGAGCCACCACTCTGCCCTAAATTTATGGAAAGCACTAGGAGATCTTTATGTAGACAATATTTTTGCATTTTAAGAACAATTACACTCCAAATTTAACTTATTACCTACACACTTTTTCCTATAAGCAGGTAAGAAATTTTGTTAAAAGAGACCTACCCAACTTTCCACATACCATTAACAATCCCAGAGGCCATACTGGTTAGTTTTGATGAAGACACAGAGTGTTTCGACAATATGTAAAAATACTTCCAAGGGTTTACCCCTCAAAGATCCTAGGGAAAGCTGGGTAAGCAACCTTTCAATTGGGATCTCAGAAAAGGAGTTGAACTCAGCTATACATAGAATACATTCTAGTTCTGTATGCACCTAAAATTCCGTAATTCAGCTAAAGGTCTTTCATCAATTACACTGATCTCATTTAAATTTGTCCAAAAATGTACATAGGGCAAGAACCAACCTGCAATTGCCACTTTCTAGGTCAAGCATCACTAAAGCCATATGTCTTGGGAATGCACTAAATTACAATCATAAGGACAAAAATCTTTAAGACAGGCTCGGTGTTACAATTATTCTTAATCCACTACTCCCTGCTAGCATTAAGGCGCATAGTGATAAATCAATTGTAATATTCTATACGGCGGCACGGTGGCGCTGCTGCCTCGCAGTTAGGAGACCTGGGTTCGCTTCCCGGGTCCTCCCTGCGTGGAGTTTGCATGTTCTCCCCGTGTCTGCGTGGGTTTCCTCCGGGCGCTCCGGTTTCCTCCCACAGTCCAAAGACATGCAGGTTAGGTGGATTGGCGATTCTAAATTGGCCGTAGTGTGTGCTTGGTGTGTGGGTGTGTTTGTGTGTGTCCTGCGGTGGGTTGGCACCCTGCCCAGG
This sequence comes from Polypterus bichir lapradei, assembly GCA_026402145.1. Taxonomy (NCBI): domain Eukaryota; kingdom Metazoa; phylum Chordata; class Cladistia; order Polypteriformes; family Polypteridae; genus Polypterus; species Polypterus bichir. The sequence goes on from JANRMT010062799.1 coordinate 5,854,571, forward strand.
ATTGGTTCCTGCCTTGTGCCCTGTGTTGGCTGGGATTGGCTCCAGCAGACCCCCGTGACCCTGTTCGGATTCAGCGGGTTGGATAATGGATGGATGGATGGATATTCTATACAGCACTACTAGCATGCAGACTTATCCTGTTCAGCTGCAAGGATCCCAACTCTCCTTCTATAACTCAGTGAGTAGGAGATAGTCTATGATGATTATACCTCTCTTGATATAGCCTATGCTGAAATTTCCCCAAGCCATTTACTAGTTTTGCCCATCATCCTACTCCCAATAAACTATAATGACAAAGTGAAAATATGTTTACAGAAGGGATTGAAAGTGTAAAAACAAAAAGTGAAATCTCATTCACTATAAGCATTCAGATGCCCAATTCAGTACGTTGCAGAGGCCCATTTATTTACCCCATTTTTTGGGGTAAGTTTCTACAAGCTTTGCACACCTAGAGCCTCTTAAGCTTTTTAGGCTGGATGGCAAGTGTCTGTGAACGGTTATCTTCAGGTCACTTTAAACATGTTATATGGGGTTTAAGTCTGAGCCATGCAAGGACAGCCAGTAACCTCTTCCATTTTACAATTATTGAGGACAGTGTGCTCCTGGGAACACTCAAAGCTTTACAAATGGTTTGATCCCCTTACCCTGATCTACTGTATGTCTTACCACAGTTTAATCGCTGAGGTCTAGTAGAGTTAATGGACTTCATGGATTGGTTTTTGTCCTGACATTCAGTGTGAACTACATATACAGTATACACAGGTAAACATGTGCCTTACTAAATGATGTCCAATCAGTTCAATTTGTCACAGGTGGACTTCAATCAAGTTCTACACTAGAGTCCTCAACCAAAGGTCCTGGAGGGCTGCAGGATTTCCTTCCAACTAGTTTCCTAATTATAAGACAGTCCTTGCTAATAACGAAACTTGGTATTTCACTGTTTGGCTTGTTAGACATTTCATTAATCCAAATTGTACTATGTAATATCATCTACTGTTGAATTCTGCTCTGTACTTGTAATATTTCTATTGCACTATTATATTGTATTGATGATTACTGGTGTTCTGTTCTTTATATTGTATTTTATTTACCTCCTTTTTTTGACACCCACCCATGCCGGTCTCTCTTTGAACTGCCTTTCCCAAGGTTTCCTCCATTTTTTACCTACAAGAGTTTTTTGGGAGCTTTTCCTTGTCTTTTAGAGAGTCAAGGCTGGGGGGCTATGAAAAGTCAGGGCCTGTTAAAGCCAATTGCGGCACTTTTTGTGTTATTTTGGGCTATATAAAAATAAATAATATTGTATTGTATTGAATTGTATTGTATTAACCCAAGAGGAATTTGCACTGTAGATTTTCCTTGTCTAGAGAACATTATCCATGTGTTTTGTGGATCAGAACAGATTTAAAATTAACATTCCTTCCAATTCCCCTCTCATTTATTTCTAAACATTTTTAACACAGATCCTTCATGGTGCATATGCACAGGTTTAATAGGAAGCCCGTTAGCTGGAGAGCTGCTGGTTTATTGGTTATCTGTATGCCATTATTAACTAACGTCTGGTTAAGAAAACAGGCAACAATTAAAACATAAATGCAGCTGCTAAAATCTAAAATAGGCAATTAAGGGTTCTGAATTGTAACAGACGAGATAAGTAAAAATAAGCCCAAAAAAAGTATTAAGGCATAGAGTTAAATACCAAGTTTTACTATCAGCAAGGGTAAGGGATGAGTTCTAATTAGAAAACTGGCTGGAATGAAAAACTGTAGCCACTGCGGCCCTCCAGGAGCGTGATTGAGGACCCCTGTTCTAGACACATCTCAATGAAAATGAAAGCAAACAGGATTCACCTGACCACAGTTTGAAGTGCCACAGTAAAGGCTTTGAATAGTTCTATGAATAAGAGATTTCATAAATTTGCAAATCTTTTGAAAACATGTTTTTACTTTGTCATTATGGTTTTTTGAGTAATGAATGATAGGCACAAATGGCAAATATATCCATTAAAAATTAAATTTTCTACATAAAAGGGTGCAAAAAGCTAAGGGTTCTGTACATTTTGGATAGATAGATAGATAGATAGATAGATAGATAGATAGATAGATAGATAGATA
>JANRMT010062799.1:5862518-5879070 GCA_026402145.1 Polypterus bichir lapradei
AGAAAGAAAGAAAGAAAGAAAGAAAGAAAGAAAGAAAGAAAGAAAGAAAGAAAGAAAGAAAGAAGGCAAAACAATCAAGGAAAAGGATACTGAGGAATGGCCAAGGATGGAAGAAGGACTGAGGTAGATCACTTAGCAAACAAGAGCTGAGACTTTTAAGGAGGCAAGCAAATGGGTTAATCATGAAAACAGAATGGATTGTGAATGTTATCAAGACGCCATGTCAGGAGTATTGGGGAAGCAATGGTTATAAGAGAAAGCAGAGGGGCATTTATTTTAAGAATTGACTCCACCCTGCAATAAGGATATTCTAACTACCAGTGCAAGGTTAAAAGTTATAGAGGGATTTATATTATGAAACTAAGGCTATCAGTGTATAGTACTGTGTACACATTTCACAGTCAGATTGACTGTTTACAGTGTTTCAAATGTGTATAAAATAACTCAAGTAAAGATTTTAAATATATCTGATGTAAAATATTATTGGGCTTACATTATTTAAGTATAAGAGACATGGAACCTGGTGAGCTGCCTCCACTTCTGTCCTAATACAATGACAAAGTAGCACCATTTTTCTATAGCACTCCTGCTTGGAATAATTGCTAACTTTACAGCATTTGTTTCCACACACCTTTACATACAGTATACTGCTTGCAGAAATTTTACACAATTATTTTAAATTAGGTACAAATTCACAGATAGCTATTATGACACTTGGTCTTTTCACTCATTCTTCACAGTAATGAGCATGTGCAGATTATGGTCAGTTACCAGTTGTTAACTCAATGGGTTTGTTTGGGTTGTAAAATCAGTTAGTTCCACCGTATTTAAGGGCTGCAGTTCAGTTGGGTGTGTTTCTTTACAATGAAAACCACAGAGGATTCAAATATAGTATAATGGGCTGAATAAAAAAAAATATGACCACGCTAAAATACAATATGTGTACAGAATGTTTAAATCTTAGTTGGACTGGTTTGAACAGGGGTGTTAAGAAGGTGGATTGCTAAAATTTCACAAGTCCAGGGCCTTAGGTACAAACCCCAGTCTGTTCAGTCTCTGCATGTGCAGGTTGCATTTATTTCCTGCCAAATTCTTAAGATATGCAGTACAATTTAACTGTCCGATGGCATCCAGCCTAGAGTTGTTTACCACTTAGCATCCAGTGCTACCACAGCATGTTGTTCATCCTCAACTAGACTCACTAAATTAAGTGGAAACAACAGAAAAGGTTTTCTAAATAGTCTGTTTGACTGAATCATTGCTATATTTATATTTTTTCAGGACTTTTTAATTCATGTTGTTTACTAAGGTGCTGACTGCCAAAATACTATAAACATGGCCACGTTTGAAAGTTTACCTCATAGCTCTGAATTTGCAAAAGTTGTTAAATTCTAGCATATGGGTGATTCATTAATCAATTATGAAAACAATTCTATGATCCAGAAAACTGTCATGGTGTCCTGCTGTCAGACACATCAAGATGATGAATTAAACTGAAGTTATGAGAACAGTAAATCAACATAATGTGTATGAAAAACAACTAAAGATTTGCCATCACTTCATTACAGTACACTGTGTCAATGTCACTGGCTAATTACAATCAGTAATAACGAGAGTATTTTTGTTAAAAACTAATTACATGGAAAGATTTTTTTTTTTATAGAATGAACAAATAAATACAGTAATGTGTTATCGTGCAAATTATTACTGGCCACCTGTTGAGTTCTTTTTTCATTTGTAGGTAATACAAGGAAGTTTATTTTGCAAACCGCACGCAGACATTCAAATTATTTTTGCCAAGTTCCTTCTTGCACATGAAGCGTCAATGCTTGTTATAAGTGAACTCGTTTGATATTTCACAGTTTATTACAGTAGCTTGCCAAATTATGTGATTCATCTTTTGATTGTTTTTTTAATGTGATACCAAATATACTTTACTATACTCCATCATTGCTACATAGTAAGGTTATAATTATAAAAAAAAATGCTTACTTCGATCTGTCGGGGACAAAAAAACTTGATATAGCCCTGGACTGGATACCACTCCATTATAAGATAACACAGAGTTCCACAGCGCAGCCAGTTTGGAACTGACATTTGACAAAGATTGTATGTCTTTGAGGACATAGGAGGAAAATAAAGAGTGCCAGACACAGCAAGATCATGTACACTCAACATGCACAATGGCTGGCCCCAGGATTAACCCTTGGATTTATGAGGTGCAGTGTCGCACGGTATACCAGTGCTGAAAAAGCCAATTGTTAAATCGATACAGTAACAGCATTTTGTTTATTTCAGTCCTGGAAGTAAATCCCTTGATCATTTATTAGCTCGACTGATACTTCAAAGGGAACTCTATTGAATTCTTCAATTTAACATACTTTTTGCATGTAGCTGAGAATCACTGGAATTGTTGTTTAATGTGGCCTTTAGCTACTATGTTGACAAAATGCCCCATCATAACCTGCTACAGTGACCAAAGAGACATGTAACAATTAAAGAGCTATAGTATAATTGTTTCCCATAACTCACCTGAAAATAGAGGAGCACTAACCAATAGACACTTTGAATTTGACTTCCCTAATCAAAACCTCTGGAGATAATTCTAATTTTGGAGAGCCACAGTGGTTATAGGTTTTCCCTCCAGACACATTCTTAATTGGTGACCAATTAACACTACTAATTAGACATATGTTTAGCATTTTAAATGATTTCCTTTTTAAGATTCACAACCTTTCTTTGTTTCTTAACAGGCAGTCAAACAAGAATGAGTTGAAAAGTGATCAGCTAACTTTTCTGGGCGGAAGGGACAAGGTATGGATGTATATTAATGTGTACGTGGACGTATGCAAGCAGCTGAGCATGTGCAAGTCTTTCTCTGTGAACACGTTTCATTTAAAATGCCTGGGCCCTTGTGGCCAATCATTTTCAGCTCTTGTTTGGGTTTGCTTGATCTTTTTGATTAATGCACTCTCCCATGCTTCCCATCCTGTTTTTGCCGCGACAAGATAATGGGCCATTTCACACATTGTCTACGCTGGTTTCTTCCCGGTAACAAAAACAATATGTAACACAGGAAATCTAAACCTACATCACAATTGCTATCTGCCGCCAGGATGAAATAATTAGAATTTATCTGACTAAGACTTCCTTGTTTTCCTTCTCCATTTTTATCAAGATGCTTTGGAGAGAGCTGGGGCTGAGGCATATTGCTTTGATTCCACAAATGTAACTTTAAACTTTTTAACACAGTGCAAAAGCTTTAAGACAGAAGCATTTGTTCTTATTCCCCTTTGCTGAGTTTCTGAAGTAGCTTCTCTCTACATGTCTCCTGAATGTAGACTTCTTACATGACTGTGTAGAATCTCCTCTTTGTTTACTCCATTCAGTCTACAAAAATTATGCCCAATTAGGGTGGTTTTGTAAATCCTCTGGATTCTTACATTGTTCTTTACCACGGTCATGACCTTTTTGTTTAGTCATTTAATGTCAGCGTGTGAAAGTCACTTTCAGCTGTTCAAATCAGAAAGTGAACACATTGGTTTCAAGGCAGTCATAGTTCATGGTAGTCACTGCAGGTAAGGAAGATTGAACTTTCAAGGAATGGCTGTTATTCACTGGAGAGGCGTGATGTATTCTGTGTTGATTAAAATATGTAAATAAAAATTTCACTGTACAAATTACAATAAGGACCCTGCAAACCTATATAAACCTATCATGAATCTAGCTTTAACACATACTTTTTTATTACACATACTGTCTATATAAGGAGGGAACTACTGTAGAGTGTCTGCAAAAGGCATGAGAAGCATCACAGATGGCGCTTTGCTAGTAACAAATTGCTGTAATCAGCAAATCAGCATTCTGATCTATCAAACAGATTCACTAAGCACATGAATGCATTGGCGGAGCACAGGCTGATTAGGTGCATTTTTTGGGAGTTTTCTGCTGTTTGGTTCTGTTTATTGCAGCCTTATAAAATTGAGAAGTATGTATATCATCGGACATTGTTAGTTGTTTCAATTCTAAAATTAAGAGAATTGTCCAAAATTTTGAATTATTTTGTATTCGGATATTAATCATGTTGATCATAGTTCAGTATGAAGACTGCATGAAAGATAAGCAAGCAGCACCAAGTTCCATTTAAGCTAGGCCTGCGACATAGCTGATAATAACCAAATGACACTATAAAAGTTGTCCATACTCAGTGGGCTATTGAAAGACAAGGCTCAGATTAACACTGTAAGCAACAGAAGGTTTAATAAACTCAATACCCAGAGTAAGACCTCAGCCCCTCTCACAATTATTTTTTCCATCCCGAGTTTTTTTTTTTATTTATTCCAAATGACGAACAGAATTTGAATCAGATCTAAAACAACTGGCACATTAGGCTACCAGAACTCAATGATTGTCATTATGTTTCATCAGAAATATGGAAGCATGTCTGAGCATGATAGTTCATTCATTATACTGATGAGGAATATTATTTTAAAAATGAGATGCTTATAAACGGCATATTATTTTTTTCACGAGAACATAAAAGGGAAACAGCTGCTCAAGGACTTGCCATCTTGGGAAATGCAGGAGAAGCAACAAGTTTGCTTAACTACAGAGCTTTGCTGCTATCAATGACTGGTCCGGACTCCAGAGCTTTGGTCATACACTGTGTTTAGCAACTGGCGAATATCTTATAATGTTTAGGTTATGCTGTTGCAATTGTGCAATACCTATTTGGTATTTTGGTATTTGATACACTGTATTAATTTCCGAGTGGTCCCCGATATATAACCGTTAATTCCCAGTAATGCACTACACCAGGTTAAACATACAGCAAATCTTAAAATTTATTTAGACAGCAATATACTTGATGGTAATGTGTATGCATTTTTTCACATTATATAAGTAACATGATGGCAGCATCATGCTACCATCTAAATACAGTACTTCCTGGGCTTCCTGCATATTAATATTGTTATATTTAATACTTTTCCAGTCCAGTAAAAACAGAACTCTCAAGCTGGGGTTATATTAACTTCTTAATTTTATGCTACACTACTGTCATTTAAGAGTTTATTCTTTGCTTTGATTGCACAAACACATGCAACTTTTGTTTTCTTAATGCAGCAGAACTCCAATTTACCATTTTCATGTTAAACATTTCCTTGATTTTACATTTTTGGATTGTGTAAGGTGGTTTTTAAGCAGTAACATTTGTTTTGGAGGAAAAAAGAACAAGATGTTTGTGTTACACTTAAATTCTATTTAAAACTTATTTCAATACGATCAATTTACTATTCACTGTATTTCAAAAACATTTTTAATTTTGTTTACTTTTTCATGTTTAACTTTTCAGCTGACCTGCCATTTAGTTTTACATTAGTAAATTTTATTTTAGTGGTTTCCAGGTAGAGGTTCTACTATACTGTATTTATAAAGAATATAGCATATGCAGTTAGGAACACAAAACATGAATCTCACTGTAGTGCTGTTAATCAGAATTAATAACTGCAATTGTAATATAAAGGGCAATAAATGTTAATTATGGATTTTGTGGTAATCATACACCCCTATTAGTTTTCATTTGCTTAAGCAATGCTCAATATTTTACACTAAGCACTATATTTGCATGCTAGTGAAAATTAATAAATTAATTGTGTTTACAAGAATTACTTACATTTACATTTACTTGCTTAGCAGATGTATGTTTGTGACAAGGTCAACATAATCAAGTAAACATCAGTCTGGGAGACTGTTTGGGAAACTTGTTAAAGGACAAGGGTACAAAATTATCACCTGAAGTGAGCAGCTCAGAACAAATTATGAACACTTTGAAATCCCTTCATTTTTTTGGTCATTGCCTCCTGACTCACCAGCATAAGAAAATCCCCACATATGACATACTATTCAACGCGTCTTGATGTCAAGTTATGCAAGACATTGAGCTTTATGGGTTTCTCTCCTATTTTTGGCTCTCTAAACCCAGGAAACCCCCTTATTTTTAGGATATTTTTAACCACATTTTGTACAGGAAGTTACATTTTTATGATAAAGTGTAAACCAATAGGTGTCGTCAGCAAAAATGATCAGAAGGATTTTACGTTGTGCATACCATGTCAACCTACCCCAGGGATTCACCCCTAATGCGATATGTGGAATCAAAGTCACCTCTTTTCACAAAACTTTGAAAAAATAGGGATCAGTAATACAGTATAGGAATGTGGAGTTGTGGTATAGCGGGTCCATGGCTCAAAAAGAGTGGCCGTTATAATTAATAAATGATGAATGCGCCCGTGCTGGGAAGTGGGAGCAGGAGAGAGTGAATTGCTGGGAAGGCGCTCTGTCTCCAGGTTGGTGTGAGGCTGTCAGTTGTCTGTGCGTTGCCTTGCCGGCACATGCAAGCAGTCCGATTGCTTTGTTGTCAGCCCAGGGCAGTAATCAGGCAATCGCACCTGTAAGCACTCCCCCAGCCTATAAAGGGCAGTGTAGACAAGAGAAATGGAAAAAAGAACAAAAGAGAGAGAGAGGTTAAAAGGCAGGGAGAAAGGCAGGAGCAGAAATGATGCCCCAGGAGGTAGCATGTTGACAGCGTTCAGGAGGGGGCACAAGGATCACTCCTGCTGTTCAGCCATGGAATTGCAGTTAAACCTAATTGTGTTTTCTTAATGTGACAAAATTCAAGAGCACTCTTACAAGACTACTTTAAAGGGTAGAAGATGTCTTTGTTTTAAAGGGTAGAAGATGTCTTTATGTATAAATATACAAGGGGACTCCTAAAAAAGTAACTGAGAGACATTAAAAGAGTAGAAGACACAGGTTTCCTTTTTACTAATTACTGTATAGGGATGTTACAATACTAGAACTTTTGTATTCAATATCAATACCAGTGAAATTTCATGATACTCAATATCTATTCGATACCACAGCAAAAACAAAACAGCAACTTAAGGGGGATGTTACAATCTAAGGGTGAATTTCAGCTTAGGGTTGCGGACCACCAGGCAGACACACCACTGCCCAAACCCGACACAGACACACGCAGAGTATAAGCACACACTTTTATTTCTTCTTCTTTTTCCCTCGTGGGAAATGCCTTCCCCGTTTCCCACAAGCACAATACAGTTCACAACCACAGCACAACACAAGACTCTCTTCTTCTCTCACTTTTCTTCCCCCCATTCCTCTGGGCAAGCTTTGTCCACCTTCTCCCAACTCTCGAGAAGTGTCTGTTGGCTCCTTTTATACAGCACCCAGAAGTGCTCCAGGTCCTCATTGACATATTTCCCGCAGCAGTTCCAGGTGTGGTGGAAGAGCTGCACTCCAGGGCTCAGCAGCTGCTAAAACACCCCCTGGCAGTGCCCACGGATCCCAACAGGGCTGTAATCAAATCCAACTCCCATGGAGCACTGTGGGATTCCAAGGCACTGCTGCAATCCAGGGGAGCTGCCATCTAACTTTCCGGGGGAGGTACTGCTCTGGATACACTCCCTCCCTCGGTCCTTCCAGCGTGGAGGCATCCCGGCCAAGCAAGGACCCCCGGCCCTACACCACAGGGTTTATAAAGAATGATATCATCATGGACTACCAGATTTATCTTATCATGTGCACATTCTAATTTTATTCTTCGATATTTTCTCTCCAGTAACTAAACAATACTCTTATAATTGATACTAAAAATAAAATTATTACATTTTTTCTGTTTAACTAGTAACCTCCAAGATATTTTTATTCAAAGAAACTCTTTAAAGTTGTTTTTTCTAAGAACGTGCTTTTAAATCTAATATGTCAGAGAATCACTAGTAACTGTTATTCCAGGATTCCTGGATATACATTTGCATCATTAGCTGGTAAAAAACTTAACCAACAGAGTAATATTTAACAGATTAGTCAGATTGATTCAAATGTCAAATGCCATAAACTCTTGCTTAATTATCCATATCTCTTCCTTTTTTAACATTTGTCCCAACTTCAAGGCTTCCTGTGTGAAATCAAACTTGTCAGTTTTACATCACTCTATTACTCAAGAGCTCTTGTATAACAGCCTTTTTTTGTTCTTTTTTTCAGAATATGTTATATGAGCGATTGAACTTTGTTACTGTCTAGCATGTGGACAAATCTAGAATTAGAAAATGAACTACACTGATGTTTGATGCAGTCAATTAATTTTAACTGAGGGACAGCATTACATTCACCAATATACCTATCATATATACAATATAGTGTAGGTGCTTTTACGACTTTAATCACTTATTAAGGGTTATACTCATGAACATTAGATTATCTTTAATAACCAAATGACTTTAATAACCAAATTAGCAGATTTGCATTCAGTACACACTTTTGTGCATAATGCTATACAACCAGGTTGTCTCTGTGATGTTTCAGTTAATGCAATATATGACATATTATTACAGAGATGTGTTTTGTACTTTGAAGTACTAAAACACTAAATAAATTTTATTTTGACATTAATAAATGGAGCAGCTCATTTCATCGCTGGTGTACACAAGTCAAACAGCCATTTTGTTTGAAACTTGTCTCATTTTTTACTTGCTACACCTGCTGTTAGCACTGCCAGTGGTACAGTTTCCTTCGACATCCTACAGTCCTAGATATGTAATTGTGGATGCATGCAAATACGTTGATGTGTCCAGACAATGAAAGAAAAGCCTCTGTTCTTTTATCAGAACATTGCAGGGAACGGCAATTCACCTCTTCATCTACAAGTTAAACAGTTACAACTCACATGTGATCGATCATAACATTGCACTAATGCATGCACTACTCTATTTCTCATCTAACTCCATAATGGGATAAAACTGCCAGCCTTTTTTCTTTTTTTAAAAAAATGATAAGCATGATTCCAACAATCACATTCTGAATTTCTGTCACTCAACAGTGCGGTAGTGACTTTCAATTGGTACTGTCAATGCTATGAAAAAGCTTGTAACAACATAAAGTATATTTGTTACTTTGGTATAAATTTGCTACGGAAGTATTGGTTCTTGTGACATTCATATTACAGTATTTTTTCTCTCTGTGAGACAACGCGGGGTGGCCGAAGAACATCCCATCATTGTACAGTACATCTCCTCCTAACAAAAAATACAAGTAATGTTAGTTTAACCAAGAGCTTTTACTATTCACTAAGTCAACTGAAAATATTTCCTGGTTTAAAAGCTAAAGAGCATCTCTCCAACAGAATGATCACCCTATTAATCAAATGATGGTTGAAATAAAGGAGATGCTACTCTCATAATATGGAATAACTTTGAATGTTTTGTCTTGGAAAAAAAAATAAATTCACCTTGCAGACATGTATGCACAGCTCCAAACATTAGTAAAATTTCTGTTCTAAAAGCAAATTGCCATATAAGATATGACATATATCAGTAACCATGTCAAAAGAATTTTATGCCCGATTTGTTTCATGGACAGCTGGGGAAAATAAAATAATTTATTTTTCTTCAACTGCTGCTATTAGATATGGCATTACATTTTTATGGGTACTTCTATACACTGAATACAAATGAAATGGAAACTACTAATTTTGTAATCAACAACAGTTGTTTCCACTGTAACAATTAAACATGAATTTTTGCATGCCACATTCTTTTAATTTTATTTTTTCCAAAATAGATAAATTATGCAAATAATAAAATATTGATTATAAAATAAAATGTGCAGAAATCTGCCATGTAAAAGACTGTACCCTTAAAAGGTAGTGGCTCTACAGTATAGACACTAACTGTCGGCTTTATTAGCATCTCTCAAACAGGACTTTGCTGTAAGAACAGCTAGAATCTGTAGAGACAAGCCATGCAAAGGTTGGCACAGAGATATCAACTTCAATGTGCCTTATACAGAATTATGTTTCTGGATCATTCCTCCTAATTAGCCCTTTTGGATTGAAAGCTAGTAACATGGGAGGACCATAACAAAGCTCAGTTCACCAGTTTGCTTCAGGAATCATTCCAAACCGTTCATAGTATTATCCTACTTATCCATAGATGGGCATATTGCTGCTATTAAGAAATGTGCCTGACCAACAATGTCAATCTAACTTTATAAACAGAACCAACATGTGCAGAGCAAATACACCATAAACTATAGTGTGTAACTATACACTATAACTATAGTGCCACCATTTTTGATATCCAACAGCATGCACTTATTGGGTTTTCACAACAGCTCCACCTTCTTCAAAAAGCACTATCTGCACATATCACAGTGTCAATGACTGAACAGTCAGTTACACAGGAAGAGAACGCAGACCTAATAAATTGGACCCTCAGTGTATATGTTCAAACAGTATGTGTCAAAAAAAATATGTTCCGATGAAACCATCAAATTTTCAAAATAAAAAAAATACATAGACAACATTATAGGTAAGAAATCAATTCAAACCAAAACAAAGCATTATTGATTAGTCTAAAGTGGGAGCAATATATCACTAAACTCTACAGTATACATGAGACGATATCGCTACTGCTGCTTCTACTACATATGGGTTCATTTTTATTAGTTAACGGTCCAGAGAGGAAATTAAGCCAACTGCTAAAAGCATTTTATAATGTCCCACAAATGGTTTACCACAGAAGGATGCTGATGTGACGCAAGCATTCTAAGAAAACTCAGGTTTTGCATGGTCAGTCTTTAATATCAGAAAGACATCTATGAATTATGATATGATGAGTGACAGAATTTCCTCTTTGTACTGTTGAGGAGCAAGTTTGCATACAGCAAAAAAGAAAGGGAAGCAGCTACTTCACAACATGACATTTGCTATTTTGGCTATGTCATATATAAAAATATTTTCCAGGATGAATCACTATCTACAGCATATCCAAGTGCAAATCCTACGATGACTTGTCTTAATGAGGAAGCAAAATGCACTGCTGAAAGTGACATAAAAAGGACAAATCCTTTCAAGTCTAAAAGTCATCATTAATGGGCTGTCAATGGAGGATAAGGTAACAGTTGCAGTGAATGGTGTCTCACTTGTGAGATAGTTGATACCATAGGCCCTGTGATGCTTTATGGTTCTATGGGATATCTAAGATCATTATCTTCTGCTGTGAGATAACTACCCTTGTTCTACTTTCACTTTCATAAAGCCTAAATAACCAGCACTAGTAAGAACCAACCTCCTTGTCTCAAAACCCTATTCCTATTTCGTTATCACCCTCTGAAAGTCAAATGTGATCATCTCAGCTGTAAGCGCAATGAACAAGTTTATCTGAAAATCTGCATACTGCGTACACCCAGCTCCAGGGGGTCACTTAAGCCTGCCAAAGCACAAACCACAAATATCATGTCAAGCCCAAGCTGTCACTTGTTGGATTGTGGGACTGTTTGGACTCACCCTATTATTTCAGATGCTCCTCATTATCATTGTGATCTACAGCCAGGTCATGTTTATACCATGTGACTGGTTGAGACCAAAATTGACACTGCTTCTCCCTGTAACCTTTTCCTCTCATAAAAAACATTTTCCTCTCTTTGAAAACCCTCTTTTTATCTCCTGTAAAAGAATTCCGTCCGTCCGCGGTCTCCTATTCGCACGTGCGTGACACGACCCCCCCCTTAGCCCAAGACCGTCAGGTCGGGCGGACCTAACCGAGAGGTCGTGGATGCGAGAGAGGGCATCGGCATTGGCCTGAAGGTTGCCGCGACGATAAGTGACCGTGAACTTATAGGGTTGCAGGTTCAGGAACCACCTGGTGACCCGCGGATTCAACTCCTTGTGCAGGGACATCCACTGAAGCGCAGTGTGATCAGTCACTAGAGTGAATTCGCGACCCAACAGGTAGTACCGGAGATGGGTTACAGCCCACTTAATGGCCAAGGCTTCCCTCTCCACTGCCGCATACCTGGTCTCTCGGTCCAACAGTTTCCGGCTTAAGTACATCACGGGGTGTTCGACACCATCGACGCTTTGGCTCAGCACGGCGCCCAGGCCTGTGTCCGAAGTGTCGGTCTGGTGGACAAAAGGGAGCCCAAAATCAGTGGTCCTTAATACAGGTGCCGACATTAGGGCCTTTTTTAGGTCACTGAATGCGTGTTCCGCCTTGTCGTTCCATACCATGTGTATGGGAACACCCTTCTTTGTTAAATTGGTCAAGGGTTCTGCCCTTTCGGAGAAGCGGGAACGAACTGGCGGTAGTACCCCGCCAACCCCAAGAAAGCCTGCACCTGTCTCTTGGTATTCGGACGGGGCCATTCCAGGATGTCTTTGATTTTGGAACATTGGGGTCTCACCTGTCCTCGTCCCACAAGGTAGCCTAAATACTTGGCCTCCTTCATGCCAAAAAAACACTTACGGGGGTTAATGCGGAGGCCGGCTTTAGCTAGTGTCGTGAGGACAGCAGAGACCTGCAATAGATGTTCCTCCCAGGTGCCGGAATAGATGACGACGTCATCCAGGTAGGCGGCACTATAGGACTGGTGGGGTTTCAGCACTCTATCCACCAGATGTTGAAATGTCGCTGTGGCCCCGTGCAGCCCAAATGGGAGGACCTTGTATTGCCAATGTCCACTAGGGGTGCTAAAGGCCGTTTTTTCTTTTGCAGATGCCGTTAAGGGAATTTGCCAGTACCCTTTCGTCATGTCAAGAGTAGTCAAGTATCAAGCCGCACCCAGCCGCTCAAGTAGGTCATCAACGCGGGGCATCGGGTAGGCGTCGAACTTGGAGACCTGATTCAGACGTCTAAAGTCATTACAGAACCTCCAGGAGCCGTCCGGCTTGGAAACGAGGACGATAGGACTGGACCAAGGACTATGGCTTTCCTCAATAATGTCCATATCCAACATCCATTGCACCTCCAGTTCCACTTCAGCGCGTTTTGCCTCCGGGAGTCTATAGGGCCTCTCCCGGACGATTACACCGGGGTCCGTGACTATGTCGTGCGCAATCAGCGAGGTCCAGCCCGGTGACTCGCTCACTACTTCGGGGACGGCCCGGATTGCCTGGGTTATCTCCTGCCACTGTAGGGGTGTCAGCTCGTCACCGAGGTTAAGGGCAGACGTGCTAGCGAATAGGGAGAGGGATCTACAAGTGTCGGGAGTCTCCTCCCTGTCTTTCCAAGGTTTTAACAAATTGACGTGGTAGATCCTCTCGCTCGGCCGACGATTAGGTTGCTTAACTAAATAGTCGACGAGCCCCTTTCTTTCCTTAACCTTGTATGGCCCCTGCCAGTGAGCTAGCAACTTGGAATGGGAGGTAGGAACGAGCACCATCACTCGATCCCCCAGGCGGAACTCCCAGGGAACGGAGTTGCGATTGTAACATCGGGCCTGCGCTGCCTGCGCACGAGTCACGTGCTCCTTTAGGAGGGGCCTGATTTTAGTGAGCCTGTCGCGCAGTTGTGCCACATACTCCAATATGTTGGAGGAGGGAAGGGCCTCCGCTTCCCAGCCCTCTTTTAGTATGTCCAAAAGTCCACGGGGTTGTCGCCCATATAATAATTCAAAAGGGGAGAAGCCTGTGGAGGCCTGGTGCACTTCCCGGTAGGCAAAAAGCACGAGCGGTAAGAGCTGGTCCCAGTTCCTGCCATCGGCGTGGACTACTGTTAGCGGAGCGCAGGGGAACCGCCTCTGGGTATCGGGTAGCATAATCTACCATGACCAATATATATTTATGGCCACGGTTTGAGGGCTCCAGGGGTCCTACTAAATCCACCCCTATTCTGTCAAAGGGAATGTCTATCAGGGGTATAGGGACGAGAGGAGCGCGGTCCCTCCTAGGAATCTGGCGCGTCTGACATTACGGACAGGATTGGCAGAAACGCCAGACCTCCTCGTTGATCCCGGGCCAGTAAAAGCGGAGTTTTATTCTCTCTAAAGTTTTTTCGGCCCCGAGGTGGGCGCCTAGGAGGTGAGCGTGAGCTAGTTCACATACCTCCCGCCGGAAGGTACGCGGAACTAGCAACAGCTTCCGCACCTCGCCCTCGTGGGTCGCCACCCGATACAACAGATCATTTTCAAGGACAAAGAAGGGCTCGCGTGGCATGGATCCATCAGCTTGTGAGCTTCCTGGACGAACAATCGCATTCCGGGCAAATAGCAGGGAATCGTCATTCCACTGTTCCCTTTTAAATGAGGCAGGTGTGGACCGAAATTGATGGTCCAAGTTGCTCAGGGGGTCTTGTGAGGTGGATCGTGGAAGCGTCCCCCGGCTCGTCCCCTCCCCGGCAGATAGTTCCGGGTCAGGGTCCGTCGCCGGGAAAGCATCCCCCGGTGTGCCTGCCCCTTCAGGACCTGCCCCAGAGCACGGTGTGGAGACCGCGGGAAGGGTGCCTTGCCCCCTCATAACCAGACCCAGTGAGGCTCCGGGAGCGGTGCTTGTCTTACCACATTTTCTGTGTGATCAGTCTTGTCCCAAAATCACTGGATAGGGGGGTTTGGGCAACACCGTGACCACAAAGTTAGACAACTGCCCCTTCCAAGCGATATAACACCGAGCGGAACGGTAAGACTTGGTCTCCCCATGCACACAAGTGACTTGTAAATGTTGGTTAAGCCACTGTCGCGGTAACACATAACGGCGAGCGACAATGGTTATGTTGCTGCCGGAGTCAAAAAGAGCCACCACCGAATGCCCATTCAACAACACCACTCCCGTGTTCGGACTCGCCAGGGGGTGCGGCAGAGTACAGTACCTCTCTGCGATGGCGCAGGTGCAGTCCATCGGCTCCGAGGTTGTGTTCAAGGGACAGGTCGGTAGCAGGTGGCTGGTCTCACCGCACTTGTAACAGCGCGGGGAGGCCGGCTTTTCTTTAGGTTTCTGCGGCGCTTCCACAGCGCATCGAGAGGGCTCGGGGGCAGCCGCCCGTCCCTGTTGGTTCCCACGAGCTTGCCTTTCTGACCCCCCGGCTCGGTAGACCGCGAGCTGACGCTCCAGGACTTCCAGGAGTCCTGGCATGTCCTTATAAGGGTGGCGCCGGACTTGCTGGGCGAGGGAGCTAGGCATGGTGTTTACCAGGCCTTCACAGGCCACCTGCTCCATGGCCTTCCGGGCTTGGGGACCCTCAGGCCGTAGCCAGCGTCCAATCTTTCCCCAGAAGTCAAAGGCCTGTGCTCGGGCCGGCTTCTCGGGGTCAAACTCCCAGCTTCGCCATTCACTCGCCTGCTGGCCCGGCGTGATGCCGTAGCGTGCCAGGATCTCCTGTGTTAGGAGGTCGTAGTCCGCGGCCTCCTCCTCGGGGAGATCGTAATAAGCCCCCTGCGCGGGCCCCTTCAGGTAGGCCGCCAGAATGGACGCCCACTCAGACCGCTGCCACTCGTTCCGGGTGGCTGTCCTTTCGAATATGCCTAAGTAAGACTCGACGTCGTCCGCTTCTGTCATTGGCACAAGAGGCGGAGGCTTTGGACGCGGCGGGTCGATCCTTACCCTCTGGGCTTCTACCAACCTGGCCTTCGTTTCCTCAAACTCCCGGGTGGTAGCGGCTTGCGCTTGCTGCAGGGACTGGATCTGGGCATTCATCCCCTGCAGCACGGTGTTGAGGTCCTGTCTTTCGGTCATTTATTCAGAGCAGTATCCTGCCGACTACGACACTGTAAAAGAATACAAAAGAGACAGCATAAAGGTTTGGGTTTTCCGGCCCCGTATACTGTAAAAATATTGCAACAAAAGGTCAAAAAATATAAACATAAACTGTTCATATGCGCAACGCCATACAAGACGTCGGTGGCCATTTTATAAGGGAGGAGCCGGAAGTAGAGGAATGCTGGGAAGGAACCATGAGGGAGGATGAGACTGATGACGTCAAGGAAGATGGCGGAGGAAGGGCGGAAGTAACGTACTGCGGGAATGAGGCTTATGGTGGCGGAGCGTCTTTTTTCCTGGAAGAAAGCAAAGGAGAAAGGTTAGTACCCCACCACTCCCTGCCGGCGAACATCTTCCGAAGCGTGTTAAGGTCCGTCCGCGGTATTCGCGCGTGAGTGACACCCCCTTTAACCTTCCAATTCTATTTTTCTGCCCCATCTTTCTCTCTAATGATTTCCAATTTTGTTTCATGTTCTTTGCCTCTAAAGCAGCCATTAACAATTGGCATAATTTCCACCTTTAGGACTCTCAAGCACTTGGCTTGTGGCACAGGGTTTGGCCCCTACTCAGACTTGTGATTTAGACCTTTGTCTTCCTGGTCAGGTAAACACAATTTCTTGTGTGTGCTAGCCCCCACAGAACAAAATGACTACTTTTATTAAACTTGGATTCATAACCCCACTTTAGACCTGCTACTAAGTCTAGAGCTCATAACTGTTGCCCGGTTGATCTGACAACCTGGAAGAGAAGGTTCAAAGGGAGAGGGAAATCACAAGACAGTATACTATTTGCTTATTGTGCAAGACCGCCATACAAAATGCAAACAAAGAAGGAATTTCCCAGTGGTCCTTATTGTCTTTAGAACAACTGCTCGTTCCCTCAAGTTCCCTACTAGCATAAAATTCCATTTAATATCCCAGAAGTTGGTAAAGCCTTGCAATGAACAAGTTGCATTTTTTTATAATTTACTTTATTTGCCATTTACAATTTCTTTTTTCTTTTTTTTTT
>JANRMT010062799.1:5886018-5958591 GCA_026402145.1 Polypterus bichir lapradei
GGCTGGGCTTCCAAGCCCTCTACCCGTGGCCCCCAATACAACCAGGGTGGTCGTCCCCTCGCGGTCTGGAGGAGGTACAAGTCCTCCTCCGGTCCTCCTGGGCGTCGCGGCTGAGCTCCACCCCCAGCCGCCTGTGACAACATGAACTGTATAATGTGTGAAGGCTGATGGCCAAATATCAAATAAACACTTTCACAAAAGGTACAAGTACAATAAGACAGCTTCCATGGTGCAGCAGTTGGAATGCGATGTTTTCTGATTGGTACTATTCAGGTCATAAAATGATTTCTTCAAAATGTCACATATATTTGTCTCTTTCTTTTTTGCCCGGTGCTACATTGACATCATGCACCAGAAGGCGTGAGCTTATTCAGTGCGAGCAGGAGCATGCAGGTGGCCGGTTGCTGTGTGCTATAACATGCTTGACTTGGTAGCGATCAACGCACAAGTACTGTGCAAGGCATGCACGGGATCCACTGAGAAAAGAAGAGTGTTCATGGCTCACCTTGCAGAGGAGCTTCGTCATTGCCTCTTACAAGAAAAGGTGATGAAGCAAAAGAGGATGCAACATTGACAAGCTTGTGTTCCAAGACCTTCGCTTTCCCCAGTCCCCTCTTTGTAATAGTAACCACAGCACAGAGAGAAGTGTGTACATTGCAACAGGTACACATGTAAATGCACGAAGGATGGTCCTTGTGTGTATGGGAACTGTTAACATTTGAATCTGATGATTGCATATACTGTAGTGTGGAACTGACCTCTCTGTACTATTCTTTCCTCTGCATGTCCTGGAGTACAAAAGAAACAGCACCGTGCACCAAAATATGGAGACTGCATGGGCAAGATTGGAAAAAAAAAAAGCGGTCAGTGATTACAACTGCAAGAAGGCATGCAAATGAATATGAATAATATGGATGGATGTTGCATCAGTGCCACAATGTACTATACAGGTCATAAAATGAGTTATTCCAAATATCATATATACCTATGTCTCTGTTTTTTTGTCAGTGTGGTTTTGACATCATGGACCATAAAGTGCATACTAATTCAGCATGAGCAGGAACACACAATAAAACTGAATAAAAAAAATTCAATTGACGGTTGAGATATGAAGAAGGCAGATTCACCAGCGTTTGTGTGTCAGCTTTTATTCGTCCAGATCAGAGAATTTCCAATTCCATTGTCTCAAAACACCACTCACATCTACAGTTATTCCCAGTTTCAAATTAAAACAAACCACGTCAGATCTGGGGTCTCATGCATAATGCTGTGCGTAGAACTCACACTACAACATGACGTAAGCACAAAAGCCGAAATGTGCTTATGCACAGAAAAATCCAGATGCAGGAATCTGTGCGTTCACCAACTTCCGTGTTCTTCCACTACATAAATCCCAGTCAGCGTGAAAAGTAATGCTCGTGCACGCGTCTGCTGTCCCGCCCCAACTCCTCCCAGAATTACACCTCTTTGAATATGCAAATCAATATAAATCGCCCTTAAGCTCAACATTCTGTGAAAAGACAATGACAAAAGCAAGAGGGAAAATGGAACAATTTCAGCGAATACCAAGTGGAGGCAAGGAAAAACGTACTACTCGTTGGTTTAAACAGTGGTATAAACAACAAAAGGAAGCTGATCGAGTGACATAGCGTGTCGGAGAAACTCGAAAGCTCAAGTTCACAAAGTCGCACAGTGCCCGAAATAAAAAAGAAGTTGTTAGATATCAAAGTCGCCATGAAAAGGCAAGTCGTAGCCCACCATCTGAGTGTCATAGGAAAGTTTATTAGGATACAGAGAAAAAAAAAAGGCACACAGTGGGGAAAAAGCACAAAATGTCAACTTCAATCTTGAAAATTCCACTTTAATCACGTAGTTTATTTTGTCATTAAAGTAGAACATCATAAAGTTCATCTTAAAATCATTTAATTAACTAGTTTCTCATCGTAAGCAAAGTAGCACGTTAAATGCTTTGTTTTGTATGTGTTCTTTTATGTGCTCTATGTGTGTGAATCACTAGTGCTTCTTAAACCAGCTTTTTCTACCTCCGACAGGACACAGAGTCCATTACATTTGTGATATTACAGCTCTCTTAATAACTAAAATACTGAGATGTATACGTGATATCATTTTCATGATAATGGGAGTTAAAGCACAGTATTAAACATGGGAACACAGTGGCCCAGTGATTGTGCGTGACCTTCGATAAAATAATTTATTGCAGCAGTACTCGGGGGCGGCTCTAGGCTCATGGTGGCCCTGAGCAGAGGAAGAATCGGTGGCTCCTTCGCCCGGCAATGTCAATATGGTATCTTATGCACGGCAGATGGCCATGTCCATTGCGGGCACTGCATAGCCGCCTTTTGCTCATGACACATGCTAGCGTAGCAACACCGTGTCCTTTAATTATTAACAATATAGATTATTTAAATGAAGTTAAAGTTTTATCTGTATAATATAAACATATTTTGCTGCATTCCATCTTAAAAATGATATCATCATCATATAAATACACTCTTTATAAAGTGGCTCAGGTTGTGCAATATTATAACTGTACTGCAAGTTTACAGTGAGGTGATTGTACTCATAAGTACAAGCAGTTCTACAAGGAGCACTTGATGGACTGATTGAGTGCATTTAGAGTTCTTGGGATGAAACTGTTTCTGAACCGCGAGGTCCGTACAGGAAAAGTTTGAAGCGTTTGTCATATGAGAAGCAGTTCAAATAGGAAGCATGGCTGAGGCAGCGTGTGCTTGATGCTGTATACCTATAATTCTCTTTCTGATCAGCTTCTCCGAGTGGTGCAATGAGAGTAATATGGAAAAAGATCATCTGCTGTGGCAACCCCTAACGGGAGCAGCTGAAAGAAAAAAATGAAAGTGCAGTGAGAGTAACAACGCTAAAGCAGCTATGGTATTTAGAATAGTTTGACCATTCCGTTGACCAATATATTGTAACTGGTTAATTACAATCAAATGTATTAAACTAATAAACAATATGAGGTTAATTTCAGTGCATTTATAAAACCGCATCAGGAAAAGAAAGGATAACCACACAGGGACAGTAGCATTGATTTGACGCTGGGTGCCGCCAGTCTGCAAAACCGAGCGGAAAACTTGCGTACAACAGGTTATGAGGTACCGTGGAAATGTGCGTGGCTTTACACCAAGTTTAGGTTTTATACATCGCGATTTGAATGTGGAAATGTTCATATGCAACATATTTGTGCATACGCACCATTTATACATGAGGCCCCTGGGGCGGGGGTGGGTGTTGTATCGTGATTGGGACTGAGAGAATAAAAAGTGAAAAAAAAAACAAACTAACTTTTACTAGTTCTATAAATTTACACCAGCTGTTACAGACACAAATAAAATGTATGTTTTTATTGTATAATATTACCAATAAGAGCAGCTCACTACTCTAAATGGTAAATTTGCAGGGGAACTCACAACCGCTGGATTATAAGTCAGCAGTCCTAACCACTGCACCACAGAAGCTGTCGTATTGTACTTGTACCTTTTATGAAAGTTTTTATTTGATATTTGGCCATCAGCTTTCACACATTATACAGTTCATGTCTACATTTTGTCATTTATTACTAAAACATGAAAAACATTCTGTAGACACAAAACACACATCAAATTATTTCCCCTTACAATTCTAAGTAGCTCACTCCCAGATAATCAATCAAGGCAGAAACTGGGAGGACT
Source organism: Polypterus bichir lapradei (assembly GCA_026402145.1). NCBI lineage: Eukaryota > Metazoa > Chordata > Cladistia > Polypteriformes > Polypteridae > Polypterus > Polypterus bichir. Next base: position 5,889,729 of record JANRMT010062799.1, read on the forward strand.
TCTTGCCTGTTCTGTGGTAGTGGGGGGATGGTATAGCAGGCTGCTTGCTGCTTGGGCTTATCAACACATTTACAAGACAAAAGACACTGACGGAGAAGTGTGAAGGGATTTAAGGTGGGCTGGATTTATGAATTTTTTTGTTGGCTCTGGTAATTCTAGTGTTAACCAAACCCACTGCTACAATAGAGCCAGTAACACAGTGAAAGACCATTTCCATCTATTACATGGACTCTTCTCTTTTCTACCATCTGGAAAGCGGTATCAAAGTTTCTGCAAGGCTGAGTAATAGTTTCATACGACAGGCCTTCAGAACTCTAAATGCACAAAAATGTCTAGTTCCTGTTTAACCAGTGTCATTATAGTGTACTACCTCACTTTATGCTTTATATATACAAATATAACATATTACACTGTAGGCTTTTTCAACAGCACCTGTACTTTATTTTTTATTGTGTTTATTGATACAACAGGCACACTTATATCCTGTTATTTGCTTTGATAATCGTATACTTATCAGTATCTCAAGGCAGTTCAGTGCTGCAAAGTGCCTCTGTACAATATCTTAAATATAGTGAAATTGTACTTTATTCTGGAAGATTTAAATCTCTTTCACAATATACTGTTACATGGCTGTACTGTCTGTTTATGGTTTGTTTCTGTCACACCTTGCACCTTGCTGTACGTTTATATGTTGTACCAGAACTCATGGAGATACGTTGTCTCATCTCACTGTGTACAAGTACACCATTGCTGATGACAATAAAATATCCTCAACCCATGGGGAAACTTCATTTTAACTTAAAATGATCAATTTGTTGAAATTATTACCTTTAATAAAGAATTTTGAAAATGTGAATCTCATACAAAACTATTAATATATTTTACTGTACACCTGTTTGTAATTTGCCTGCTTCTCATGCATGCATAATGTGAAATAATTACTGCCAGAATCCCGCTATATTCAAAGCAAGGGAAATGACCCTGCAATTAATTTTAACATTTACATTTTTTCATCTGACCATGCCCCAATGTTTTCTGACCCCGCAGTGAATAGTCCATTCTTTGTAATGCAGATAACTGTAAACAGAATATTTTCTAAATTTTTTACTCCAAAATAAAACAGTGACTTCCTTGCCAAGCCATTCCAAGTGGAAGATATTTCTCAAAAACTGTTTTGAAATGAATACACCGTGTAATAGAATAGCCAATGCCCAGATGGCACCCACGCTGGGAATATGGCAAGATTAACTCAATGTGATAAACTATTTTTCATACTAGCCTCATCCCAGGCCAATTCATAGGAAGCATACAACATTTAAGAAGTTGTGTACACTAAGATGTCAGTCCAGACTAGAGCTCATATGAAAACATCAATCCCAAGAGCAGTGCAGTATCACCAATTAGCCTAAAAGTCATTTGAAAGAACACTAACATCCTATTTAAAATATTCTGCAATTGTCAAAAACCAAAACTCTGTACTGTACTGGACAGGCAGTGTGGCCTAGCAGCTAGGTATTGAATTTCAAAGACCAAGAAAGGGGAAAAAATGGTCTTTCTAAGAGAATATACATTCAAGATATACCGAAATTAAACTGAAATAGCTCAATTTACATTCAGCCCCAATCAGAAAAAGTTGGGAACATATGGAAAATGCAAAAAAAAAAACTGGTTCTTAAATTTACTTTGATTTTTATTTCATTGCAAGACGTATGAACCCATGCTATTTCATGTTTTGTCTGGTCATCTTTATTTCATATGTTAATATACATCCTTTCCTGCAAGTCAGGACTGCAACACCTTCCAAAACAGTTAGGATGGTAAATCATTGGCATTGACACATCCTGTACTGGGGACAGGTCAGGACTGCAGGTAGTCAGGTCCAGTACCCAGACCTCTCTTCTTCCACAGTCATGCCTTTGTAATGTGTGTAGAATGTGATTTTGCATTGTCTTGTTGAAAAATGCATGGACATCCCTGGAAAAGATGTCGTCTTGATGGCAGCATATTGCTCTAAAATCTCAATGTACTTTTCTGCATTAATGCTGCCATCACTGTAAACTATAAATTACCTTTGTCAAGGGGACTGACACAACCCCATACCATGAAAGACACTGACGTTTGCACTTGGTGCTGATAACAGTCTGGATAGTCCTTTTCACCTTTGGTCTGGAGCATACGGTGTCCATTTCTTCCAAAAAAGATCTGGAATACTAATTCATCTGACCACAATACATATTTTCCACCATGTAATGGTCCATCCCAGATGTCTCCGAGCCCAGAGATGCTGCTTCTGGACATGGTTAACATAAGGCTTCTTTTCTGCACTGTAAGGTTTTAAGTTGCATTTGTGAATGAAACTGCGTACTGTACAACTTGACAAATGTTTTCCAAAGTAATCCCTTGTAATCACAAGTGGTTTTATCAGCTATTGATGAATGACAGTTCTTGATGCAGTGCTGTCCGCAGGATCAGAGATCAGGATTGTTCAGCTAAGTCTTGCACCTTTGCCCTTTACAAACTGAAATTCCTCCAGATCCTTGAATTGTCTAATGATATTATGTACTAAAGAGGCAAAACTATGCAAATCCCTTCCAATCTTCCATTTCAATAATTTGCTCCCACATTTGTTGACAAACTGGAGATCCTTTGTCCATGTTTGCTCATCAAACACTCAGCCTTTCATGGAAACTACTTTTGTACCAATTCATGATTACAGTCATCTGCTGACACCACCCGTTTAAAATCACATCACTATTTCATTATTTTACCTCATTACTGGTCCTGATTTGATCCCATTGCAACTTTTTTTTAAAGTGTTGCAGGCCTGAAATGTAGGAATGGGTGTATATTAACAAGCAAAATGATTTGGTTTTTTTTTTGTATCAGTATACTGCTGCTGGATTATTTGAATTTCTCCTTGGGATTAATAAAGTATCTATCTATCTATCTATCTATCTATCTATCTATCTATCTAAATGAAATACCTTGGGTTCATTCTGTCTGTAATGAATTAAAAGTCAAAGTAAATTTAACAATCATTGCTGGGTTTTTTTTATTTGAATTTTTCATACCATCCTAACTTTTTCTGATTTGGGGTTGTACGTAATTATCAGTTTTTGTAAGCCATCTATAACTAGTCAGAGTTGCTGCACATGAGACCATTACTTTCTTCAAAAGCACATAATGTACCTTTTATAATAATTTTTACAACTGTAAGAATTAGATTTAAAGTCTAAGTCTATAAGAGTTTTGCATCAATATCAAGCATTTTATATATAATTGCCATTTTTTGGCCTTAGTTCCCCTTGGAATTGATACCTATTCTAAAGGCTAATGCAGTGGGAACTGGCCAAACTGCTAGTGGCATTTTCTGTGATAAAGCCGAGCTTTACTGTACTTCCCACAGCATGTTCTTCGATTTTCATAGTCTGTGAGTTTCACAGAGGCTGAATAATATGTATTTGCTTCAGCCCAGAAGCTTATTTGAGATTTATGTCAACTGTAATGATAAAGTTACCCAGACACTCACTTATAAATTAGGAGTTAACAGAAAATACACCTACCAGCCTGCAAATGCTTTACCACCCAGTCACCAAATGCAAACTGTGGAGGAACTGCTGTTAAGCACAAAGTCAAATAATGCTACATGAGCTACATGAACACCATTCTCTTGCACATACTACTGTAAACAAACACACTAGACACACCGCTAATTAAAATTAGTACTAAAACTTACAGAGCTCCAGGAAGGTACTGCTGCTTCACAGATCTAATGCTCAGAAACCAAATCACTGCAATGGAACTTTTTCTGAAAAAAAAAAAAACTCCTCTATGGGAAGCTACTCTGTTTAGTTTCCTAATTTCCAGACATAAGCGTGTGCAGTGTCATGATTCTATAGGTGCTTTAAAAGTGTGCAGAACTCAGTTTTGTACATATTGTGATTACTGTTTTTAATGTATGATTATTTTGTACTACAGGTGTATTAGTTTTAATTACTTTCATACCACCGTTTGTTTATGTTTTTGGGTAAAGAGAAATATAATACTCCTGTCTAGCAATATTGAAAATTTAATTGTAAATACCATTTGTATGTACAATGGTGTGAAAAACTATTTGCCCCCTTCCTGATTTCTTATTCTTTTGCATGTTTGTCACACAAAATGTTTCTAATCAAACACATTTAACCATTAGTCAAATATAACACAAGTAAACACAAAATGCAGTTTTTAAATGATGGTTTTTATTATTTAGGGAGAAAAAAAAATCCAAACCTACATGGCCCTGTGTGAAAAAGTAATTGCCCCCTGAACCTAATAACTGGTTGGGCCACCCTTAGCAGCAATAACTGCAATCAAGCGTTTGCGATAACTTGCAATGAGTCTTTTACAGCGCTCTGGAGGAATTTTGGCCCACTCATCTTTGCAGAATTGTTGTAATTCAGCTTTATTTGAGGGTTTTCTAGCATGAACCGCCTTTTTAAGGTCATGCCATAGCATCTCAATTGGATTCAGGTCAGGACTTTGACTAGGCCACTCCAAAGTCTTCATTTTGTTTTTCTTCAGCCATTCAGAGGTGGATTTGCTGGTGTGTTTTGGGTCATTGTCCTGTTGCAGCACCCAAGATCGCTTCAGCTTGTGTTGATGAACAGATGGCCGGACATTCTCCTTCAGGATTTTTTGGTAGACAGTAGAATTCATGGTTCCATCTATCACAGCAAGCCTTCCAGGTCCTGAAGCAGCAAAACAACCCCAGACCATCACACTACCACCACCATATTTTACTGTTGGTATGATGTTCTTTTTCTGAAATGCTGTGTTCCTTTTACGCCAGATGTAACAGGACATTTGCCTTCCAAAAAGTTCAACTTTTGTCTCATCAGTCCACAAGGTATTTTCCCAAAAGTCTTGGCAATCATTGAGATGTTTCTTAGCAAAATTGAGACGAGCCCTAATGTTCTTTTTGCTTAACAGTGGTTTGCGTCTTGGAAATCTGCCATGCAGGCCGTTTTTGCCCAGTCTCTTTCTTATGGTGGAGTCGTGAACACTGACCTTAATTAAGGCAAGTGAGGCCTGCAGTTCTTTAGACGTTGTCCTGGGGTCTTTTGTGACCTCTCGGATGAGTCGTCTCTGCGCTCTTGGGGTAATTTTGGTCAGCCGGCCACTCCTGGGAAGGTTCACCACTGTTCCATGTTTTTGCCATTTGTGGATAATGGCTCTCACTGTGGTTCGCTGGAGTCCCAAAGCTTTAGAAATGGCTTTATAACCTTTACCAGACTGATAGATCTCAATTACTTCTGTTCTCATTTGTTCCTGAATTTCTTTGGATCTTGGCATGATGTCTAGCTTTTGAGGTGCTTTTGGTCTACTTCTCTGTGTCAGGCAGCTCCTATTTAAGTGATTTCTTGATTGAAACAGGTGTGGCAGTAATCAGGCCTGGGGGTGGCTACGGAAATTGAACTCAGTTAGGTTATTTTTTAACAAGGGGGCAATTACTTTTTCACACAGGGCCATGTAGGTTTGGATTTTTTTCTCCCTAAATAATAAAAACCATCATTTAAAAACTGCGTTTTGTGTTTACTTGTGTTATATTTGACTAATGGTTACATGTGTTTGATGATCAGAAACATTTTGTGTGACAAACATGCAAAAGAATAAGAAATCAGGAAGGGGGCAAATAGTTTTTCACACCACTGTATAGTATTCATTCTACAAACACTGGCTTGAATACATTGATTCAGATGTACAAGCTTTGGTATTAATACAGCTTTTTTCATTCTACATGCCTATTTTCATCAGCTTCTACGTATTGTCTCCTTTGAAGCGTACTATCTACTCGTTGATGGGCTTTTAATATATTTTGAAAATCTGGCGACTATGCAGGTGTTGCTTGCCTCACTTTTCTGGATGGCCAAACACAGAATGGGAATACATAGGGGCAAAGGACAAAAATGCCCCCCAAATAATATGCCATGTAACATGTCCTACTGCACCCTGAAAAAGGAAGCAGCTGTTCTCGTCTAACTCGGTGGCCCTCAAGGTCAGTCTTGGCTCCGTCTTCTGTGGCTGCAGATTGTCATTCCAATCATCTTCTGCTTTTAATTGGACTCCTACCTAATAGTAATTAAGCAAGCTGCTGCTAATTCAAACACTAATAACCAGGTTTTCTATTTTTTTTCTTGGAATGCATAAAGTATTTATGTATGTTACTTGGGTATAATTTAGGTTTATTTTTTTCTTGATGGAAGGTTTTCATTAGCTCACTTTGCTTTTCCTGGTGTTGTCATTACTTAGGCCATTATTTACTTAACAAGGCCACTTTATGTCCTATACTCTTGTTAACAACCTACTTACAAGGTATGCTCTGAAAGCTGTGGTTTAGCACTCAGGGTGCAGCCTGTGGCCATTTTCCCCCCTCTGCTGCTTTTGTGCTTTGCCTTCCACTTCCCTAAAAAAGGCTATACTCCACACCAGGATTCACAATGTCCCAATTAGCTAGCATGACCAGTGAGATAATAATCAGACGCCACCGATTAGTCTTTAAGGATTTAATTATGGACTATCCACTTTCCATGAAGGTAGGTATAAAATACTGGCCTAGACATCAAGTGTAAAACCATCCATTATCCAACCCGCTGAATCCGAACAGGGTCACGGGGGTCTGCTGGAGCCAATCCCAGCCAACACAGGGCACAAGGCAGGAACCAATCCTGGGCAGGGTGCCAACCCACCGCAGGACACACACAAACACACCCACACACCAAGCACACACTACGGCCAATTTAGAAACGCCAATCCACCTAACCTGCATGTCTTTGGACTGTGGGAGGAAACCGGAGCGCCCGGAGGAAACCCACGCAGACACAGGGAGAACATGCAAACTCCACGCAGGGAGGACCCGGGAAGCGAACCCAGGTCTCCTAACTGCGAGGCAGCAGCGCTACCACTGCGCCACCGTGCCGCCGTGTAAAACCATATTCTTTTCATTTTTTCTCAAATAAATCATTCTATTAAGGAATCGCATATTGCACACAAAGAAAACAGTAAAAACAAGTATAAATAGGAATGAAGAACCACATTTTTTATTTACTTATTTTACAGTGTCATTATGAAACAAACTTGATCAGTAATATTGATGAAAATTAATTTCTCTTTACCACTGTACCACACAAAGTAGGGAAATCAGTGACTCGAGTGAATACAACGCTGAGACGGTAGTCTGTCTTGAAAGGTAAATAAACAGAGTTATACATATTAAACAAATAAACAAAAAGTGCACAGTCAGAAGGAGCATAAAAGATTTAAATGTATAACTCAACCACAAAAACATTAATACTATATAAATAAATTATATAAGGTGGTGTGTCAGAAAAGCAAGTACAGTTAGGTTTTGAAATGCTGGTGTCCTGTCCAGGGGTGTCACTAATTTGAGAACTTCTTAGGATCTTAGGCCCCGTTCTGATAATGCCGTTAGTCCAACATATGTGTTACATGGAAAGATGGGTATCTAGGTCGCCCTTGGAGCTTTTGCGCAATGTGCAGTCTTTGGGGGGTTGGTGTTTGCTTTGAGATGGGTCATGCAGTTGTCCATCCATGTCAGAACTGGAGTAAGAGCGGCTGGAAGCCTAAGTCCACTGGACCTTTGGAGGGCTGAGAACAGAGGCTAACACCCCGGAAGCTACCCTCAAACCCCAAATGACACCAAAGCACCACACACAGTCAGGCCATTTTTCTACTGCAATGAGACAGACGTCTAGCATTTATCGAACCCGTTCCCACTTGTATCTTCTGTAGTTAGTTACTGAAATATCTGCCACAATCATTTAACTAAAACAGAGGCAAATACATCCTTAAAAAAGTGTAGCGTTGTGCGTTTATTAAAGTCATTTCTTTTGTGTTTCATTAGTTTTACTACATCAGGCTTCAATGTTAACTTCATAATACTTTAATTCATTCTGGTAAATTATAAAAAATGTGGAACTGTCAATCGCTGGTTTTTTGGTCGTCTTATGATTCTTCAATGCAAGAGGAGTTCAGGAGCGGCATTAACAAAATAGTACTGTGGTTCATATCTCCTCGCAAAGTGACCGATAACTGTGGGTTCAAGAAAGGGGTAATTGCATCGGTAAGTTGCCTGTTGCCCGTTACCCAGTGATTCGTCTTTTTCAGGACATGCACCCCTTTGTGTATAAACAGTTCATTCCACATTCGTGCCACACAAGAGCAGCTCGACCTCCACAACTCCACCTCAGGAGCATCCCGGGCACCTTCGGCCGCCTAGTGCAAAGCAGGCCGTGCTACGGGCTCACCTGCTGATCTTCCACTGGTATTTAGGTTCACATACCCTAAACTTACCCCCGTTTATCTTATCCAGTTCACGGTTACTCAGTGGTAGCCATTGCCGCTCGCACCGCGGACCTTCATCAGTGGTCACGTCCACACACTGATGGCGAAGGGCATGTGACCTCAACATGGCCACATTAAGTGAATGACATGAACTGTCACCGGGCCGGTAAAACTTAAGAGCGAGTCTAAGGGTCCTGAAAGTACTGGTTTTACCGACTTCGAAAGGATTCAACACCGTTAACAGTGCTAACGAGCACTTAAGGCTGCCGTTTGCTGCCGTCTTCAAAGCTGCACGACGGCAAAGTCCGCAATGTCCACGTCCGCGACACGGGCAAAACCACAGCTCCGTTATAAGTTATACTTCAGTGAAGCAACACATACTGGTCACAAGAACGACCTCATATTGATATTAAAAACAGCATTAATGCCCTGGTATTTTTTAAGAAATATAAACATAAGTAAAAGTACTCACTGTAAACATATCTGCGTGCAGATTTCCGCCAAAACCAACAAATGGCTGATAGATAGATAGATAGATAGATAGATAGATAGATAGATAGATAGATAGATAGATAGGCACTATATAACAGATAGATATATAGATAGATAGATATGAAAATGAGTCAGAAAATGATTCGGAAAGCTTGCAATTTGATAGCACACCTTAAAAGATCCCCATATGTGAAGTGTCTGTGAAATAGGGAAGACTTGAATCTTTGGTGAAGGCTTCATTGCATAGCATTCCACACTTGTCTCATGGATTTAAGGGGGTGGGGCAAAGGAATCAGTCCCCCTTTCCAATTTTCTTTGGGAAGATCTGTGCTATTTTGCATTTCTTTTTGATGTGGCACGTCTTTATGGCTTTTAAGTTACATTTTGAACTTGTTCTTGGGAATCTGTGTGTATCTTAGTGATTGTGGTCAGCTGTCTAATGTCAACTCAAGCACACAACTAATACTACTTAGCAACATGGACAGTGAAAGCAGCACAGTCAGAGCAGTGGTTACTACTGCTGCTGCACAGCTTCAAAGTCATGGGTTCAAATTCTGGCTTCATCACACTCTGTGTGGGCTTTGTATGCTCCGTGCGTATCGCATAATAAACAGTACAGTTTAAAAAAATGTTACAATTATTTCAAATACCACTTTAGAAGTAGGGTGGCACTTTAGCTCATCTTTCCCCATGTTATTGTGGCTTTTCTTTCAAGTACTGTGGTTTTCCATACAGATCCCCACAAGACACCACAGTTCGCTCAGTTGATGATTTCAAATTGAGTGCTTTATGTGATGGATGGGCCAGGTTTTTTGTGGACTTTTGCACAGTGCTTCTGTGACTTCTACAACTGTGAATTGTATAAAGCCATTATGAAAATGTTACCTTAGAAGTAAGTAACGATTAAAAAGGCATTAGATTAGATACTGGGATACAACACAGCATCAGGGCCACTCTGTGCACACTCTTTTACATTAAAAACTACAGTGCAGATTTCTTGCTTATCAGCTCTACTCACAAGTATTTCCACACTTAAACAGTTGTGTACAGGTTCAAAAAATTGGAGGGTACACAATACGAGTCTAGAAATTGCTTTATTTTTTTGAGGAAAACTCAAATTCTGAACTTGAAGGAGTGGGTTAGCCCCTTAATGTATGACAGCGGTGTCATTCTACTAGTGATCTAAAACCCCACAAGTGGCACGCCACCAAGTAAAGACACATACCCCCAAAGGCAAAGAACAGCTTTGTAAAACAAGAGCGTCTGGCTATTAATCACAGCCATCTTTATTTTAAATCTTAATTTGAACTCGCTGGAATTCCCCACTCCAGTAAAAAAGTAATACAGTGACTTCAGAAAGTTTTCAGACGCCCTTCGCTTTTCTCACATTTTATTATGCTGCATCCTTATGTTAAAATTGCTTACATTATTTTTTCCCCTTATCACACAACACTCAATACATCAGCATGACAAAATAAAAACAAGATTTTAGGAATTTTTGCAAGTTTATTTAAAAAATTGAAATATTGCATAGACACAAGTATTCAGACCCTTTGCTATGACATTTGAAATTTGGCTCAAAAGCATGCACCTTTCTACACCTTGTTTGCAGTTGCCATGTAGTCAGTTCAATTCACTGGACTTGATCAGGAAAGGCACACACCTCTCTGTAGAAGTGAGCAAACGCAATTCATGTTGTTGAAGGAACTGCCTGCAGAGCTCAGAGACAGGATTGTGTTGATGGACAGATCTGGAGAAGGCTCCAACAAATGTCTGCAGTACTGAAGGTTCCCAATAGTAGAGTGGCCTTCATAATTCCTAGCTGGAATAAAAATCATAACAACTGGGACTCTTACTAGAGCTGGCTGCCAGCCAAACTGAGCAATAGGGAGAAGGGCCTTCATAAGAGAAGGGACCAAGAACCCAATGGTCTCTGGCTGAGCTCCAGAGAACCTGTGTGGAGATGGAAGAAACTTTCAGAAGGACAACCACCACCACAGCATTCTATTAACATGAGCTTTATGGAAGAATGTTTGCTCTAACACCATCATTACGTTTGTGGATTACACAACTGTGGTGGGTCTCATCAGGAATGGAGATGAGTCAGCTTAAAGAACAGAGATACAAGAATTGGTAGACTTATGCAGGTGCAGCAGTCTCTTTCAATGTGGACAAGACGAAACAGGTGATTGTTGATATCAGGAAGTTCCATGCTGTCCACACCCTATCACTCAATGAGGGCTCTGTGGTGGAATTGGTTAAGAACACCAAATTTCTTGGTGTGTACCAGGCAGCTGACTTTACTTGGTCAATTAGCACCACTCCTATAGTCAAAAAGGTGCAGCAGCGTCTTCACTTTCTTGGGTATTATTGAGAGTGTTCTGACCAGCTGCGTCACTGTCTGGTTTGGGAACTGCACTGTCTCTGACCATAACGTCCTACAATGGACAGCATATACAACAAAAAAAGATTGTTGAGTCCTCCTGCCCTCCATTAAAGACATTTTATAAAGCATTGCATCCACAAAGCCTATAGCATGGTGAAGGACCAACTCTCTTTTGGTCTTTTGACCCATTTCCATATGGCAGAAGGTTCTGTAAGATCCAAACCAGCTCTCCCAGCTTTTGCAGCAGCTTGTACCAATTGGCTTCAATTTTGTGTCTTGTTTCTGGCTTTGGTATTTGTTGTTTGGATCTCCTGGTTTTGACCCTTGCTTCATCTTTTGACTACGTCATTTTCTCCCAGACTTTAATCTGTCTTGTTCTTTAGGCATAACAGCCAGCAGCTCATAATGTGGAGACCACATCCACACAAGTACACCCACATCAGGAAGAATTTAATATAGCCAGTTCATCTAAACCAGAGCAAATCCACACAAACCCACATGCAAACTCCATGCATTGGATTGCCCAGGACAAGATCCCCAGACTTCTTAGTATGAGACAGCAGCACTAGCGCTGCATCACCATGCACCTAATTCACTGGTTATCATATTAATATTAAAATACCTTTTATCTGAGTCTTTTTTAGTAACACAGCACATCTACTCATCAAATATCAGTTAAATACCTCACATTTACATTCATTGATATTGCATTTTCTGTGCTGTCCCGTGGTTTAAAAGTAAGGACATCATTCTAGAAAATGGCCAAATTTGTATGGTGAATGAATACAAATTTTCAAAATGGGAGTTTTTTTAAGCCATGCATAGTTACTGGCAGCAGGTTATGGGGAGTGGTTCCCCCTGTCCTTCAGACATAATGGTTTTCTGGCCAGGCAAGGATCCTCAACTGAGCCCTTCCAGGACATCAGTATCTCCACTGCATCATTCATACCTTCTGACCAATTCCTTGGTTGAGGCAGGAAGCGTCCTGTACCAGTATTGGTTTGGCTTCCCAGCTGGGTAAAGAACGCTGAACCATTCCAGCCAGGTTGCCAGCCTATACCTGCCATCCTTTATGGCTGTTATTTGCTTGCAAAGTTTCAAATGTTGCTCTTTCTAGCTTCTCTTTCATTTTGTTACTAATATTATTTAAAACAGACATCTCATTGCATGCTTTCTAGTCATTGGGTATGTCAGATTTGCCAACCACAGTTCCTGATCTCATCACCGGATCATGTTAATTTATATGACTGAAAATCACTGGGCATGTCAAATTTGGTGACGGCATGACAACTTTATTGTTTGCCAGCTCTCATGTACACACAGCCCACCATTATTACTAAAGACAAAATCAAGAACAAGAACTTGCCACTCCAGAGCTCATGCACAATGAACCACCATGAACTGCGGGAGACCCTCTGGATTTATAGGGTGGTGGGCAGTTCCTGGCAGTGATTGGCAGGTGGTCTAGCCTCTTAGGGGACCACCCACAAAACACATGGAACATAATAAAGGCAGCTTATATACATAGACAAAAGCAAAAAATAAAGAATTATGCACAAATAAACATAAATAATAGAATCTAAAATGAACAAAAATAGACATAATTTGAACGACAGCCAGGGTAAGAACCCTGACTGAGGCAAGCCAGAAACATGACAAATATCAACCTGGTTGACTTCTCATTTTTTGACTAATTTTTCTCAGTTTTGACTTTGCCTTTTTCTCCTACTTACTACTCAAATTCTCTTGCTAGCTAATAAAAATCATAGCACAAGCAGCCCAGAATAAATAAATCATATTGGATCAATGTTTGGACCACATGCTCTATTGACCCTCGCCGCCAGCGTTTCAAAGAGTGAAATAAAAATAAAATGGGACAATTTCTCATCCTGACAGTAAGGCTGTTAGAAGAGGGAAGACTTGCCCTTAAGACAATTAGCCTTCGCTGGGTGCAGTAACATTTTCATTGAATTTATTTAACAGGAATGGGGCTGTGCACTAAAGAGGATGTGGAGGGCCATTTTTAGATTATTTAATCATCTTTAGTAGTTGAAACTTTTTTTTGAAAAAATTCTAAAATGAATACCCCCAAACCATTTTTTTTATCAAACACAATCATATCTGAGACACTTATTTGGTTAAGAAACAGTCCAACTATGCCTGAGTAAAGAGACATTTTCCCAAAAAAAAGATAGGAGAGAACAAAAAAATATATCTATATTGAGCACAGATGAGGTTCTGCCTTTAGAAGCAATACACAGTAAGAATATCTGGCTCTGTGATTAGAGTTTTGTTTAGCTTATTTGGCTGTACTCCGAAAAATGCTGACCCTAGTGCGTTTTCACTTTCTTCTGGAAGCTTGCTCCAAATGCATTAATGTTATCTGGAAAGAAGAACCTTTGGGGACGATAGGAGACAAGAAAATTGCCTTTCTCATGCTCCATATACACAGGATTGAGGCATTCCTGTTACCTCCACCGCTGGCGCCACATTTTCTATTGTTTTCTTCACCTGCTTATGATCCTGAGAGACTATACTGATGTAATTGTGTCCCAAAGCCAAAGTAAAATTGCTTCTTAGCTCCACTTTCGACAGATGGCAGCAATGTGGAGACGGTTAAGTAGACAGTCTGTTGAATGTTTGGCTAACTTCATCAATCATTAGCGTTAACACAATTTACACTCAGCCCTTCTCAGCTGGATGAGCAAACGAAATCATGAGGAACCGAAATTCAAAATAAAACTAAAAAAAAAAAACGGAAAAAAACAGATTACATTGCCAAGTTGGACAGCAGTAGTTCATTCTAACAGCTTCGTATCAGTGGTACAAGGCGCTGTCCCTTGTGAATTACCATTGTGTGCTTACTGTGACATTTTACTGCGGAAGTTTAATTGTAGGTCACTCTCACCTTCTGGAGGGTTTTCAAGAAATGCTTCATCAGTGTTATTTGAAGTGTTTTATGCAATCTGTGTGCCATTTTTCACACACTTGTATTCTTTCTAATTTAAATTAAATGACAAATCTAATATAAAATCACAGAATAAAAACTTCCAGGCAGATTTGTAGAAGACCTGGGAGATAAAGTGGATTATTTTGAGTTTGCAGACTGCTACGTCCGCTCCAGAGGATGCCAAACCCTCACATTTGATACCAACTTGGTAGATCTGTTAGTCCAGATTCCTGTTTATAGACTACAGTATAGCATTTAGCATGCCTGGGCCTCCAGACTCCTTAATTTAGGACCTAATGCCACCCTCTGGATTTCAGGCATCTTAGCCCACAGACCTTAGCATATGCAAACTGGAAGCATTACATTAGAACATTAGAAAAATTGTGAAAAACCTTCTAATACTTGTTTGAAATTTGACCTTAACATGTTTCCAACTGTGTCTTGCTCTTGTGGTGGGATTTATTTTCAAATAACAACTTTACTAATTCCTTTCATAATTTTAAACAATACAACCATGTCAATTATCATTCTTCATTTGCTTAAACTGAAAAAGTTCAGTCTCTCCTTAGAGTTCAAACACCCTATAATTATTCTAGTTGCTCTCCTCTGGACTTTCTCCATTGCTCTTATGTCTTATTTGTAATTTAGACACCAAAACTGCACACATAGTACTCCAGGGAAGGTCTCACTAGTGGGTTACATAAATTAAGCATCACCTCTCTTGACTTGACTTGACTCACATCAGGGCAGTCTAAAACCTAACACTCTATTAGCCTTCTGGATTTCTTCTGTACACTGTCTTGAAGCAGACAGTGATGAGTCCACTAGGACTCCCGGGTCCTTCTCCTAAGGTGTACGCCCAGGTTTTAGACCTCCCATTGTGTATTTCAAACACCCAGTCGCTTTGTCTATTTGATAAAATATTTGCTGCATTTCACCCTTTAGGAATTTCCCAGTGCTGCCCTCTCCTTGCTGATCCAGGTCTTTACATCTGCATGTGTTCCACCTTGCTTGCCCACCACACTGCCCAGATAAGTGAAGGAATCCACTTCTTCTAGGGGTTCTACCTCAAGCTGGACTCGTTTGTGGCAACCAGCGGTGACTGCAGCAACTTGCTTTTTCTTTTTTTTAAGTGGATGATGCAAAAAGTTCAAGCAAAACATTCGAAAACACAGCAAGAAAGGTTTGCTAAAATCCAGAATCTTGGACAAAGAAATGTAGCTCAACTCTGCCTTAAACAGTACCAGCCTGCGTTGTGTAAATTCCTGTTGACACGTGTTAGCAGTGGGAGCCATTACTAACGACAAATAGAAACAAAAAATAAACAGAATAACGATAGAAAATATTAACAATCTGAAGTCCATTTCAAACTATATAAACAAATGCAGAAAATGATTCTGCAAAATGTTAAACTGCCACATTTGTGTATCATAATTAGTCACTCCTTGCCCTCTATCAACTTACATTCTTACACAGTGCTTTAGCCATTTCAACATCTGTCCAAAATCATTTGCTAATTTGTTAATGTTCTAATATAATTGCAATTTGTCCATTAACTCTCTTATATGAGTAAGGGACAACTTTACACTGTGAAGTTCCTGTCGCAGGTTATAATTCAGCTTATAAGCTGTACGAGGGGTTTTTATTGAAAGCACAATGTGGAAATTTTTAAACAAAATTAAGTGAAAGCTCTACAGCAGCAGCTATGGGAAACTTCTGAACAACAGGAACCATTTATGAAAGAATGCAAGTCCCCCGTTAGTGCTTGGTAAAATGAATCACTTTTTAAATCTTCGAGGACAGGAGTTATTCATTCGTGTTTTGGCCCAGCCTAGAGCCACATTTTTCCATGAAATGAATAAATTTGTAATGTGCTGTATGTGTAAGGCAGTCTCTAGAAAATTTTACCAAAGTCTTCTTGTAGGCTGTTTTTCTTGATAAGCCTTAGGGATGCAAGAATCTAACAAATGAAAGCACATGGAAACAAAAAAAGAAAATTCATGCAAAACCGAACTCACAAAGAAAAAAAATGACTACAAAACTAATGAGAAAGCAAAGAAAATCGTGACATTGCTTAGATGTTAGAAGATATGCTTGTCCAACACAAAAACCACAAAGAAACAAACACATACACATCCAGTCGCTAAAATCCTCTTACTCCATGCCTGAGACACAAAACAGGTGGCAACTTCGGCTCACTGAAAATCCAAGCGGCAAAAGAATAAAAGCACAAGGACAAATGTGAAAACAGGCTGAGATTTGAACCCTGGCCCATGATGTTGCATGCAAGCCTCCTTAAGTACAGTCTTACAGTGTTGCTCAATAATGCAAACGTATATGATAATAATTACAGACCAAAAGCAAAATGTGTAATGAACATACCAGCAAAGCAAACCTAAAATGAATACACAAATAAGTAAAAATGTAATAAAAGTAATAACACAAAATAAAAACAGAAGCATAAACTGGTGATGGTGCAAACAAAGAACAAAAGTGTACAGTTGTGCTCTCCACAACTTGTTAATTCTGAAGCATGGCTTGAGCACCAGCTTTGTGACACAATAAAGGATATCTGCACAATCTAGTTTTTATTTTTTTAAGGCTCTGTTATGATGAAATTCATTTTTACTGAATTTCTAGAATCACTCAGGCAACTTTGCCATTTTTTTTTACTCCAAGTCAACAGGGAAGATTTTCAAGAGACACTGATTATCACATTTTTTTGACATTTTACTAAGCTTTCTCTTTTGTGGTGACCATTGTTTGGATGCTACTGTTATGAGCTTAAGGCTCCCAAACAACATAAGTTACAAACAGTTCCAAAAATCCCCACTAGAGGGGGATTTACTGTCAAAAACCCCAGCTAGGGTCAGGGGGCCACACAGAATCTTTAAAAATAAAATATTTATTTATTTATTTATTAAATTTTATTAATTTTATTGTAATCATTCCATACAAATCAATCAATTTTTACAAAAAGTAGGATTGAGAGCAAATCGACCCCCACGCCTCAGAGAGAGAGCAAGGCCAACGGAGTAAAACTTAAGGCTTGTAAACATAGCTAAATTGATAAGTTTGATAAGCCAATAGAGATGAACGGAGAAGAAAAAGAAATACAGAAATAATTGCTTCCTCTGTGTTTTAAGAGCTTATTCTAAAATATTACTGCCATGTTTTGAAAAAAATCTGTACAGGTCCTCTAACTGAGTATTTGATTTTTTTCTAATTTCAGATAGTATAAAACATCGGTTTCCCACTGACTTAAAAGAGGAGAGTTTGGATTCTTCCAGTTTAGCAGCATAAGTCTGCATGCCAAAAATGTAGTGAATGCAATCACAGTTTGTTTGACCTTCTCCACTTTAAACTCATCTGGAAGAACCCCAAACACAGCTGTTAATGGGTTAGGAGGGATTGTGAGGCCAAGGCTGTCTGAAAGGTAATTAAAAATTTTGGTCCAGAATGACGTTAATTTGGTGCAGGCCCAGAACATGTGACCCAGTGAGGCTGGGACTTGATTGCAGCGTTCACAGGTTGGATCTTGCCCTGGAAACATTTTGGAGAGTTTTAGGCGAGACAGATGTGCTCGATATATAATTTTGAGTTAAATAATTGTATGCTTTGCGCATATGGAGCTCGAGTGAATTCCCTGCATTGCTATTTTCCACTCGGTTTCTGATATATTAATTGAGATATCTTTTTCCCAGTGTCCTCTTGGATCTTTGAAAAGGAGGGACTGTAAAATAATTTTATATATTGCAGAGATGGTGTCTAAGTCCTTCAATTTGAGCAATATTTTTTCCAGCGTGGACGAGTGTGCAAGATGAGGAAAATCGGGCAGGTTCTGTTTAAAAAAAGTTCCTAATTTGAAGATAGTGAAAGAAATGTGTAGCTGAAATGTTAAATTTAGATTGTAATTGTTCATAGGATGCAAAGATGTTGTCTATATAAAGATCTCTAAGCAAGTTAATCCCAGATTTTTTCCAGATATTAAAAACTGCATATGTTTGCAAAGGTTGAAAGAGGTGGTTCTCTTGCAGAGGTGCCATCTTCTCCATCTTAAAATGCTTTCTACAATGGTTCCATATTCTAAGTGAGTGAAGCACAATTGGGTTATTAGTATATTGCAGATAACTTGCATTTATTGGGGCACAGAGCAGGGAATATAAAGAAGTACTGCAGAATTTTAGTTCTATTGCGGACCAAGCCTGTGTATGTTCATCTATTTGTGTCCAGGTTTTTATAGCTTGTATGTCTGCTGCCCAGTAATAAAACTGGAAGTTAGGTAGAGCCATGCCACCTTCATCCTTTTGTCTTTGTAGGGTTACTCTTTGGATACGTGGATGTTTTGAGTTCGAAATAAATGAGGTTATTGCTGAATCTAATTGCTTAAAAAATTATTTATTGATGTATATTGGAATGTTTTGAAATAAAAAAAGGAGCTTAGGAAGAATATTCATCTTAACAGTGTTAATTCTTCCAGCTAGAGTGAGATGAAGGGTTGACCATCTATGCAAGTCTTGCTTAATTTTTTCCATGCAGACGGCAAAATTTTGTTGATAAAGAGCTTTATGTTTACTTGTGATGTTTACCCTGAGGTATTTAAACTGATCTGCAATAATAAAAGGTAGGGTAATAAAATATTTATTAATACAAAAAATGCTCTGTAATAACTAGAAGCTTGATGGAGCACTAAAGACAGAAAGAGAAACTACCAGAAAAAGCAAAAGCAAACAAAGTCCCAAACTGAAATCCAATGCAATCATAGAACACAGAAAACCACAATAACACTCAAGAGAACTCATCACACTACCAGTGCATTCAGATGAACCGCAAGGAACTGTGGGTTGCTCCCACCTTTATAGGGTTAAACGTTAGTCCTTTGCAGTGATGAGTAGGTGGCCCTGCCCCTTGAGGACCCATAAAACACAAGGGGGATAACACTGGCATAGAACAAAGAGAACAAAGCAGATAATTAATAAAAGTAACATTAGCATAAAGAGTAAGTTCGTCATCCACACCACACACCCCATGTCCACCCAACTCTAACTGCGCATGCGCCCACGTGTTTTTTTCAAAATAATGCCACCACAGGCCTCTCTCATCACACAAAGTGCAAAATGCAGTTTTGTGCGTGAATCTTCAACCATAGACACCTCAGTGCTTCGATGCAATGTCACATATTCTTGGAGAACAAACTCTTTAACAAGTCAGTCAATGTCAAAAATGTGATCATCAGCATCTCTTGAAAATTTGCCCTGTTGACTTGGATTAAAAAAAATTGGCAAAGTTATCTGAGTGATTCTAGAATAAATGGCAGAAATACACATTTGGTTAGCATAGTGCTGCTCAGTGGACTGATTTACCACACTTGGAGGCATCTTTCATAACTACACCCTACTCCAGTACTACTGACTAATTCTGGGAATTCTTGAATATAAAGCTTTAAATAATCTGCTCCTTCCTATATTTTGGAGGGCCTGTCCCCTTACATTCCCATTCGTAACCTTAGATCTTCTAAGGTTGGTTTGCTTATTTTTCAAAGAGCTAAGCTTAAAAGAAATGGTGGGGTGGCCTTTTGCTGTTATGCACCAAAAATCTGGAATACTTTACTGATAGAGAGGTGCCAGTCTAAAGTCGTAGAAGATTTTAAAAAACTCCCTTTTTTAATTTGGCATTTGTTTCATAGTTGCTATTTTAGTTCTACTTCTAATAGATTATATATGTATCGAAATATCATGTACTTCCTGGATTTGCAATAAATATTAATATCTACTTTTCTCTGCTTTCTTTTCTGGTTTTCTGTGGTGGTGTTTTGTGATGCTGGAATGAAGGTGGAGGCTCCAACTGCTGATGAAACCCACTGCATCGAATCTTGGAGCCGAAGCTTAAAAAACAATCGGCACTCCTCACACATATTAATATTAGGCAGAGTGCCCACTGGGGCGAGTGTGTGGTTGGGGTGTGTGTGTTTGCCGGGATCAGGACTGACTGACTTAAAAACGATTCTGTACATAAGGACTCTGTCTATTACTTGTATATTTATATTATTTATGTGAGTATTGATTTATTCTTTTTTGCTATATTTGGTACTTCTTCTATTCATTCATTTACTTATTTACTTCTAATTTGTTGTTTTCTTTGACACTGTGTAAAGAACTTTGAGCTCCATGCCTTGTATGAATATTTGCTATAGAAATAAATGCTCTTATTGTTGTTGTTGTCATTCTTCACTCAGCCCTTAAATCTGTGGTTCTACTTTATTTTCTACTTTGTCATTTTGAAAGACTTTCTTATCCCAGTCAAATAGCTAAAAAAAAAAAAAAATCCCTGTCTATTAGGATTTTCTATCTTTTCAAATATTCTGTAGCAGTACCTTTATTAAAAGATCATAACAGTTACGACACCAAGATTGATAGAAATTCTCCTGTTTCCTTACGTTTAGTCCAGCAGGGCCAGGTATGACTCTTAAACATGAACACATATCTGGAGAGAACTTGTTAAAAAGTTAAAGTAAAATCTAATTGGGCATGGGACGCAAGCTTAGGGCTGATCACCCTATAGCTAGCCGCCTCTGGTGAGGGTGTATAATGTGAAAGGCCGAAACACCCCTTGAGCCAGAGGAACACTACTGATGATGTGTCCCAATATTCTACAAACTTCTCCAAGTCTACCATTCACCGACAAGCATAAATGAACCTATTGTACGTGCTTGCACGAGGATAGTAACATCTCATTCTGTGTTTCATAATCTGACATTGCAAAGGCTCCACTCACAGGGCTTCTTCCTAAATCCCCCTCAATTCCTTCAGTCCAGGCACAAACTAAACCGCCACCAGGGTTTAGGGTTGAAAGGATCAAAGGAAACTAAATAAAAGGCTTGACACTGGGAAAAAATAAGAAACTAAAACTGTTGTTATCCAGTCTGGTGCTCAGTAGCACATGGTAGCTGAACTTTAATAGTTAATTTGTAAGTCGTGATGAGCGGTGTGACAAATGAGATGCACGCAAACGCACATCCATAGACCACTGCAGTTAAACGTTTTTGAGTGCCTCTGTCTGCTATGAGATCTTTCTGTCATTTTAACTATTGCATCATGACATGACATAACAACAGCAAATAAGAGTTTTGATAAGCATTGTTGTCAATGAATGTACAACATGTTAAAATGCTGTGGCTATTTTGTTACGGCCTGTTTGCATTTCCAATTAAACAGTAGTGTTAACTTCTCTTAGTTATTCGTTCAGACGTGCAGTCAGAAGGTGGATGTTGTACTGCCTCGTCTGTGCATCTACTGGTGTTGTTAGGCAGATTTATTGATTCTGGTGTTTACTGTACTGAAATCAGCCTCTCCTGTGGCTCTTTTTAATCAGCTCTCTTAATGGCAGGCCTTTTGACAGAGTGAGGCAGTGTGGCGCAGTGGTTAAGGCTTTGGTTTTCAAACTCTAAGGCTGTGGGTACAAATCCCACCACTGACACTGTGTGACCCTGAGCAAATCACTTTAAACAAAAGAAATGCAAGCAATTGTATCTCAAATCTTGTAAGCCGCTTTGGATAATAAGTGTCATCCAAATAAGTAAATGCTTATACTTAAAAGCCATATTTTGCAGTTTATATTTTGATGAATAAAGCTGCCAGTTCTTTCAGGCTTACAATGACTCCTACATTATCGTCATAATGCTGAACAACAGAGAGCACACACAGCACCTATGACAACATAACATTTATGTTTACCACTCGTTTATTGATGCCATCGAATGCCAACGTATAAACTGATGTTACAGAGAGGTTTTTCCATTGCATCAGGTTATGTTCAGTTTTAAAAAATGCATTGTGCAATCCTAAAACAATTTCTTTTGTAATGCTAACAGTCAAATGTCCCAAAGCAATTAAGGATGTGGTCATGGTGTATCCTAAAGGTCAAAACTCACCAGATTCTGATGGATAGGAGCCTTCTCTAAAATCATATCTTGCTTTTTTGTTCTTATAAACAGATGACAGGAGAAATGTGTTTGCTTGAATCAAATTATTAGCCCTTTATGTTTGGGCATTATCCTTAGAAGCTGGCTTTAAAGATGCATCACCATCAAATAGTTAATTAAAAAAAATTAAACTACATTTTCAATCCTCCAGATAGCACAGAATTCTATATCCATTCTGAAATTCCATAAACTAAAACTTGTACTGCATCTTCTCTCCCTGTGTGGTATTCTCTGTCTTTCAGTTTACATAAACACATCTAAATATTGGATATGTACCGTCCAGCTGGATCACTGGAACCACTCCACACTTGTCCAAGCCGTAGACTGATTGCCTGTCGCACTCCTCGCTGCACATTCATCCCATGTACCACATCTGCGGTTTCCTAAAGCTGGCCAAGTGAGCTGTGCAATCAGGTTTATTTTTGAGGTAAGTCATTTTTCAAAAACACAGTTTTGGCTTACAGGAACTTTAACACTTTTAAATAGTCAAGGGATGTGTAAGGATTACCTCCACATTACAGGCTTTATATAGTGTCATCTGCCTCACTTCAACTCAGACAATAAGGTGCTTCTCCAGCTGTGTGCTTTTTACCAGCTGAGTCATTCCTGATGGGAACTGGCATTCATGAGAGTTCCTCTCACTGCAGTGAATGGGTTCATCTTAATAATACGGCTGAGATGTGCCTGGATAGAATTAATTTCTATTTTATTATGTATCAAGTGCTCTGTAATACAATTTATACATTCTAACAAATGTATAAACAAAAAAAGCACTAATGGAGGAATCAGTTAAATCACTGGTGACTCTAAGCTGAAACAGTGTGAGTGAGCGTGTTGGTGTGCGTGAAAGTGCCTTGAGATAGGATGACACCAGTCATTAAGGCACACTCTGAGGAACTATTCAACCTGGTGGACATGCCCCTCTACAAGGAAGCATCATTTGGCACAACTGATAGGGAGAGTCATTTACTGCTGATGAAGTCACAATAGGTGCTTTCCTACCGCAGGAATGTTTTTCAGGAACCACAGAAAAGTAGAAACTCAGGCCATTTGTAGTTTCAGGTTGGTATCTAGTTCCTGGTACTTTTTTAGCCTCTTCTGCAGGGCACATACTTTTCCTTCTACCAGGAACTATCATGGGTGGGGGCTCAGACGATGGAATGTGCTGACCGGTTGACCACAAGCACTGGTGCCATCTTACACTTCTCTTAGCAAATTGGACTTTGGAGAGTGATTGATGAAGATGGAGTGCTGCATTGCACACTGTGCCACTCTTTCTAGCCACCTCCCTGGTGCAACGCGCCATGCATCGTATCAAAGCAAGTGGAGGAGAGGTCCCTTATGAACACATAAACACACCTCACTTTGCACCGCATCACTTGTCATAGTCACCTCACTGGTGCATTGTGCCGTGCACTGCATTGAAGCAATACGGGTGGGGTTCCTGTGAACTCCTGAACGTGTCTCACTGTGCACTGCATCTCTCTTCATTATACGTCACATATTTTGCATAAAGGTTACAGTTCCTCTTGTGCGTGGGGAACACAATACACAAAAATGGCCACAGACTACAAGAGACCTACTGTACATACAGGAACCCATAGTTCCTTATGGTGATCTGAGGACTCTGTGGTAGTGAGGCTGCTGGGGTGGATGAGATCTGACCAGAGATGCTGAAAGTGCTGGACTTTGTTGAGCCAGGGAGGTTAATTTGCCAATTCTGTGTCGTGTGGAAGGTGAGTAAAGTAACCCTGAAATGGCTTGGTCCCCATATTTATGAAAGGTGACCAGAGGGTGTGTCCCAATTACAGAGAGAGATCTGTGTCAAGGGGATATTTACAAAAGTTCTAATAAATTTACAGAATTTCTAAAATTCTTTTTTCACTTTATTACTCTGGTTATTGAATGTTGCAAGATGCGTGAAAAAATTATATCAAATGATTTCAGCACAAGGCAGGCACCATAACAAAATGTGTAAAAAGTGAACAGGTCTGAATGCTATCTGAAGGCACTGTAGATAATGATAGGCAAAAGGGTAAGGTAGCAAAAATCCTATGAAAGTCTTATGTCTTAGAGAGGGTCATACAATTGGTTCTGGGGTGGGGGTGGTGCAAAAATGCCAGAGCTGAACCTGAGCAAACGCTATCCTGGACGCAAACAGAACATTTTTCTTTTGTATTTTTGTTTGAAAATTGGATCTATGATTGTTCTTTCTTTCTCACCTTATTTTTCCGTGAATTTCTTAAAAACAAGCACCTTTGTCAAGACTTCAGCAGAAGTACAAGAGAGTAAATATCATGGCCTGTGTGCGTGATGGGGGTTTGCGGGTATCCTCACATAGTCATGGGGTACACTAGGAGACCATAGAGGAATAAGAGTTGAGAACCATTGCAGTATAAGAGCATAGGAGGCCTGAGTGTGTACCAGCAAAACAAACATACATACATACACACATAAATAAATAAATAAATAAATAAATAAATAAATAAATAGTAAAAGTACAAATGGGTCAGTTATTTCAGTGTCAGAAGGTGGAGTGGTGATTAGGTCATGAATCAATTGTATTAACAACAGTATTATCAAATCTCATGGCAGTAGGAACAAATTATCTTCTAAAGCATTCTGTTCTACGGCACAGTGAGAGAAGACGACTGCTATGTTTACTTCTCTGACCCACCAAAATGTTGTAGAGGGGGTGACTGCTATTGTCAAGGATGGCCTGCACCTTCTTCATCATACACCATTCCACTACAATTCCCAGTAAGTCCACAGTTCTGCCCAGCACCAAGCCAGCCTACTTCACCAGCTTGTCCAGCTTCTTCTTCTGGTGATCCATGGTTTCTTCTTATGAAATAAACAGATTGTTTTCAATGTCCCACAGTCGTCCACACATTTATTCATGTGTCCTGCCACAATACTTGCCTACTAATCAAAAATTGATGAGAGGTCTTTAAATGTGTCCAAGTTCACACAATCAAATTAGTCCTGCAGTTCTCCTCTACTTCCATAATCTGGAACTGAGCCACTTCGCTTACCAGCTCCCTGCAGTCCAGTTTCTGCTTGAAATCAGACAGCAGGAGTGCAGAAAGATGACTGGACTATCGGAGATGGGAGCACAGCACAGGACAGTAAGCTTCTTATATTTGTTATGAATCATCTTACTTTAAAAATGTATTTCTCTTCGAATACATTTTTCCATGGACTTTACAGATGCAGTAGTTCCCATGGTTTTAAACTACAGAGAATTAGTACTGGTGTTGAAAACTCACAATAATAAATATTTCACATAATTAGAGATTATTTGTGTTTAATCTCAACAATATCAATTTGCGGTGTCATTGCCATGATTAGTCGCTAAGGTCACTGCTCAGTCGCGTCACTTCCTGCTGAAGTGTAATTACCAGTGTCATTTCAGATTGTCAGAGAACGCTAAAGACCTTGTTGCTTTGCTTCACCAATTGTTCTCCTGGTTTCTGATCTGTTTTGCTTAAGAATTACAAATTTTTTTTTTGCCTAACATTTCAATTTTAGTTGCCTGAGACATACTTCTCATGCTTTTGACCTACGCTCACCTTCTCGAGTCTCTCCTCTAGTAGAGTTTTGGTTTCTGTTTATTTTTTAAATATTTTCTCACATGAATTTCTGAGATCAAACACTAGATGTTTTTGAGGCTCCTGAATATGATTATGATGTTAATTATTGAAAACTCCAATCGCTTAAAAAGTTACTTAAGTTTTGTCTGGCATTTTGCGTTCCTCACAATTACCACTGTGCTTGGTTCCCATCGTCAGGGCCAGTTCGTGCATTGCCAGAGGCACGTCCTTGGAGGTCGGGACCTTCGGATAATGACGTGATCGGATAAAAAGTCATCTGGGAATTTATTTCCTTAATCGAGTTGCAGATACAATGCCCTTTTTTTAAATTGCTCTTTCTAAAGTTTTTGGTATCTTTTCCTGGATTCTGACTTTTTTAACCACAATCTTTGACTCATTTGTGTCTTTGATCTCCCAGTTTTGACCCTACTCTTAACTCATCTGTTCCCCCGGTCATTTCTTAAATCAAGTCAGCTCACTGGCATAACTTCTCATTGAAGTGTAGCAGTAGTCAGAGTATTTGCACTGTCAAAAAAGCTTTTTTTAATAAATGTATTTGTGTTGCAGTTCAACCGTGATGGTGATATTGGAAAGACACTGTATAACAGAATGCTTACTACTTGGCTTCTTTAAACTGTTTTTCTTTCTATCAGTCTGGAATTCAGAGTCATTTCAATAAACCCACAGCAAAGTCCTCCATTAGCAGCTAAATGTCATGAAAGGCATTACATTTACAGCGTCAGGTTTAGAGAATTTGTTTCAAGCAAAGCACACACAATACCAACAGCATGACAATTTCCAAAAAAACTGTTTGCGCAGTATTTTGCTTGACATCAATTTAAAATGAAGTGCCATCAAAGGCAGCTGTAGCCTGTAACTAGGTTTTAATTTATTATTGGGTTGCTAACAAACAAGACTGGAAATGTTCCACTAGTATCATGTTTTATGTTGTTGTTTCCTAAACTGACCTTGAGTGCTGATAACAGTTTCTCTTTCATAAACTCTGTTTTTTGGTTTTAACCCTCCGTTCCTCTAATTTTGTACAGTAAGTACATGAGTAACAATTTAGATATATAAATATATATAGATATCTTTAGATATTTAGAGATCTTTACTGTTTAGATATATAAAGTAATGGGTGTTAAGGGGTGACCCACCTATAGTGCAGAGAAAACCCCCATCCATGAAAAAGAGAGAGGAAGAGATCAGGTCAAGTGCGATGTTTTAGCTTCATATTAGCTAAACAGAATTTAGCTTTCTGTTGTTACAGGTATTAAAGCATTTTCTCTTTATTTATAATTTGAATCTCATCCTATAAATTATGTTTCTTAATGTTGAGCCAAGGTGGGCTGAATTTGGGGAGTCACCCCATGGAAGCCTAACAACTTAAATTAAGCTCTTTGTCATCATTACTGTCATACATGAGCACTTAGAGAACATCTGGAGGGCCATCCACAGTGTTCATAGTGTCAGGGAAAAAGTGATCACTAAATGCTTCTTACTTTCTCTCCCAACAGACCACACAATGAGTCCCGGGACAGGCCATCATGTCACTTCCAGTAAAGGTCTGGAGACCCCACCTCTTAAAGACCAAAGACACTGGTGTGTTGGCTGGAGAAAGTCTGTTAAAGTTTATAAAGAGAAAAAACCGGGAGAAAAGACAGAGTACAAAAAATGATATGAAAGTCAAAACCAGAAGATAGAAACACAATCAACAGAGCATAAAATACTAACCAGGAATCAAAGTCAGTAAAGGAATAAGCTAGAAGTCAGGTACCAAAAGAAACATGAAGATCCTACACAAAAAAAAAAAAAAAACAATAGTTATTATTCAATCTTGGATATCGAGGAACAGCTTGGGTGATCTTTATACTGGCGCATTGGTCAAGTTATTGCTGCACTGCCCCAAAGGGGATTGTTGCCATAGAAACGACTGATGCGGACACCACAAAACAACGGCGCTGATTGACAAAGCAAAATGGCATGAGAATGACTCTTCAAAAAATCATGTTCCTAACAGATAAGCTCGTGACACAATTGGATTCTCTATACATGAACCCTCCACCAAAAAATTGTACACAATATTCAAGGAAATTTATAGAAAATGTTCATCATGACAACCAGAACTCGATACCCATCCAAGACCGTGCTCACTTAATGAACAGAATTCCACGATGGAGAAGCTCTTAGGACGTGAGATGTCCCCATTCTTTGAACTCTTTTCATATATTGAATTTAGTGGGCTACCCAGCTGGTCCCCAATGCTTTACCATTTTCCATTGTCATTTATTTGCAGAATTACAACACACTTAATTTGCAGGCACACCTGAAACACAATCCACTCGATGGTTTACTCTATTGTGTAATGCCCTGGGCAATGACGCCTCTACACAGTTACAGAATCTTGGCACCAGGAGCTTTAACTGAATGTTCGAGGGGTGGTGGGGGACATTGAGACAGACACAAAAATAACTGCTCAGGATCAGAAATTGTGGTTTACTCCAAAGGTGGCAAAAACAATCTACAAAATAATGTCTTGCAAATCTACCAAACATAAAGTTCGATGCAAGAACATTAACAAAAACAAGAAAAATAAAGCGCTATGTACAATAGTTACAATGGCTCAAACTCAAAAAGTGATGAGAAAAACCATAAAGACAAAAGATTCTTCTTCTTTCTACTCACACAGTTCATGAAAGACATACAGAAAAAAAATCAATATCAAAATGAAAAAAATCAGACACAAAGACTGTCAATGAGAAAAATGAACACTCACTACCAACAGATTACCTCCACTAAGAATGTACAGAAGTCAGAAGTAAACGTGTCACTGCCATTACACACAAAAACAAGTCCCTCTCTTTATTGCTCCACTAAGCAGCTCAGAAGTACACCAGCCTGAAGGACGCCATTTTTATACAGTTAACCAGAACCCCACATACAGTATGTAATCCAGGATTCTCCAATAAAGCCCAACATTGAATCCCACATCGTGCAACAACCTCTGCTCAGGTGTAGTTTTTCCATATCTATTGCCAAACCTCTCTGTGCAATAAGTGTGTTTGCAAACTCACCATGCTGACAGCTCAGCACTTTTCCTTCTGTCACAGTGACAGGCACGTGCCTTGGCGTTGGATCAATTCAAGCCCAGAGGACGTGAGACATCCACTTCTTTGAAACCTTTTTAAATAAAACGGCGTACCCGGTAGGCCCCATCCCTTCATCATTATCTGCTTTCATTTGTTGGAAGAATTACAGCACACTTAATTTGCGGATCCACTGTAGGCCTCCAGGTCAAAAACACCGGTGTGCCCTTACTCTGCCACCTAGTAACGATTAGTAAGTGTCTTTTACTACCATGACTATTTATATGTCCAGTGCTAATCTATAAATAGTTAAGAAAATCTCTGCATCTAATCCAAAATATGACTCATCTTGTGACGCATTAATGCCCTCTGCTTCTCTGCTGTCAGCCTCACCATCCACTTCCACACACCTCAGGTTTTTTAAATGGTATGATTCTACTTTTGCTATCATTCATTCTTATAATCAGATTTGAGATTCAGAGGTAACTGATTGCAGTGAAGTATTTAAGGAAAAAAATGGTACTCTCTCTTAAATACAACAAAGTACCTTCTGCATATCCTGTAGGGCACTATCAAAAGTGAAGCAATGCACTGTTTAAATAAAAAAATGCATTGTTAGTTTAAATAAAAATAGCCCCCCCCCCCCTTACTTCGCCTCACCCTTCCACTATACCTGACTGCTATCAGTATTTTATTTTTTATTAGTTACTGTATTCTACTAAGATAAATGGCCTTCTGGAACAGCCTTAAGCTGGGCCTCTGACTCAGTATCTTTATGATCCAGAAAGAAACAAATAAGAGTGTGTGTCTTTCTGAAGGTCCACCAAATCGGGGCGGGTAACAGTTATACTGTAGTATCTGACAGAAACCCCAGACCCTATAAGGGTGCCTTTTGCCTTACTGATACGTGATGGCCAAAATGAAATCGTAATTTATGTGGTGGGGCAACTGTTAAATCTCTGAGCTGTGAGTCCTTCAAGAGAGAGAGAAGGTGCCCTTTTGAACAGTTTGGGCTGCTGCACATGTCCCCACCATTGCCTTTAAGAATTAAATTCACACAAGTGGCACTAAACACCCTCTTTTTAAGTCAATCGACAGCCTAAAGTACCGAAGTGTTGCCCAAGGTCCCTCTTTTCACACAGCTTGCCTTCCCATAATCTGGCCACACTCTTGACAAAAAAATGTCAACATGTTGAGCTTCACTATGACAACGAAAAAAATTGTTTGAACAACAGCTTTGGCCTAGAGCTCTTCTTATCAGCAGAGATAGCAGAGAGTTCACTGCTAATCTGGGCAGCCAAGATAAAAGCCATTCAGTTATTTGTTTGACACAGCCATCAAATTGTCACTCTTATCGGAAGCAAACTTGAGGATGGCTGCTATGAGAATATTAAATTAGCACTTTATCACACGAGCGGAGGGTATTAAAATCTAAAGCAGTATAGGCTGCTATCAGTCACTTAATCAATATAGTTTTATGGAGTACAAAACTACAAGCAACTTATGGCCAGTTGTAATTCAAAAAGTCTCTGAAATGTTACTGGAGCACAGCTTGAACAGAATGTAACAATAGACAGAATAAGAATACAGAATAGCAAAAATAATGGAGTACATATACATTTAAATTCTGAAATATGTAGTGAGAGGGAGACAGTTGGGAATCGTGGTAGCATTCACTTGTCCTAGGAGCCTACTACTCAAAGCACTTACGCAGAAGGGAACCACCACCAATGAGTGGCATCCACCTGGATGATGCAGCGGCGGCCATTATTGTGCCAGTGCGCACACCACACATTATGAAAGGGTGAGAGACAGAGAGCCAATTAGAGATGAGTACTACTAAACAATTAGCATAAAGGGTCTGATTGAAATTACACACCCCGCCAACCCTAACACAGGGGGAACTTTTCAGTTCTCCTGCAGCTTAAGGCAAGCAGTAACCATATACCCAATACCTCCACAACAGATAAATAATTTCTTTACATTCTTTCATACTTTGTCTATTTTTTTTTCCAATTCCATTGGTACTTTAGGTTCTTTATATTATGTTTAAATTAGGGCTCTTCCTTGGCATATATTTACAGTTCATTATTATGCATTTTTTGTTCATTTTTGATTCACTACTTGCAATATTTTCTGTTGTTTCTGTTTATTATTTGTCTGATTATGTTTCTCTTGTTAAAATTCTTTTGTTGTCCAATACACATCTCTCTAGAAGCCAAGAGTTTACGGTAATACCCTCCTTCAATGGGGCATTGTGATTAGATTTTGGGATATTGTTTATATATTTTTGAATTTTTGAAGCCAAAGCCCATCTGGTTTGGTGTAAGCCGAAGCCAGCCTATAAAGCAGGAACTTGGGCTGCCCAGGAGTGTACCTTTTCTGGCCAAGCTGGTTGGGATTCCAGCCTGGTTTGTGGCTATATTTTAGATGCCTCACACCTTTGCCGTTTTGTGTGTGCCATTGAATCATAACACTTTAGGATTACTAACAGCTTTTGGGGCAATTACAAAAGTAAATGTCCTAAACTGATGAATTTATAAGGCAAGTTCCCTGACATCAAGCCTTGAGTTCATCTAAGAACGCCTTTATGAACAGTGAACACTACAAACATATAACATGATACAGAAATCTGTTAATGGCTATACCTCTTCACTCTAGCTAAGTAAACATGGCCTTTCATCTAAGAGTGAAATAATAAATGCCATCGTGGGTCAGTCTGTAGGCTAGACCAGTGGCTGATGCTCATACACCGCCTGTACAAACTTAAAAAGACCTCTGCATGTTGTAACACTAGATGGCGCTAAACCGACACACAGACACTGACAACACATTTTAAAAGCACCAAGAAGTTGTTTAATTTCTTTTCTTTAAATAATAGTGCCCAAAGCACCTCCACCGCAATAAACAAATAAACACAATAATATTTATTTCTTGAAATCTCTCCTCCACACCTCCCAGCAGACTCTGTCCTCTGCCTCCAAACTCCGGCTCACTTGCTGGGTCTCCAGCAGCCCTTTAAATAGTCCTTGACCCAGAAGTGCTTCTACTCTTCCATCCATGTGCTTGCCAGGACTTCCAGGTCAGACGGAGAATTAAAGTTCTTTAATCAGCCCAGAAGTACTTCAGGGCTCCCATCCACGTGACTTCCTAGTACTTCCAGGCTATGAATGAGGCATGGCTACACCAGTCCTCTCACAGCTCCTCCTGGCGGCACCCACGGTACCCAACAGGACTGAGGAACCAAACTCCAAGTCCTAAGTTGCCCTGCGGGAATCCGGGATACACTTACACTCCAGGGGAGCTGCCATCTAGCATTTTGGGGGAGGCAGTGTCTTTGAAAATCTGCCTTCCCCCATCCTTCCATCACAGGGGCGTCCCAGCTGGGTTGAGCTGCCGCTCGTGTCTTACAAACCCCTGCACACCTGTTGGAATACGATGTAACCTTTTCTCTTGAACTTCCCCTACACTGGGGAATAGCACTTGTAAGGGAATCTAAATGCTGCTGCAGATTCCCAAATGGAAGCGCCCTTTGTTGAAATTAAACTGAAAGGTTGCTAACCTGTTTACGGAAGGCTTGTTGATCTTTTTCATCTTTGGATCACTCATTTGCCTTTGGTGAAGATTATTTAACACTAGAATTACCAGAGCCTATGAAAAAACTTGTAGATCCATTCCACCTTAAATCGCTTCTCACCTCTCTGTCAGTGTCTTTTGTCCTGTAAATATGTCGATAAGCAGCAAACAGCAAGCAGTCTGCTATCACATCCCCCCCCCAACACAGTTTTCTCAGCTCAAGTCTATTTACCTGCGTGTCAGTTGCTTAGAGTTGTATAGAGTGAGAAGTCAAGCAAAATTACAACTTTTATAAATACTATATCGTTATTTGGAACACTTGCATTTCATGTGTGTTCCCTGTCTACAACAATCTATGCACAGTAAACACATCATTAAAACATAAACATTTTTCATGTTTTAGTAATAATTGACAAAATGTAGACATGAAGTGTATAATGTGTGAAGCCTGAATTCCAAATATCAAATACTGTAAACACTTTCACAAAAGGTACAAGTATAAAAGAACAAGTGCACATTTATTCAAAAATATAGCTGCAGAAAAAGAACCCGCGTTAGGTTGCGATATTGACATGCATTGGCTACGACCACTTCGGTGGTGCAACGGTATCAACTGTTGACTGATAATCAAAACTTCACGGGATCGATCCTGGACAAGTCCATTTTGAGAAGTGAGCTGCTCGTATTCTTACTATTTTAGAATAAAAACATACATTTTATTCCAGTCTGTAACAGCCAGTGTAATTTATGATACTTGTACAGTTTAGCTTTGTTTTTTTTTATTCAGTTTTATTCTCTCAGTTCGCGATCCCCCCCCATTTGACACTGCTGTTTTCACATAGACGCACTATAACAGAGGTAAACTGAAATCATGACAACGATTCTACATCGGATCAAAAATGCACTTTTGCCATCTCTGTACTTTGTATACATACATGGGAAGCTCTGCACTCTATTTGTGACTTTACCTTGCAGGAAGTAAGTAAATAAATAAAGGTAAATAGGTAAATAACATTTGATCTGGCTCTTACATACAAAGGACGGTGTATGTAAGGACAGTGTATGTAAGGACGGTGCATGTGCCCAAAACATTAACATTTATATGTTACTTACATAAGAGCCAGATCGAATGTTATTTACCTTGAGTTATTTACTTACTTCCTACAGCGTAAAGTCACTAGTAGAGTGCAGAGGGCATGCTCAAAAAATACGTGTAATGCCATGAAAAGTGCCTGCTGACAGTTTAGCATGCAAGCAATGGTACGAGAATGCAGTTAGACTTTTTTTTGGGGCACATACACCGTCCAGATCTAAACACTACCGTGTAGAGTCGCTTGCGCACTGAAGAGTCTATAGCTACAGGTGGAAGCTGCCGTCGCTGTACTTTGTATGTAAGAGCCAGATCGATTGTTATTTACTTATTTATCTTTATTTATTTGATTACTTCCTACAGCATACAGTCACAAGTAGAGTGCAGAGCTTCCCATGTACATATACAAAGTACAGTGATGGCAAAAGTGCATTCTTGCTCCAATGTAGAAGCGTCGTCATGATCTGAGTTCACCTCTGCTATAGCGCATCTATGTGAAAACAGCAGTATCAAATGCAAGGGGGGGGATTGTGAATGTGACTGAGAGAATAAAACTGAATTAAAAAAATAACAAAGCTAACCTTTACAAGTATCTTAAATTACACCGGCTGTTACAGACTGGAATCAAAGGTATGTTTTTATACTAAAATAGTAAGAATACGAGCAGCTCACTTCTAAAAACGGACTTGTCCAGGATCGAACCCGTGAAGTTTTGATTACCAGTCAACAGTTGACACCGTAGTGCCACCAGAGCAGTCATAGCAAATGCATGTCAATGTCGCACCCTAACGTGGGTTCTTTTTCTGCAGTTATATTTTTGAGTAAAAGCGCACTTGTTCTGTTATATTTGTACCTTTTGTGAAAGTGTTTCTTTGATATTTGGACTTGAGGCTTCACACATTATAAACTTCATGTCTACATTTTGTCAATTATTACTAAAACATGAAAAACGTTTCTGTTTTAACAATGTGTTTACTGTGCATAGATCATTGTAGACATGGAACACACATGAAATGCAAGTGTTCCAAATAACGATATAGTATTTATAAAAGGTGTCATTTGCTTGACTTCTCACTCTATACCCCTCTAAGCAACTGACACGCAGGTAAACAGACTTGAGCTGAGAAAACTGTGTGGGGTTGGGGATGCGATAGCAGGCTGCTGGCTACTTGATGCTTATCGACACATTTAAAGGATAAAAGACGCTGACGGACAGGTGAGAAGCAATTTAAGGTGGGACGGATCTACAAGTTTTTTCGTAGGCTCTGGTAATTCTAGTGTTAAAAGGACCAGGGTAAGAAAAATAGAAGTAAAGTTTTAAACAAGCCAATGGTCTGAGCCAGGGAAAAATACCAAAAATACCAAAACATTGTCCTGCCGAACAAATAGTGAATATTTAATTTGGGATCAGAAGATGAAGCAAAACCAAAACGCAGAGCACGCCAGGGTCAAAACCACAGGGACAAACTGATCTTTCACCAAGCCAGAAATATCAGACAAGAATAAAAACCATAAACCATAAAATATAAATTAAAACTGAAAACCGAGAAGCGCATGTTAAGACTTTTAGTTTAATCCTAAGACA
Organism: Polypterus bichir lapradei; assembly: GCA_026402145.1. Classification (NCBI taxonomy): domain Eukaryota; kingdom Metazoa; phylum Chordata; class Cladistia; order Polypteriformes; family Polypteridae; genus Polypterus; species Polypterus bichir. Next base: position 5,924,811 of record JANRMT010062799.1, read on the forward strand.
GATACCAAATTGGCACCTAAAATAGCACTTTCTAGGGTTCACATTACGCAAGGATGCTCCTGGGGCCTGCTAAAAAGTTGTGTTTGCAACGGCCGACACAAAAGCCACAAAATGGCATAGTCTGTCAATATTCAAAATGGTGCAGTGGTAAAACACAAAAAAAATTACAACTTAATAACAAACCGAGATAGGACAAAATAAGTGTTGGGATCACATTTCTCAATTTAAAAAAATCCAGAAAAGCCACCAAAAAGTCCTAGAGACTCCTCAGGAAAGCAAAAGAAAATTAATAAATAAACACTAATCACAATAAACGTCAAAATCCAAAATGTTAACCAAAAGTCGTATTTGAAATACATGCAAAGATCCAGGCCCAGTAGTAAGATCTGACTAAGCTCCATGCTCCACAGAGATTTGTTTTTATTTTTTTTATCCAGAAATTAGGACGACAAGATAATCACACCACCATCTTAAATACTGGTTCCATGATAAGGAAAATGTTTTAAACATTTAGTGGCCATTTCATCATCGCTATTAACTGCATGGCCACAGTGCAAAATTACCCAGAATGCCAGAGATCATACCCCTAAACAGTATGCAAAATAACAGCATAGTGAAATGAAAATTACAATTACAATGAAAAATATCACTACATAGAAAAACCAAAATTGATGCACAAAATGACAGCAGGATACAAGTCGAGGATTTCAGAACACGAGATCCAATGCAGAAGCTCCAAGGACTTCCCCATCACAGGCCTTCTCTAGATCTGAATCCAAACTCAACTTACCACGCCAGTTAGCAGTAGTACTAGTGAGATGGCTACATCATTTAAGAATTGCCATTTAATATTACATATTGTCAAGCATGCATGCCAGAGGATTGCCTTCCGGACTCACCTAAGGTATGTGGTACTAGGGGGCATGGTTGCTAACGGTCTTGTGTCCTCTTCACAAACTGCCTCAAGAAACCACCCTATGATGCCAACGAAGCCAAGGAAGCCTCACCCCTTTGAGTATGCTCCTAGAAGTAGGCCTCTCATTTGGACCTGACAACATTACAGACAGAAAGAGGAACTGTCCTGACGACACAGCACCATCGAGCACATGTTTTGTTTAAACATTTTATTTTTGTTGGAATTAAACAGGGTTTTGCCCAGGTTGGCATCCCAATCACTTGGATTTTGCCCTGCCTCACCATTTACTCGACTACAACATAAACCTTTAGGATTTAAGATCAAATCCAAGAACTAGGTGGAAACTCACATGGGTACAGAGAGAAGAAGCAACATTAGGGTTAGCAACTGAACCACTGAACCAGTAAGCCATAAGCATTGTAGCTCTAACGTTTGAGTTTTCTACATTTTTAACATTATCACTAATCATGGTGCCGGAGACTGGCGAAGTGTTCTAAGTTATTTAGCACATGTAAGTAAGCATTTCACTGTACTCTGACCACATGATAACACTGACTCTAAGAACCTATAATTTACTGCTTTTTGGCACCTTTTCCAGTTATATGTGCCCTGGTAACGAATGGAAAAGTGTCAGGCCACTGAAGAAAATGAAAAAAGAACTGGGAGATAAATGGCAAACAAAGTGCCGAATCCTAAAACATAAATCTAAACTTGTCAAAAAAATACAAGAATCAGAAACAATAATCATATGCCGTGAAGGTCTTGAATGAGTGAGGATCTAATCCAGGGATCTAAAATCCTCAAAGGCACTGATAAAGTCAATCCAGCCACACTCTTTCACCTTAAGAGTGAATCTTATACTCAAAGACATCAGTGGCAATTAAGGGGAAGTAGGTTTAGGACTGAACAAAGAAAGCACAACTTAACTTGGAGTTATGGTTGGGGTAGAGAATCTGCAACAAACTAATGAGTCCTGGTGTTGAAGCACGACAACCTTTAAGATGTCTCTGGACAAGATGTTAGGACATCTTAGCTATTAGATAAACAAACGAGTGACAAATAGACTAAATGGTTTCCTCTCATTTGTCATATTTCTCATGTTAATACTTTCTATATGAACGGGTCAGAGAAACACACAAAATTTGATTTGCTTGTAAGTACAATCTTAGACAGACACGGATCACACGACATTGACCTTTATACCATCAAAATGATGATGTCACAATTCATGGACTTCTGGTCATCTTCTCATAGTAAAGTGACAGCAATGACAAATAAAACCCAACTAAATGGTGATGCTCATGAAAAACAAAATGGCATTTCAGGAAGATGTCAATTTTTTTACCTTCAAAATAAAGTCAAAAGATTTGAAATCAGTGTCATATAAAAACCGTAACTGGAACCTGAAATACCAAAATAGCAATGAGAAACTTAAAAAAATAAATTCAGTCATAATATGATGTAGGGACCATAATGCAAGATGTCATTGCTGCAAGAGTATTTACATTTGCACCACAGTATTCTCCGAATCCTAGTTTTGGGATTAAAAAGAAAACAGAAGAATCAACAACTTGCACCTAGCTGTTTTGTTAGGGTTTTACTTATCGTAGTTTTGCTGTGTTTTTGATCACCACTTTTTGACTTAGACACTTAGTTCTTGAACCCCTTTATCTCTAGATGTTTGGCTTTGGACTGTACTTTTGACTATGATTTTCATTTGCTTGTTTAAAAACTTCTAACCTACCAATCATTTCTGGCTGCAAAGCTTCTTCTTTTTTTTCATGCATCCATTACAATCTTTCTATATAATACTTTACCGTGGGTGTCCGTTTCTCTGTCCAGGATTTTAAATCACCCGTAGCTCACAAACCGTTTGTCCTATTGATCTGAAATTTGGTACACATATACTACGTGAAGTCTACTATCTGCTTTTGGGGTGATGACTGACCTCCAAGGTTATTCCTCTTTTTATTTTTTTTATTTTATTGTAGTATCTGTGCCATTCTCATTCCCTACCACCTTCACTGTCACTTCCCCTACCTCTTCATATCTTAAATCATTCTTGAGGCAGAATGAAGACTTAAGTGCCAGCTTAAATGAAAAATTAAATAAAACATACTAAGTAATTGCAACACAAACACTGGCTTAATGAGTTTTAACGCGAAAAGATGCTGACGGAAGAAGAGAAGTGGGTCGCTAGGGTGGAGAAAAGAAGAGCTGCTCAGGAATTAGCAAGCACATCAACCTCTGAGCAAACGAATGCTAAACGTACAGAGAGAGAGAGGATGAAAACTAGGAACGCTCAAGTCAAGTGTATTCACTGCATGTTATCAGTGTGCTGTTACTAGTATCATGATAAATCATAATCCAATACACAGTCAGTTCTCGTTATCCGTGCGCGTAGTGTTCCTGGAAAACCTTGTGGATACTGAAACTGCCCATTATAAAGCATTACTACTAGGGGGTAATTGGGTTAGGTTCCAGTTGGGGGACCAGAAAGTGTAGACAGGGTAAGGCAGGCCCTCTGTTCTCACCCCAAAGCTCAGTTATGATATTTCCATGGGCTCACCTGGGAAAACCGTGCTACAACTTTTACTTCTTCTATAGTTAAGTTTATTGTCTTCTTGGCCTCTAGCAACCACAGCAGCACAGATCCAAGGACCTCACTAAATCATCCAATCAGTAGTGGCGATAGGCACTGTATGCAAAGGACATGGGATTTCAGCAGTGCAAACTTATGAGCCACACATGTACACAAGGAATTCTACAGTCCAAGTATCTTCATTTGTATTGTTTTAGGGAATCTCAAAGAGAAATCTAATTAAAGAAAATAGCCACCCCATTTAAAAATGGGAAAAGCTACAGAAGAGAAAAAGAAGTGAAATTCAAAGCAAAAAAAGTTCACACAAAGTGAAAAGAAAAAATCGATAACACGCACAAAAAATAGGACTCGTTGTGTTACCCATCTAAAATGAATTGAAATCTAAGTAATCGCTGTAGACCTCACATTTTGTATTTGATACATGGATTGTCTATTTGGCCTGATATAATGATATGCTCCTGATTCCTATATCATCGCTCTTATAGTCAAAGCATTTTGCTGGAAAAAGTAATGGCAGTCACTGGTTTAGCAATGTTAGGTTAGTTGCATTGGAGCATTGATTTCCCATTGAGTGCATCAATTTATTCTTTTCACTCATCCATTGCCCACCACGCAAAGTTTTCAAACATTAGTATTCAGGGTCCAAAAAAATAACAATAAGCAAACAATTGTTGGCTTAAATACTTCTAGCGCCATGTTGTCTTCCTTTCTTTCTCTCGCTCTTCTAGTACATATTCTGTTCTCTTTCTCCATCTAGTGGTATTAGTGTAGAACTCAACCTCCTAAGCAGACGGATACACAGGCACATGGATACGCAGACACTTGCTCCCTTTATTAAGATGGATGGTTCAGCTTCAGGCTTACTTGTCTTCAGTATGTTTCTTTCAATTACTGTATTCGTTACTCTTGTCACAGTCATGAGCTTCGGGAGGGTCTCAGGGGTAATGCTATAAGGGAAAAACAGGGGGACAATGTTTCCTGAGACACAGCCTTTATCCCAGTTTCCATTTTGTTTAGAGTAAAGGTGATCTCCCCAGAAGACAACTGATGGCATACCTGCTTCTTGTTAACCCCGTCTCTTCCTGCCTCAACATTCTATTGAAGCCCAAGCCACATCGGAAGTGAACCTTCGTTCATGGGCCTGCTTCGTGGGAGGACACATCACTTGTGATCTGAGGCTCTTTTCCAGTAGAGGGTGCAACAAACCCTCTATTTTCAATGAATTGTGTCTAATTCTTTTCTTTTATTCTTGACTAGGGGGCTTCGCTCACCAACCCCCAGGCTTGCGCTACATGCCAGCCACTTTGCGTCTTAGCTGCTCGCATATGTGGATTTCACTTTTTTACCAAACAATAAATCTTTTAATTCTCACGGATAGGCCTCTTCATTGGGAAGAAACACTACTTTTCCCTGATGGCAACACCAATTAGACGATCTACAAGTCTCCGACTTAAAGTTTAAATGTGAACAATATATTCGATCTCTTTTCGCTGTTCCGTTATTTCACCGAGTAATAATTTACAATTGTTTTTGCTAATGCGATCTTTACTATCATTTTTTTGAGACTTTTGAATTTTAGTGCTTTCATTATTTCTAACCTGCTCTGCATGTGTATCACACCAGCGTTTTTGAATTCTTTACAACGTTCTACTTTGTCATCTACTCTTTGTCTTTTATTTCCGGCCCTGTGCGTGGTTAAATCTCTTGGCACAAAGTCTCATCTCATGGGACATGAAAGTGTCTCTCCGACAAAATCACATTTCATCCCAGGATTTTTTTATATAATAGAGAGACATTAAATGGGATCTCTCCTAGATACTCTTTTTCTTTCCTTTATCTTAACTCTGTATTTTGTTACTCTATATTCTAATATCAACAATAACCAGAAAAGGGAACAGCAAAAGGATTAAAGACCAGAAGAAGCTGAACAGAATCACACTTAGAGCTTTTTCACTATCAGATATTGGATAATGAGAGATCCATTGCACAGATGATGTCAGAAGCTGAAACCTCCCAAACCATGGCACCTGGCGACCAGGGCTTATGTCTGGACAATATGACTCAGAAAACAGACAGTGCTGCTAGCATACAACACAAAAATTGGCAACGTAGTAATACTAAATAATAAACAAAGTTCTATCTATCCAAAGATCAAAAAATACACTTTGTTCCAGAAGCAATAAATGATTAACACACATAGTCAGAATGTTCTCAGACAAGCTTTTCCAACTTTCATCTGGGGTCACTATCCCCTGCCACTCTCCCTTATATGTCCCAAAACAGTTGATATGTTACCCACAATATCAGATAAAGTGAGATGCATCACACCAGTATGTAAAGCTTCATGTCATTGATATCAGAAGCTGTGACCTCCAAAACCATCACACCTACAGTAATGGCCGAAATTATCGGCACCCCTGGAATTTTCCCAGTAAATGCACCATTTCTCCCAGAAAATTGTTGCAATTACAAATGTTTTGGTATACACATGTTTATTTCCTTTATGATCATTGGAACAACACAAAAAACAGAGAAAAAAAAGCCAAATCTGACATCATGTCACACAGAACTCAAAAATCGGGCTGGACAAAATTTTTTGCACCCTCAACTTAATATTTGGTTGCACGCCCTTTGGAAAAAATAACTGAAATCAAGCGCTTCCTATAACCATCAACAAGCTTGTTACACCTCTCAAATGGAATTTCCGACCACTCTTCTTTTGCAAACTGCTCAAGGTCTCTCAGATTTGAAGGGCGCCTTCTCCCAACAGCAATTTTGAGATCTCTCCATAAGTGTTCAATCGGATTTAGATCCAGACTCATTGCTGGCCATTTTAGAACTCTCCAGCGCTTTGTCTTCAACCATTTCTGGGTACTTTTAGAGGTATGTTTGGGGTCATTGTCCTGCTGGAGCACCCATGACCTCTGACGCAGACCCAGCTTTCTGACACTGGGCCCTACACTGCACCCCAATATCTTTTGGTAGTCTTCAGATTTTATGATGCCTTGCACACAGTCAAGGCATTCAGTGCCAGAGGCAGCAAAACATCCCCAAAACATCTTAAAACCTCCACCATGTTTGACTGTAGGTACTGTGTTCTTTTCTTCGTAGGCCTCATTCCATTTTATGTGAACAGTAGAATGATGAGCTTTACCAAAAAGCTCTACCTTGGTCTCATCTGTCCACAAGACGTTTGCCCTGAAGGATTTTGGCTTCCTCAAGTACATTTTAGCAAACTCAAGTCTGGCTTTTTTATGTTTCTGTGTCAGCAGTGGGGTCCTCCTGGCTCTCCTGCCATAGCGTTTCATTTAATTCAGATGTCGATGGATAGTTCAAGCTGACACTGTTGCACCCTGAGTCTGCAGAACAGCTTGAATATATTTTGAAGTTGATTGGGGCTGTTTATCCACCATTCGGACTATCCTTCGTTGCAGTCTTTTATCAATTTTTCTCTTCTGTCCACGTCTAGGGAGATTAGCTACAGTGCCATGTGTTGTGAACTTCTTGATTACGTTGCGCACAGTGGACAAAGGAACATGAAGATTTTTGGAGATGGACTTGTAGCCTTGAGATTGTTGGTATTTTTCCACAATTTTTGTTCTCAAGTCCTCAGACAATTCTCTGCTCTTCTGTCTGTTCTCCATGCTTAGTGTGGCACACTCAGACACACAACAGAAAGGCTGAGTCAACTTTCCTCCATTTTAACTGGCTTCAAGTGTGATTGCTATATTGCCAGCACCCGTTTCTTGCCACAGGTGAGTTCAAACGAGCATCATATGCTTGAAATAAAACGATTTACGCACAATTTGGAAAAGGTGCCAATAATTTTGTCCGGCCCATTTTTGGAGTTCTGTGTGACATGATGTCAGATTTGGCTTTTTTTCTCTTGCTCCAATGCACATAAAGGAAATAAATGTGTGTATAGCAAAACATTTGTAATTGCAACAATTTTCTGGGAGAAATGATGCATTTTCTGGGAATATTTTAGGGGTGCCGATAATTTCGGCCATGACTGTACCCTTCACTCTTTCACAGATTTTTTGGTCACATAAAAATACTCCATAGACCTGTTTCCAAATTTTTTACCTGATTGCATTCTGTAGATTATTTCTAAATCCAGCTCTCCATCCTCTGTTATTGTTGATCCATCGTTTATAGTTTTTCCCTCTGGAACTTAACTTCTCCATCTTGCTTTTGTCCTTTAAATGTGAGACATTATGTCTTTGTCCTACTCATCTTAAGGTCTCTATCCTCCATAGCTCTTCTCCACCTCTCAAGATATTGTTAGTGGTGCCACATTGTCACCTGCAAATAGTGAGCACCATGGGGCCTGATTTAATGTTCCCCAAGCAATAACATCCATAACTGGAGTATTTCACATTCCTGGTCAAAATTATTGCAGTGCTTAGGTCTGTGTGCTTAAACAATCAGTCTGAACGTATTGTGCTGTTGCATCAGAATTCTGAGCATTGAGGCAGTCTAAGGCAGCACCTTCCATTATCTGTGTCCTTAAGGAACGTTGGCTTTCTGCTTCAAATTAGCTAATACTTCCATGATCTTAATGTTAACTTATTAGAAATGGCACATGCAGCACAGCGAGCCTGCACAGGAGATGCACTTGGTTTCCATATCTGAGGCACAAGTCAATACAAAAGAGCTTCAGATGGTTTGTATCTTTGGCTACAAGGCAATGTTGGGTGGCTCCTGACTAATCATACATCCCAGCTTTCCACTTGCTTCATAACAGAGGAATGCAGAAAGCAATCTAGGCATTGATGCCGAGTCCTCCAGGATGTCATTACTGGTCTAACTCAGTCACAGATGTATGGCACGGCTTCATTTTCGTCAGATTGAAATCAAGCTGCAGGATTTGACTTCAGTGTAAACTGTAACCATACACGAGGGACGGCTGAAGCGATTCATTGTTCTCTCGCAAAAGCAAGCTGATTAGGGCCGGTGTGTGCAATTAGTAAGTAGCCGAAAAAGTAACTCATTCCATTTCACTCTCCTGTGTGCTTTATGGGACACACTGCCCCTGCAGAGAGCTGAATGAGGAACAACAAAACAGTGACATTTTAACGCATCCACAGCGGACTGCATCCTGCAATCAAATTCAATTAAAATAAGGCAGAAAACTGGCGTGTGGTGCAAAACCTAGAAAGATGGGCTTGTTTTCTTACAAAAAGACCAAACACATCCAATGAAGAAACAAAACAAATTGATCTTACATTGGACCCAGGGATGTCCAAAGACCAGCATGGACTTACAATTATTTAGGAGGTCTTGTATCTTTAACCAGTAGCTTGCTAATGACCACAGAAACGGAAATGACAGTGAAGTAGCTGCTCCCGTTATTTGCACCCATGTCTGCTCATTGGTAACTAACACTGTTAAAGCAAAAAAAGAGATAGAGCTTCTAATTTAATGTCTTGTACGATTAACTGGCTCTCATTCTGCAGTTAGAAAGACAATTCAGTGTGAAATTTGTATTTTTTTCTCCATGGATTCAAAAAGCAGAACTTAATTTTTTATTTTATTTCACTTGTTTCATTGAACTTGAACTCTAAATTTTTTTTAGAACCAGTATCAATAAAAGCTCATGTGAAGCCCTAGGTAAGCCCCTCCAAAAAAAAAACTCCATTCCAAAATAAATTCACAATAAATAATTATATCATAAACAGGTGCTTTGAGGCCAATGCATAGTTAAAACAATATGAATCCACCTCAATAAAAGAAGAGCCTCTGTGTTTGTGTATTTTTGTGTCCATCTGGTCACAATGTCTCTGTCATTCCAACAAACGGCACATCACAAACTTTTTTAACAATAAAAAGCACTGCACTGCAATTGTCATTCCAACACATGGCGCATCACAAATATTAAAAATGCTTTTATGAAACATCACAACAAATAACATGAAACAGAGACACTTCTATTGCGTCTGTCACTCCAACAGATGGCGTGTCACCAAACAGTTGTAGTAATGCATTTTATGACTACACGTTTGTGATGTGCCATCTGTTGGAATGGTAAAAGAAACACATTTCACTAGTAAATGCATCACTAAATACATTAAAATAAATGGTTCAATGCAAATGTTAATCCTGAAGTCATGTCTCAGCCAGGGTTCCTCTCCAGGCTGGGGTTCAATTTTGTGTTTTATGTCTTTTTTGATCATTTTTTGAATGCTGATTCATTCTTTATTTTTGGTTTTGTCTATTCCTATAAGTTGAATCTGTTATTTTCCTTGTGTTTTCAGGGTGATCCTAAGAGGCAGGACCACCTGCCAATCACCACCAGGGTCTGCCCTCCGCCCTTTAAATCCCAAGGGTCTTCCACAGTTCCTGGTGGTTCATTGCGAATGCACTTTGAACTCAGTGAGTTTTTTGTGCAGATTTTGTCCCTCTTGCTGTTTTATGATCACTCTGCTTTGGATTTCACATTTGGTTTGTCGTTGTGTTTCAGGCAATTCCAGTTTGCATTGTACTCCACTGTTCTCCTGTTCTTATCTCTTTCTTTGCGAATCACAACAGATATATAGAAATATTTGCAGATATAATATTGATAGTGATGCTGTCAAGCTGTGACAATAAAACAAGAGCAATTTCTGCAATAACTGAATGTTTGCACCTCTGAAAATAGTTTGTTTCTCGTCTTCTTTTATTATTCAGTAACTGATAGCTTTTACCTTTTCATTTTGAAACACTCCTCAATGAGAACTTGTCCTCTTGTTGCCAATGTATTTTTTGGTGGAGATGGAGATTGTAAGGAGAGGTGGGGCACACCAAAGTAACCTAACAGTGGCTTTGATGCCTTTACCCTGCTTCCATATCACAGAGCTGTTCTATGCAGGTACCGCTGTTGTCTGAGGCAAAGAAAAAATGGCATGCTAAAGTGGCCCCTGCCAGAAAATGCTTTCAGATCAGTGCGGAAGGAGAAACTGTATTTGTTTTGAGTGGATTATAATGGTGTGGTGTTTTTTTAGTGTTCCTGAAGGACAGAGAAGCATTTATTGAGGCCAAAAATGTGACGTGAGCAGTGAGGTGTCATCATGCCTCAAACAACAAAAGACACAGATGGAACGATAACCACAAACAAAATACAAGAATAGGCCACAGACTAGCAATAAGGAAATAAAATATACAGCAGATCATTGTGCTAAGAGTGCCAATCTTGGGGCACACACTGGCAGCACTGAACGGGACTGGATCCTTGCATAGTTTAAAGTTGTGGCTCCAGACACAGCTTACGGTCTCTCTGTGCAGGTGGTCTGCACTTTTTTCTTCAAATACAAGTAACAAACACCTAGTAAACATTAATAAATCAGTCAGTCAGTCATCATCCAACCCACTATATCCTAACACAGGATCACGGGGGTCTGCTGGAGCCAATCCCAGCTAGCACAGTGCGCAAGGCAGGAACAAACCCTGGACAGGGCACCAGCCCACCACAGACAGTAATAAATCTTGCATTATTATTATTATTAAACGAGGTATCATTTTTACATGAAAAGGCAAGGGGATTCTTTAAGGTTTGTTCTGAGACTATAGTTGGGCACATGGCTAATTGTTCATGCAAATAAGCTATGTGGTACTGCAGGGTTCAGTATTGTGTATCCAGTGGAAGTACTCAGAATATTGTCATTATGTTCAACTAATACTGTATTTCTTTACTCTTTTTAAATTAAATGACGATCCACAATCAGCCAATGCAAACGATCCCCTTTGGTGGAATGAGCACAATCTGTGGAGCAGGTGAGATCCCCCTTGTTGAAAGGAGCAGCAACCTGTGATGCAGTGATTGAGAAATTCTGAGCTAATGTGCCCCTCAAGTCTGTGCATAGCTGATACCACTCTGTGATGTCACGCAGGCCTTGAAAACCATCATTTTGTACTTGGAAACTGCTCAAATAAGCCAGCCCAAGGCAAATTTTCAGGATGATATTTGGTGAACACAGCACATTCATGGCAAAAAATACTTTGGCGAATTTCGATCAACAGTGACCACCAGTGTCGCTGGGTGTGTTGACGGGCACTGATTAGAGCAATTATGATGAGAACAGGCCATTCACTCCAACAAACCTGTCCACGTATAATTCTATGCTAAGAGGAGAACTAAAAGGTAGCTACGAAAAACCCAAATTAAGAAAGTGTTCAAATGTTACTGCCATTTCTCTAATGGTAAAATATTCAGTATTTTTGGTATTTTGAAGAACTCTCTTCTAATTCTTCCAGAATGTGCTGTTTTGGTGTCATGACTACTGACTGACTCTTGTAAGCTGTGCTCATTGCCAACAGCAGCCAAATTGATTTTATGCAAGTGAATTTTTCCTCGCTGATGTTCCTTCCATACACACACATATTTCCTCTTACAGAGCTCACTCGACATGAGTACGCATTGTGATGGACAGCTAGGACTCTTACTCAGCCGGGGTGCTTTCTTAAGGGAAAGACTGGGGGAAGGAGCTTACATGGGACAATACCTACCCTGGGAAGGCAGAGGGCAACCCCCATGGTTTGGAGCATGGACGAGCAGCACTGCCAGGGTCTGTAGCCACCACCCAGGGGACTGGTGGTGGGACTGCCACCCCACCTGGAAGTGCTGTCGGAACAAGATCACGAGACACCTGGAGTACCTCTGGGTGCCCTATAAAAGGAACCAGCTATCACTACTCCGGCAGCCAGAGTCAGGAGGAAGAGTAGAGGTGGAAGAAAGAGACAGAGAGAGAGAAAGAGATAAGAAAGACAAAGTACTGTGTGCTGTGCTTATTGATGTGTTGTACTTTGGGACTGAACTTGGGCAGGTGGGAAACAACTATTTGGAAGTGTTTCCCACGAGGAGCTGCTAAATAAAAAGTCTTGTTTTGTGCCACACTTTTGCCTGTGTCTGTTGTGTCGGGTGTTTAGGGAGCTGTGCACCCCCTGATTTTACACAGTATGTTAAAACATGATGCAGGAGTCGGCATGAATGAAGTACACCAAGCAGTAGTATGCCATCAAATATCTCGTATCTGAGTGAGACACAGGTACCAGACGTACTTACTTACAGAACCTATAAAACTCTTGTGAAATGGAACAGATTATGGAGGTGCTGGCACAGCCAGCCCTGAAGAAGACTTGGATTAAGCACAAACTGGAAGATCTCAGGAACCAATGTCAGCACCAGCTGAAGACGTGACCAATCTTTGAGTCAGACACAAGATGAACACCTAGTAGTAACAAGCCAACACATTGATTGTAAGTAGTGTCTAATTAATGCTGAGGTACCGGACATAGTTACTTAAAGACCCTGTGAAACTCTCTCATAAAGGAACAGATTATGGAGGCCCTGGCACACAAAGAACTGAAGAAGACTTGAATAAAGCACTCAGTGGAACATCTCATAAACCAGTTTCAGCACTAGCTGATAATGTTGCCCACCACAGGAGGCAACCATGTGCACACTAAAAGGATTTTATGATGATGATGATGACGACATACATGAACACACAACGCGAGCATAAACAATTCATGGCCAATGTAAGTATTACTGAGGAATGGTCACTCAAAAGGAGGCCAGTTTAGAGATAGCAAACAATAAAACTGCACATGTGGGGGGAATGCCAGACGACGGCACATATAGACGCCCTACCTCAGTCAAACTCCACGCACAGCCTGGCCTGCTACTGCCGTAACAGCGTGCTGCCCATCAGTAAACTAAATAAACACCTTTTATTGAATCAGAACCAAAGGGCAAATGTGCTCATGTCGACTGAGCGATGCGTTAAATTATTCAACATTTAAGAATAATAATATGGCCAACAGTAAACTCAAAACAGTGCATTTCTGTGAAGCTCTACAAGACCCTCGACTAAGGCAGACCTCATCTGTTAAAGGAGATTGTTTTTGTTGGGCGGCTTAAGTGGCACTGAAAAGACCGAGTAAAGCTGGGGAGTTTCGGCAGCAAAACGTTTCACAGCTTCTGCTGTAAAAAAATAAAATAAGCAGAAAAGTGGGTTGTCCTCTTTGCATTCTTTTCTTTAATTGGTGGCTATGAAACACGCGAGAATGCCTCGTTGTACTTTTACAGCGGATTAATGATGTCACCACTGAATATTTTGCTAGGTTTCACGCTGCACCATTCGGAAGCTCTGTTGCGGAAAGCATTGTTCATCCGCAGTTCCCATGACGGTCCGCCAAGACGGCCTGCTTTTTGTCTGGTATGTTCCATCAAGTGGAAATGTTGTCATGCATTACTTACTTTCCTTGCCCCCTTCAAAACGCATCCAGCTCGTTGTTAATTTTCTTGACCCGCATCCATAAAGATAAAGAGGCTGGCTCAGTGACACAGGGGGTGGCACAACCGCTTAGCACTTCCAATCCCAGCCCTGTTGCTCTCTTCTGGTCCACTTGGATTTTCTTCCACAATCTGCGGACCAGCTGTGAATGCGAGCGGGGTCTGTCGCCTGTGATAATGGCCCCTGGATGCGGCAAGACTTCAGCCCAGGGTTAGAGTTAGGGTTAGAACAGCGCAGTGGCATTAATGGGCTTACAAAATAGATTGGGGGGGGGGGGGGGGCTGCTCATTTAAAAAAACAAAAGAGAACATAGAAAAGAAATCAGGTGATTCCTTAAATTATTGAAGTCATAGGGTGAGGTACCATGTTAGTCGTTAGGGATACAATGAGAACTGAAGCAAATTGACACCTTCCATTGGCTTACGGAGCAGTTTACAATATGCAAGGTTTCATGGCAGCTCAGGCCCCTTCTTCAAGCAAGTTGAAGTCTTTAAAAAGTTTACAGAAGGCAACTCAGAGGCAGGGGCCAGGAATCTCACATGAGTTGTCTTATTATGTGAAGGACTTGACTTGAATCACTGGCGCTAGGACTACCATTTTTTGTTTTTGAGTTACAGTCTTACATGTATACTGTTCTGTGCTCCAAAAGGTGTTATACAAAATCAAATTTGCCAAAATTTAATTTTTAAACAGACTGTTACAATATAAAATATAGTTTTTTAACATCTCCATAAATGTTGGCATGAGTGTGCTAAGCTGACATCTTGCCTAAGTGGCATGGCACACACTCACAGATCAAAGACACAAATGAGCCAGATCTACACACCTATAGGGTGCTGGAGAAAAAAATTCAAGCAGACAACGGGAGAACATGCAGAGTGTACACTGGCAACGAGTGAGCACTGGACTTGAACCCAAAAACTTTGAGTTAACCACTTGACCACCATGCAGCATGGTGCATTACTGTGGAACTGATCTGTGCAAAGAATGCTGTTCTGGGCTAGAGAAGTTTATTGTGTTTTGTCAGGGTGCAAAGCCTCAAGGCCAAACGAGGATGCAATGGGACACTTTTTTTGTTTTTTTCTGAAATATTGACATGGCACCAGCGTGTCAGCAACCAAACTACAAAGCTGTCTTTACTGTCACCATGATTACCTCTGCACCTCAGCTTTTATATTCATTGTTTTGCCTCATATAGCACCTTTCACAGAAGACATAACAGAGACTACTGTAGCCATCTTTCTTTAAGATTGTAGTGTCTATGTGTCACAGAGGGCCTTTCTTATCTATCCCTAATATAGTATATATATCTCTAATATAGTATATATATATATCTCTATCTCTATAATAAAATGCCTTTCGTAGCTGCCTAAAATGTCTGTCTTACATAATGTCATTCATCTGCCAATCTCTCACAGCTTCTATCTATCATACTACCTTTACTGTCTATAGATAGATAGGCAGATAATGTGAAAGGCACTATATAATAGATAGATAGATAGATAGATAGATAGATAGATAGATAGATAGATAGATAGATAGATAGATAGATGAGAAGAGCACTATCTATCTATTGTATAGTGCCTTTCACATTATCTATCTATCTATCTATCTATCTATCTATTATATAGTGCCTTTGACATCTGTCTATCTATTATATAGTGCATTTGACATCTATCTATCTATCTATCTATTATACAGAGCCTTTCATGTCTATCTATCTATCTATTATATAGTGCATTTGACATCTATCTATCTATCTATCTATTATATAGTGCCTTTGACATCTGTCTATCTATTATATAGTGCCTTTCATGTCTATCTATCTATTATAGTATATAGTGCCTTTTCAACCTTCAATCTCTGACTTACAGCTCTAAGTTATCTCTTTATGTAGGGCATGCTCCATTCTTCAGCAGTGATATTCTGAAATGTCACATCTGAATCAAAATAAACGCTTGAGGTTGTAAAAGCTCATTCTTCATCTTCGGTTTCTGCTGTTTTCAGGGGGCTGTCTCTTTTTCAGTGTCAATGTGGAGTTATCCACGTACATTCAAAGCTCACAAACCAGATGATGAATTGTTTTTTTTTGTTCCTCTGTTAAGAAAGGAGACAGACGCCATTTTTGGCTGATCGACAAGCGTGATAATGTCAATGACTCATCATTTTGGGATGCCTCTCCTCACTTTAATTGCTGACACAAAACTGGGCGCCTGTGTAAATGGGCATGAGTGGGCCCTGTGGCAGACTGGCACACCATACAGCCCTGTTTCTGGCTTTCCAGTTTGAGAATGTTAAGTGTGCTATAAAGCAAAAAAACTATGAACTTCTCTACTGTATACAATAAAAAAACTCTGAAAAGGCCAAGATGGGCTCCTGTTCCATGATGAGCAGAAAATCTGCCCTCTGTGTGAAGATCCTACCTGACTATTCTGTAATATGTTACAAAGTTGAAGAGTGAAAGTCAGTTTTCTGCAACGGTCTACTGTAGAGTGCTCTGACTCCATTTGTGCATTGTTGTTACTTTTCATCCTGGACCCTAAAGTTGACCTAGAGCGCTTGCACAGCACATGCCAGATGACAATGCTCTACAGAAATGCGTTACGTGGTCTACTTTCCCACAAGGTCACAAATGACTGAATATTCTCAAAAGAGGTCTTTTCAAGCAGGACTGGAATACGCATCCCAATACCGGACAACAGGATTTGGGCGCCCCTAATAAGTGAAAGCGCCAACTTCAGAACAATGCAAATCTTCAGCACTGCCTTCAGCTTTCTTACTGATTGCCTGGGAATGGTCGGACGTGTCGGGTGACTCCGAGGAGCATAAAGAGTTACAGTAGAGGCACGGGTCACACTTACTGCTTGGCAACAATCACATCCTTGACTGGAAATGCTGACATAATTAGAGTGACCTCACATGACAACCTAACAGCATTGTTTCCCCATTGGCCTTATGTCTGCAAGAATAGTTGAACAAAAGAATGTTTAAATTCTGAACATCTGCATTCATAACATATTGGTAGATGCCTATTATGGGGTCACGTGGTTAAAGGTTTTATGAATGCCTCATTTTATGGTTGGGAGCAAACATCATAAATGTCAATTCAAATGTATGACATGCAGAGATTTGAAAAATACTGCATTGTGAGGAAAGAATAAAAGGCGTACACTGGGTGGTGACCGTCATGACATTCAAGCTGGAGTCTTAATATGGGTGGGTAATCACAGCTCTTACCAGTTGGATGTGCCAATCAAGAGGTCTGTGTGTGCTGGGTATGCTCTGCAGAGGATCCTGGGTCTATTATAAAGCCTCTGCTAATATTCTAGAGATGTTATTAACTATGACATTAACAAAGTATCATTTAAAATAAGGACTTCCACTTTCTTATTGTCATATTTCATTGTTTTGTATTGTCTTATAATAAGCTTTATAACCTTCAGACTGTTAACCGCTGCTTATAATGGATACTTACACTAAAATGGCACCATTGCTTGGCATCAAGAATTCATTGATTCCAATGCTCAGACTAATTTGCTGTTATAAGATTTATTATGGCTACAAATGGATCACCGTCTATAACATTAAAAAAATAATAATAAAAGCAGGTGTGCCCTCCATGATGTTTGGTATAAGAACACATTTCTCTTCAGTTTACCTGCTCCTCTGCTCCACAGTTTAAAATACAAACCAAACACTTCAGCCCTGATTAAAGTGCACATTGCAGACTTTCATTCAAGGAGATTTGCACACATTTCAGTCACACAACACTTTTTCTACGCGGTCCCCCCATCTCAGGGTATCATAATGTTTGGACACAGCAATGGCAGGTCTGTTAAAGCCATCAGGTTTAGGACTTTGTCGCATATCCCTTGCATGCTTGATGTGCGCGATTCATAGACACCACCAGGTGCTGAGGATCTTCTCTGGTGATGCTCTGCCAAGTCTATCATGCAGCCATCTTCAGCTCCTACTTGTTTTGGGGGCTTGACCCCTTAAGTTTTCTTTTCAGCATATGAAAGGCCTGCTCAGTTGGATTTAAATCGAGTGACTGGCTTGGCCATAAATTAATTTTCTATTTTTTGCTTTGAAAAACTTTTTTTTAGCTTTGCTGTCTTGCCTCAAAAGTATATATGGCTCATTATCTTGTTATATGATGAAGCACCATCCAGTGAGTTCTGAGGCATTTACTGGAGCAGATCAGATGTTTCTCTACACCTCAGAATTCACTGTGCCACTGCCGTCAGCAGTTCCATCATCAATGAAGAGAAGTGCCAGGACCTGTGGCAGCCACACATGCCCAAGCTATAACACCCCCAGCACCCTGTTTGACACATGAGGTGGTTTGCTTTGGATCTCTGGCAGCTCCTTTTCATCTACAAACTTTGCTCTCGCCATCACTCTGATGGTTCATATTTGTCTCATCTGTCTATAAGACCTTTTTCCAGAATTCTGCAGGTTCATGTCCTTTATCACAAACTGTAATCTGTCCATCATGTTTGTATGGCTAACTAGTGGTCTGCATCTTGCAGTGTGGCCTCTGTGTTTCTGTTTATGAAGTCTTCTGCAGGTAGTCGTCTCTGACATACACACACATACTGTATGCCTCCTGAAGACTGTTTCTGATCTGTCAGACAGGCGTTTGGGGCTTTTTCTTGAACATAGTGAGTGTTCTTCTGTCATCAGCTGTGGAGGTCTTCCTTGGCCTACCAGTACCTTTGCAATTACTGAGATCATCAGTGTGTTCTTTCTTCTTCATGATATTCCAGACAGTTGATTCAGGTCATCCTAAGGTCCTACTGATGTCTTATTCTTGTTTTATTCTTGTTTTTCAGCCTCATAAAAGCTTCTTTAACTTTCACTGGTTCACCTCCTGTCCTCATGTTGAACAATGGCAACTGCAGACTCAAAAGGGTACAAGCAAGCCGAGGTATCTTATGAAGCCATGAAACCCACCTGAGACATCACAAACATCTATTCAACTGCCTCAAATATTACGATGTCCTGAAATGGGGTTACCACATAAAAGAAAGTGTTGTCATTTCTACATGCTGTGACAAAATGCATGCAAAGCCCGGTGTGCACTTTAATCATGATGTCTGAATGGTTTGATTTGTAATTTTAAGCTATGAAGCAGAGGGGGAAATCAAGGAGAAATGTGCCTTTGTGCCAAAGGTTATGGAGGGCGCTGTATTTTAATTTTATGTGCAGTGAGGAGGTTTTAGTAAAATCACATTTCATATTACGTCATTTTAATTTTAACTAATGACTATTAATGATAATCGCACTGTAAGTGCCACTGTTTGTAATATTAATGTTAAAATTCACAGAGGTGTTTGCTTACTTTGAACACAAACTTCTCATGGTTACGTTGATTATGGGATTATATTTCACCCCCTGTAAGCTAACATGTAAAAGAACTTTCTCAGCTGCATATTTCCGTAATAACAGAGCTCAGCCTCTTGGCCTGTTAGATTAACTTACAAAGAGAAAAATGGCGTCCAGTTTTCTGACTGTTTTATGAACGCGTGTCCTGCAAGTGGAGGATAAGAACTTAAAGAAATTTAACACAATGTCTAAGCCTTAAATAGGACTTTCTTAATTCAAGGACTTTTTCATTTTTTAGTAGCATCAACTTTTCCCTGACTTTTTTGAGAATTGTTTTTGCTGTGGAACTATTTGCATATGCATCCCACGTATTGCCTGAAGGCGGCACGGTCGCGCAGTGGTAGCGCTGCTGCTTCGCAGTTAGGAGACCTAGGTTCGCTTCCCTGGTCTTCCCTGTGTGGAGTTTGCATGTTCTCCCCGTGTCTGCATGGTTTCCTCCCACAGTCCAAAGACATGCAGGTTAGGTGCACTGGTAATCCTAAATTGTCCCTAGTGTGTGGTTGGTGTGTGTGTGTGCCCTGCGATGGGCTGGCGCCCTGCCTGGGGTTTGTTTCCTGCCTTGCACCCTGTGTTGGCTGGGTTTGGCTCCAGCAGACCCCCGTAACCCTGTGCGGCTTTAAAATCCATACTGACCCCTACTCTCTCTTCTGTTTCTTTTCCCGGTTTTCTGTGGTGGCGATCTGCGACATCACCACCTAATCAAAGCACCATGATGTCCTACATTGATGGATTAAATGCCAGAAGTCTACATGACCATCATCATCAAGTCCTTCCATGAGAACCCTAAATACAATGAGGACTGTTTGATTTATGTTAGGTAGAATGCCCAGAGGGGACTGGGCGGTCCCGTGGTCTGGAACTCCTGCAGATTTTATTTTTTTCTCTCCAGCCGTCTGGAGTTTTTTTTTTGTTTGTTTTTTCTGTCCTCCCTGGCCATCGGACCTTACTCTTATTCTATGTTAATTAGTGTTTATTATTTTAATTCTTACTTTGTCTTTTTTTCTCTTTTCTTCATCATGTAAAGCAGTTTGAGCTACATTATTTGTATGAAAATGTGCTATAGAAATAAATGTTGTTGTTGTTGTTGTAGTTAGGATATAGCAGGTTGGATAATGGATGGATGGTATTGCCTGAATCACTCTATGAAGTAAGCTGAGGCTGCAGAATTTTAGAAACGTTGGACAAACAAGTGCTGTGACGGAGAAGACACAGCGGGTAAAGTGGAGATGGGAAGACATGGCAGATATCCAGGAAGTCTGAGCTGTCAAAAGAGACTACAGAAGGTTAGGGTCAGGTCTTTTGGACCTTAAAGACATCTGATCACTTATTTGACTTTAGGAAGGCAGAGTGTGGAGGTAAGAAAGCAACCCAAGGTGAGGAAGACAGCGGTCTTGAGGTAAGGGAGCTGTTTGGGGTACTGTATGCTCACTTTTGATGGCACCTGGCTGAGTGCATATACGTCATATTATCTTATATTTTTAGTGATTGCCCTTGTCCTCTTTATATTGAGTCTGAGGGGACGGGGCCCCCTAAAACTGCAGCAGTTGGCCCGCCCCGGATTATATAACCTGTGAGACGCCGGTGTGTGCTCCTGTTTGTTCAGCTCTCCCTTGATCTTTGGATTTTAACTCCTTCTTTTGTAATCTTAAAGTTTTGTGAACCTCTGAATCTCAGAGGTAGCTGCACTATCCACCATGCTGCCCTTCATTTAATAATACATTTATAACTATAATAATGAACCATTGCCACTTTTAAATATGTTAATGACAAAACAATCCATGAGAGTAGCTTGGGGATAATAAGTCATGCAGTGGTGTCATTCACGTTACCAAAAACTTCTCAGTGTATCCGACTATAATTTGTTGCTAAGCCCCTAAAGTCAGTCCAGAGATGCAAAATGATGATGTCACACCTCATGTCCTGGCATTTCGATTGGCCTTGATGAGATAAGCAGAGGCTTATCGGGGATTTTCCCTTTGTTTTGACAAGCTACTCTGTTGAAAGGCTCCGCTCGTCTCTATGTTTGCTGGCCCTGACGTCTGCAGCAAATCTCCTTGCAGATGAAACTTGGTCAAAATGACGCCTCACTGTCAGGGTCACAGGGTGGTAGTGCCTATCCCAGCTGCTCTGTCCTCACCAGATGGTAGTCCACTGCCATTCCCCATCTGTAATGTCTTAGGGGGTGTAGGGGGCCACTAGAGGGGACTGTAACTTTCTGGGCTTGTGCCAGTAGAGAGCTACACTCTCTGTTAATAGGGGGCCTGGGCAAGATGTGACACCAGAAGGGACTTCAAAGACCAAAAGAGTGGGGTAGAAGCAGAGGAAGAGGAAGACCCCAGACTGGGATGTGTGGTGTACAGGAGTCCACTCCTGCTTCTCCTTTTATCTTCAGTGGGCCCCCCTATGGCTACATGGAACGGTAAGGCAAACAAAAGGCGAAGCCTGGCTGGACTTCTTCACTCTGGAATTGTGAATTTTGTCTGCCATTGGAGGACAGCAGTGCAAACTGAGGGGACATGAATTTAGAGCTGAAGCTTGAAGCTCTTCTTTACTCAGAGAGACCACGGGAATCACTCAAACTACCAAGACATGGAGCTGAGGCAGAAACCTTGACAACCTTTAAGACTGGATGAGTTTTTGGGCAGCTTAACCTAACTAGTTACAAATGGGCTGAAGGGTTTCTCGTTTGTCAGATTTCTTATGTTCTAAAGTGGGGAAACAATCTAGCTGGTCAGACGAAGCAAGAGAGACATCCACTCTACTCCCTTACTGTGTGCCCTACTTGTGCCTTCCATTTGCTGACCCAGAGTCTTTGCTCTTATCTCAGACCTGCTCCTCACTGGCAGCCTCTCGGTCGTAAAAACGAGCAGACAGGTTAAAGAGCCAACTGAGAAGAGAAGTCAATAGGCAAGCAAGAATCGAAAAGAAGAAGACAAGAGATGTGGCAGCTAAATCAAAGAGAAAGGTAAACTCACAACTCGAAATAGAAGGCAATGCAGGGTCAAAGCCAGAAAATGAACATGGGAGCTTTACTTTGTACAAAGGTTTCTAAATGTGTCCATAAACTCAAATAGCCAATGTGCCACATGAACACCTTTATACCACTGAAGAACATCTCCATGGGGGTCTCAACCTGGCGACCAGGTACCGAAATGGTGACGTCCACATAAAAACAACATGGCGTCGCAGTATCTTAAAGTACCAACACAAAAATAATGAAGTCTTTCACAAGGCACCACAAACATTAAAAGATACTTAAAACAAAGAGCTTCCTGACAATAAGCAACATTAGTCAGTCAGTCAATTAGTCATTATCCAACCCGCTATATCCTAACACAGGGTCACGGGGGTCTGCTGGAGCCAATCCCAGCCAGCATAGGGCGCAAGGCAATAAGCAACATTATCACAGGGTAAATCCTTTATAAGGAAAACTTATAAGGAAAATTCAAAATAAATGTGGCTCATAACACAAGGCACACGAATCCTTGTAGTTCTTCTTGAAGTTCCAACTCTCGTTCGGCATTTTTGGGGGCCAAGGACGGGGGGCCCTAGGAAGCGAGGAGACCAGCAGGTGACCGGAATGGAGGGGAAAGACCAGGGAGCGGACAAAAACTCAAACTGCAGCCCCTTCCTCATCACTGGCCTCCATGTCAGGATAATAAATTGTTGTTAAGTGAACTGGGATACAAGTGCCATTACTTGAAGAGAACAGTGATAAAAACGGCGACCACGGACCACCGAACCGCTCGCTCTCACCCTGCCACTTCCATTGTGCGCCATCGCTACAGATTTAGCAATTTTTCTGAATAAGTGAGTTTGTTACTGTTTATAAAACACGGGGAGTTAGAGCTGCCGTCAGGATGAGCGAGAGCGCCACTCCTTCTTGCTGCTTGATTGTTTCAACGAATGTGATGAAGGCTAAGCGACATTTCTGGGGACGAGTGTTGCCATACACTGGGGACGGGTAAGAGCCACATGTGCAGCCAGTATTGCCATGTCACTGTGTGAGGAAGAAGCCAGGGAGATCAAACAGACATTAATCTGATCTGAACGCCTTCCGGGCCATCACTGCCCTGCTCTGCTGCCTCAAGTCTGCTCATTT
The DNA here is from genome assembly GCA_026402145.1 of Polypterus bichir lapradei. Classification (NCBI taxonomy): domain Eukaryota; kingdom Metazoa; phylum Chordata; class Cladistia; order Polypteriformes; family Polypteridae; genus Polypterus; species Polypterus bichir. The sequence goes on from JANRMT010062799.1 coordinate 5,948,093, forward strand.
AGTCTTCTTGTTACTTTCCATCTGTTAACTGTAAACTTAACGTGATGGGGGAACAAAACTGAGCCCATCCTGACCTCTTAGAACATAAGAGCTGCTGGCCTTCTTTTCTTATCTTTAGAATAAAAATCAGGGTACCTCATGGCTGCTGGACCTGCGGTCAGTTCCCAGCCTGGTCACTGTGGTGTTATGGGTCCACAGCTCGCTCAGTAAAGGCTGTTTATTTAAATAAATAATCACCGTGCTCGCTGCGGCTTAGTTAGGGGGTGTGGTGGCCGTAGCAAGCAACGGAGCGATCTGTGGTGTGGGCGTTTCTCACCTAGTGCACAGGTGAGGGACTGCCCACATCCGTGATTGTTCCTGTGGCTAATGTGCTGCAGCTGCTATGGCCCCCCTCAATATAAAAGAAGCGCGAGTTGGTTGGGAAAGGAGATCAGAAAAAAAAACGAAAAGAGAAGGAAACGCAGGAAGCAGTGAGGAGAGAGAGCAAGTCGGTGCGAGAGAGAGACACGGTGTGTGTGGGCGAGCGAGTGAACGAGCGCTCGCGGGCAGCTGCAAGGAAGCCTGGGTGTTAGGCCGACACCCAGGAGTTGAAGTAGAAGTCGCTCCTGCTGAGCGATCATGTAGCGGGAGTGACCAGTGAAGGGAAAAGCAGCGGGAGTCGGGAGGCTTGGAGGTGAAGTCCTTGATATGGGCGTCCTGGAAATCAAGGTTCCAAGTCTCAGGCCTGGGTCTCCAGACCTGTGTGTGTGAGTGGAAAAGGGCAGCCTGTTGCAAAGCCCAACCGGGAGAAGCAGGTGAGATGCTAGCAGAGAAGAGCACCAGGCTTATTGCTGTTAAGAATGCTTCCAGCAACGGTTTTAACCTCAGGTTTTAAAGGATTGTTTTTTCTATTGTTTTACCTCCACGTTTTGTTTTAATGGATTATTTATTTAATGAAGATTTATTGAACTGTGGACACTGCACTGTTGCACTTTGTTTTTGTTTTGATATTTTTAATAAAAGCACTTTTACACTTTTTACATCATCCCCTTGCTATTGTTGCCTCCACTGTCTAGCTCATCTCGGTTATAACTATCGACGGTGTTGGGTTCAAGGGCTCCCGAACAGCTGATGGGAGCATGGAGCTGAACCATCATCGTCACAGTCGCTTGTGGGTTTTCTTCAGGTACTCTTTGCGGGGTCACTCCGTTTATCTCAAAAGCATGCAGATTAGGTGACTGGTGACTCTAAACTCTGTCCATATCTGTGTGTGTTAATCAGACTTCATTTATTGCTTTATTTCATGGGACTTTGTGATGAATTTGTCTTCTATTGCTTTATTCTCTGCGTGGTGGCAATGAGGAATGATGGGCAATGATATCCAGACGACAGTCTCTGTGAATCTCACTGTGGATGAGGATGCTCTACTGGACACATTTAGGGAGTAAGAATACAGAAAGAACAAGCTGGGCAGTTGTTGGTGACTAGAAGATGAAAAGTTTTAAGGAAGCAGATGAAAGTTGCAGAAGAAAAGCAAGAGAAAACACAAATGTGGTAGTCAAAGAACACAACAAAATGCCAAGGACCCTAACAGAAACCGTCCACTAACAAACGTCATGACAGGAAAACTGCATGGCAACCAAACTGAAATCCAAAAAAAAAAAAACGCAAAAATGACAAAACTTAAAAAAGTAGGTTATAGGTGGAGGACCCAGCGGGATCAAAGTCTCCGTGTGGGTCATCAGCTTTCACGGCAAACAGGCGCATTGACGTGCAACTGCTGAAACTCTCCTGTGTCCCTCCAGAAGGTCAGCGGTCAACTTGCCCACGTGACGATGCACTCTTAATGGCTGCCTCCTTTGCTTTAATTTAGAATGAACTGCCCTGCCTTGGCCTCTTGGCATTCGTTCTGGTTTGCCAGACAGCTCAAGAGCGCCCCCCCTGTGTTTCAGATTCTGTTTATGTTTTTTGCTTATTTACTTGGCTGACCTGGAACTTATTAATATCTAGTGATGTGCCAAGAATGAACAAACGAGCTGGTTCTTTTGTACTTGTCTTGATCTCTGAACGAACGTACTGGTTCAATGACAGGCACTGTGCAGAGTGAGCTACGTTTTATATGGCATCCCATGACAGTCTGGAGCTTTCATCTTAACTTCACTTAAACAGCTGCGGTCTTCGTGAAATCACCTGTCAGTAAACGGTTTCACCAAACGGTCATGGCGACAACTAGCCAATGGCTGACTTGGTAGATGACACCAAGCGCTGCCCATTCTGACTGAGTGACTACTGACTGTCTGAATGAGCCAGTGTGCCCCCTACTGGTCTGGAGAGCCATTGCAATCTTGTTCACAAACTGCAGACAAGAGACTGGCAGGACAGCGTAGCGCAGTTCAGTTCGCTGATGATATCAGTATGGAGGTTGGCACCAGAAAGGACGGGATATGAAAGAAGGACATTGGGGGAGATTAATTTAAAACTGAAAATTATTTTATTTAGTAATATCTCAATGTTAACACATAGTTTTATCATGATGTGTGCACTATTTGTACAATTGTTTCTTTTCTATTCAGTGTGAAAATTGCATTTATTGTTAAAATTCATTAGAGAGAGATTTTTATTATTATTATTGTTATTCTGATATGTGAATTACTTATTTTGTTGCTTGCTTTTTACATTGTTTACATTGTTTGGTGCTTAAAATTGTTACACAGTTAGATTTTAAAACTCAAATATAGCTTGGTGTAGTTTTTGAAGAGAATGAATCAGTGATTCAAAGATTCAGATCATTTTGGTAAAGTGAACAAAACAAATTGAATCACTAAAAGAAATTGTTTTACACCTCACTAATTACATTATAAGAGATGCGGTTGCTTATTATGACAATATTAGTGTGGGTGCACAAGAAGTCACCCTGTCCAACCCCACTTGGGCTACTCGAGCCAAACTAAAGACATCCTCCTCATGGGGCTCCTGGGTAAAGTCATGGCTCCACAAATTAAACAGGGGACCAAACATGACGTGGGTGCCCACCAAAAAGTAAACAAAAGGCACCATCTGGTTAAGACCACATGACATCAGACGACTTTTCCAGCGATTTTCATTTACATAATCTTAACAAGTTGAAGGGATTCGTCAGTCGTCTAGCATGACTCACCCTGGCACATTCAAACAGGTCTGATTATGGGTTTTGAGTTGTAGGGTGAGCTCTGTGCGCATGATGGCTGACATCCAATGAATCCTCATCTGCAAGTAGCATCAAGGAGTAAGAAGCACAGGTGGCTCGGACCACACAAACACAAGAGAAGCTCGTCTGTCTGGGGTCTCGTGTTTTATGTACCTCAAGAAGAAGAAGAAAGAAGAAAGAAAAGAAAAAGTGAACTCGACCCACCTGTTAACCTTTTGTGTTATGATTGGGTTTCATGCTAATAATTTCATATACTGTTGTACTTGTATGGTGGGTTATTGAGGTCTCAGATTCTCCACCTTTTATTATTTGCTTGAATTTCACCAAAATTCAGAAGTTGTGTTTTGTTTTGCAATAACTTGGATGCCATTTTAGGTCTTCAGTTGCCTTCATTTTGTTATTCCCTTGGTAGGTCTGCTTCCATGCATTTCGAGTGCCCTGGCCTCTGCAGTCGTGACCGGTGCTTAACCAGTGCCAGTAATTCACTAACCTATCTGATCTGTGGATACCGAAACTCTCAAAACAGCCTTGTGTAAGCCCGACTCACGTCTTACTTTTCACCTCTTGCTTGTTCTCTTGACCCTGAATCTTGTGTCTTGCTTTGGCTTCGGTTTCCTTTTATTGTCGATCCCTTTTTGTTGTTCTCCAAGTTCATCTGCCAATGCACGGTCAGTACATTTTCAGCAACATCGACTCCGTCAGGCAGCAAAGGGGCAAGCACAGCACAGTCGCTAAATGTGCCCGGTGATTAAACTGCTGTGGTCTGGCGATGAGATCAGCATCCCAGGCGGCAAGTTCGACAAACGCAACGACTAGAAGTTAAGTAACGTGACATCGGCTTTAGCGCCAACTGCAGTGCTAGTATTTCTTGTGTCGCTAGTTTAAGGTTTTCTTCAAAGCTTGCATATTGTAATCTTTTTAGTTAGCCAATAAAAGGTGTCATTTTGCTTGGCTTTTCTCTACATTCATAATGGTTAACACAGTACAACACCCTAGTACTATTAGCAAAGCTGTAAATGGAAAATATAGAATATAAAACCTTGAAGGCGACACACAGAAACGTCTGAGCATTTCACACTCTGCCTTCCTATCCACATATCAGAAGGATGACAGACGTTTGAAATCAGTGTCAAGGCAGCCCACCCCTGCTCTTAGTTTAAGGGGCGACTCTCATCCAGTTATCTGATCAAGGTGCACAGGCTGCAGATGCCGTGAGCCTGCAGGTGACCACGAAGTGACCTGCGCTCGTCGGTCTCGGCCGCCCAGGGACTCGCCATAGGGCTCAGTAACCAGCTTAGGACCACACGTGCCGATTCACTGGCGTGCCTGAAAATGCCCACTGCCTGGTGAAATGAGGTAACCTTACCTCAGAGCTGAGGCCCCCTGCACAGGGGATCATAACGCCGGAGGGCCACCCGCGTGGACTCTGCCATCCTGCGTCAGACCCTCAGCCTCTCTCCGCATGCCGCGGTGGTTGACTCTTAACCTTTAATTACATTCAGCAAATTCCAAAGGTATTCAACTGGAACATCGGCCACGGCTCTCCCGGCGTGCACATGGTGACCCCTCAGCTTGTTATTGAATAACATGTGCGGCTGCACAGAAGTGGAATGCGATTTAAAGTGTAAAAGCCTGTGGAATTAGCTTTGTCCTCCTTGGATTACATTACACAGTGAACGAGTGCGTTCTAACGCTGCAAATGAAAGCAACCATCAGACCTCGAAAGGGGCAGCATGGCGCTATAAAAAAAAAAAAAGGCTTCAAGCACCCCAAGGATATCTCATAACAGACCGTTGTCAAATCCTTCAAATGCAATCCAATATATAAGCAGACCCTCAGGGAGTTAAGGGGCACACAGATTTGTCTCTCAGTGGCAGTTACCAGAGGTGTCCCCACGTCCATGTGGGTGTCCCTATGACACCCCTCTCGCACCCCCAAATCACACCTTCAAACAGCAGCTACGGACTCAGAGCTGACCAGTGGGTGCAGAATGTTGTAATGGAAGGAAAGAAGCTGGGGTGGTGCTGGGCCATAAGGTTAGGGTTAGGAAATGGGGACACGTGTTCCGACGGGTTTGCTTATTCGCTATTATAAAAGCGTAACTCATTTCATGACACCTGCAGTCTCATCGCGTCTGTTTGCAGATAAGGTCCTCACGCTGGGCTGCAGGATGGGGCCGGGAAGGATATCCGGGGTTTGTATTTGTGTCACAAAATCTAAGAGGCCTGTCACGCTGAGGGTCTGTGATGTCCTCAGATGTCGGTGCTGCGTATGCACTGCACAGAATGAATGGACGTGTGCCCACCTGGTGCCAAGAGGCCACTGGACCTCATTGTGATGGGCATCAGGACTTGTAATTGTGCCTCACGCATCAGGAGTTCCAGGCTGATGAAGTCCTTTGCCCTTTGCACACACCGCCTGTCGCTACTGCTGACTGAATGGTTTGTGAGGTCTTCTGATCAGCCCAGCCATGAGCACTTGGGGTGTCCAGTAGACCACCTAGAAGACGGTGGAACCTGACTATACGGTAAGAAGGTTGTAAGAGGGTTTCTGTAGGAGGAAGGATCATCACCAAGGGGTGAGAGTGAAAGGCTGGTAGACCATCTCCCTCCTAGCTGGGGTCAGATTGGAACCTATTCCAGTTTTCCCATATGATCAATGCTTCAGTATCCATGTTTTCCGTATCCATTGGGCTTTTCAGGAATGTAATCCCCATGGATAATGAGAATTGACAGTGTACAGTATATAAGACCAGGTACTCAATGAGGGTCCTGAAGGTCCACGCTGGCTACAGGTTTTTTGCCTTAACCATTGTCTTAATTAGAGTCTGTTTCTTTACTACTAAAGTAAAACGCTTTTTTTTGCTTAGTTGTAGTTGACTCATTTGTTACGATTTAGATGCCTTAATTGACTATTTTAATTTTAAACAATGCCATTTGGTTTTCATTGTTGCCTATATGAGAGAGAAGTGAAAGAACGTGAAACATACGGATAAAGCTGTCAGAAAATTAAAAATCTGCAGTGTGATAAAGATTTGACTTGGAAGCGTGAAACCTCCAGCAAGCCACAGAATTAAACAACAAGTTTTATTATCTGCGAGGCCTGAGTTCTAATTACGAAACTGGCAGGAATGAAAACCTGCAGCCCCTGCGGACCTCCAGGACTGTAGTTTAGTACCCCAATACATGCATTGGGGGTGACACTGGAGAGCAGCAGGGAGGCCGACTGGCTAATACACTCCATGACTTCCTGCTGTCTCGTCGTGGCCTGATGACCTGTGCTGGTTTACAAAGTTGGGGACGAGAGCTGCAGTGACATGTGCCACCACTAGGGGGTGGTCTAGCAGAGCAGTCAGAAGGGCATGTCATTAAGGGGTCTGCGACACGGCAGCTGCAGCGTTCAACCTCTGATTGTTGCTTCACCGAAAGCGCACTCCCTTGTAGGATCTCAATGTGGTAGGCTAATTGTTCTGCGGCTGACAAGAAGGCCGTCAAGAGGGCCAACAAATGAGCCCCAAAAACCACTGACACGCACAGAGGCCTGCACTTCCTGGTGTCTCTGCCAGGCTGCAAACGTCCGTCAGTAAGGACTCATCCAACCCTGGCCATCACAATTTTCACTTGGTTACCTTCTGGAAGACACACCAGGGATTCTAAGACCTGCACCTCTGGGCTCGGTACCACCAAGACATTGACCTCCGCTCTTTTGAGATCTCGACGTCCAACACAAAGCGGCACATGTGTACACACCTCCAATGTCACACAATGGTGACAATGACACCGGACTGAGTCCATGGGCAGCAATGACTGCACAATTTGACAAGGCCAGCCCTTCACCCAGCATGTGAGCTTCATGAATAAACCAAAAAGTACAGTAGACTGACGTGAGCGCGTCGTGTACAGAGCAGTGTGGGCCTTTCATGCGGTGGAAGATCAGCATTTATCTCAATTATGTTTTATCTCATTGGTTTGGACAGAGTTTACAAAGTTTTATACAATTAAGTGGAAGTTTAGTTCCTAACTTTGAAATGAGTTTTAAATATCAATCATGGCGTTTGAAATTATTCTTCCATACTAAATGTTTACAAATAAGAGCAATCATGATCTGCTACGTGGAGGTAATTGTTCTTTGTGATGTCAGCCTACCACTAGCATCTCAACAAGCTAATCTGAATCTGCCGTGATCTTCTCCAAAGCCCATGCCGTTCATTGGAGCTCAGGTTCAAATGTCTGTTGCTGGCCCTATGCCCTCTATGACAGTGCATAGAAAAAGCACTGCCTGGCCGCTTCATTCTCATTTAGTCGCCATACTTAATGTCCGATTCCAGGAGCGCCCATCTTAGTTTCCACCAGCTCCAACATCTGGCACTCTCAGCTCTCACTACGTCCTGCTGAGCAGCCCCAGACGGACACTCTGAACACTCGGTGTAGGCTACTGCTGGAGATACGCAGGCTGCTCGGGCCGTGGGCCAGTTATTCAGCTCATTCTTCAGTTGTCTGGTCAGTCGGCCTGCTGAGTGGCCGTTTTTTTTACTTGATTGGTTGGCAGGTTGTTTGGTCAGATCTTCAGTGAGTTGGTCACTGCTCAGTCCTCCTGTTGATCGGTCGTTCAGTCACTCATTTGGTTTGTTGGTGGGTCAGTCGGTTGGCCAGTCGGTCAGTCTCTCCAGGATCTCTCAAGCTCAGCTTTGTCAAACTGCCCGTCGAGGACTGAGGGCAGCCTGTCTCCATAAAGCTGGTACTCAGCCACTGACCCATAATGCAAATTAAAGCAAGCATTTCTCAAACCTTCTTCCATGACAGGGCCACGGACAGGACAGCTGGTCATGGTAGGGCCCACCAGCACTCACAAACAGCAGTCAAAGACACCAAGTAACTTAACCTACGTGCTTGGAGATGTCCAATGAAACTGACATACCTGGAAAAGAGTGAAACACGCACCACAAATACAAAGAGTGGCAGCCTGGGCTTTTGAACCTGAGTCTCTGCTAATTACTGCTCCAGTGCCACACTCCCCATTACTATTATAATGCCAAACAATAGATAACATAACTCAAATTAGGGTCAGGGGGCAAAAGACTAACACCACAGCACTGGGTGCAAGTCAAGAACCAACCCTGGCAGGGACCCCACTCTATTACAGAGCCCATTCACACTTACACACGCATCTATATGGGACCAGTTTAGAGACCCCAGAAAACAGAACCAGGGCAGGCTGGAGGGAAACCCACTTTGACATGGGAAGAACAAGCAAATTCTACATAGACAAAGCCATTAAAGCCACTGTGCCACCAGGCCACCAATTAGATAGATAGATAGATAGATAGATAGATAGATAGATAGATAGATAGATAGATAGATAGATAGATAGATAGATAGATAATGTGAAAGGCACTATACAATAGATAGATAGTGCTCTTCTCATCTATCTATCTATCTATCTATCTATCTATTATATAGTACAGATTTAAAAGCACTATATGATAAATAGATACCCATAGCCAACTTAATAAAAGTGTGTGTCAAACTGGTTGCCATATATCTCCCATTCCAACATATGGAGCATCAACAATAGTTATAGTTAAAATGCATTGCTACAAGTGTTAGTGATTAGCTACCTGTTTGTATTTGTCATTCCAACAGATGGTTCATCACTAACACTTGTAGCAATGTTGCTGATGTGTCATCTGTTGGAATGACAAAGGCAATACATTTAATTATTACATACATCCAAAACACATTCCAGTAGATAATGCACAGCAGATGTTAATGTTGAGGTCTACCCTGGTAACTTAGATTTCAACTGATAGCATATCTAGCATCTACCTATCTATACACACATAGATATAGAGTATATGTCGTGTATTTATCTGTATATATATATATATATAGTATATATGCTGTATATACTGTACATTATATGCATAGATGTCTACACAAACTGTATATAAATATTCTTCTGTCTACGCTATAAAAGTACAACACAATGACACATTGTCTACAAAAGTAAATGACCCCCGTGTGATTTGTGAATGGGTCACTTCGCTGGACTCAAGCAGGTTCTGCTTGAAAAATCCTGAAAGTCACATGTGGTGTTGCCCCCTAGTGTTTAAAGCTCTGATCTGCAATCCTATACCGACTCATTTAAGCTGAATAGAATCACACAAGCAGGTGTTGTTTAACTCCGGTTTGTCAAGTTTGGGCCAGTGTGGAGCCAGCGACTATTCAAGTAAGGCCGTGTGGTAGGCAGGAACCAAAGCTGAACCTGAACCAAACTGGTCCCAGTGTGTCTGTGTCTGAACTGATTTGTGAAGTTTCTCTGAATGTCCAGTTTCTGGCTGCTCATACTGGTCACATCTAACAGATCTTTACTCAGTGTGCCTGCAGGGATGAAGAGCAGGTTGTGGGGGGAACACAGACACAGACAAGCAGACAATGCCTGGAGCTGAAAGTTAAACCCCCATCCGCTTTACATTCACATCAGCAGAAAGTCTGTCTTAAGTCGTGTGTACTGTGCGCCTATCAGTGGAAACGACCTTCAAGGTGGATCTGCTGGCAAGCCCGTATTGATTGCTTACTGGCTGATGAATAAAGTTGTTGAATAGTAAAAGCTTTATTTTATATAGTGAAGAGCACCGTATGATGCTGTAAAGCAGCAGTGTACTTTGCATACCCCCCCATTTGGGTCATTTACAGGACGCCTCTCCTCTCTCGCAGCTCTCCGTATCCGCCGTCAGGTCAAGGTGGCTCTCAACAGCGAGGGGCGCCCTCTGGCGGCAGACGGACGCACTGCGGGCAAATAACCTTACAGTGGGATCGGCGGCATACCGTAGACCTGCGAAAAGCCAATCAGTGAGCAATGATCGGGGACAAGAGTGTCACCATCAGTCATGCCGCGCACAAGAAAGCCCCTACACTGCTCTCGAGATTACCGTGTCATTTAGTAGAGGGTTCGGTCTGGCAGCCCATTGCGATGCTGTCTTATGACTTAACCACCATAAATCCAAAGAATGAAACAAGACCCTCGAAAAAAATGAAGAAATATCTACCAGGCACCAAGGTCATAACACACGGTGATAAAAAGGAGAGGAGCTTCAAAGTGAGAGGAACGACTGGCGGATAGCCTGGGGGGACAGGGGGCTTAAATTCTTAATCTATGAAAGAAGCAAAAATGAGCAAAAGTGGAGACCACTTGAATTAGACATTTTCGTGCAGTTCTGTAGGAGTTTGAGCAGCGCAGCAGACAAATGTCTCATGTAAGTGGCGCAGACAAAGAAAGAAAGAAAGAAAGAAAGAAAGAAAGAAAGAAAGAAAGAAAGAAAGAAAGAAAGAAA
>JANRMT010062799.1:5959712-6028884 GCA_026402145.1 Polypterus bichir lapradei
ATAATAATAATAATAATAATAATAATAATAATAATAATAATAATAATAATAATAATAATAATTGCTTGGTAAATGGAGCGGCAAGGTGGCGCAGTTGTAGCGCTGTTGCCTCGCTATTAGGAGACCTGGGTTCGCATCTCGGGTCCTCCCTGCTGGCGCCCTATCCAGGGTTTGTTCCTGCCCTGCGCCCTGCGTTGGCTGGGATTGGCTCCAGCAGACCTGTGTTAGGATATAGCGGGTTGGAAAATGACTGACTTTGTAAATCGGGAGATACACATTACAGTCAGCCTTTTTTGTAGCCCGTTTATATCAGGCCAGGATCATGGGGAACCGGAGCCTACCCCAGCAGCATTGGGCTCAAAGGGGAGCCAAAGCGAGACGTCAGACTTTCACAGTTCAGAATGGCCTCGAGAAAAGCCCACCAAGATAAACTGCATGGAAACTGCGTGCGGACAGATGTGCTCAATGCTGCCGTGCCAATTATTTCTAGTAAATCATCAATTGAAAAAGAAGAATTACAAGATTGTATTTAGTCAAGTAAAGCGGTTGCATTATCCGCTTTTGTATTATTAGTATTATTATTTATAGTAGTGGTCTTGTATATGGCATTTTAAGTTTAGCCTATTGAGTAACTGTTGATTCAGACGAATGGATGAATTGTTACTTTTATTCACTAATCATGTATCCCTTTTTCTGGTGTTAATCGATGCACCAGCATGACAACATGTCACAGCATCGCCCGATGGCTGCTGTCACTGCTTACGAGTACACCTCTGCCAAAGCTAAGAGCGCCCGTCTGAACGATTCAGCCCTCAGTGTGAAGTTCAAACGAGCCGTTCACTTCTGACAGAGACGCTTTCACTGCTGCGGCGACGGTCCTTTCGGCTTCTCTGCTCAGCCGCTCGTTGCTGTTTAGACTGGTTGGATGGAAATGCTGAGTGGAAAGAATGCGCGTCGGCCGTCTTCAGGTGGAGGGAGGGGGTCGCCGCGCAGTTACTTTCTCCGACTCACGAGCTCACAACGCCCCCTAGCGGACTGTACCCGTCAAAGCGCACCAGCGCTCGGCGTTCTCTCATCGTCCCGAAGTGAGCGAGGGGGACTCGCGGAGAGCTATCTCTTAAAAGTGGGGCTCTTCATTATGGCCAGAACAAATACAGAATCGCCTTTTCGTCTTTCCCCAGAAGGAAGAAACCGAAATCTTCAGGAAATTCAATTCAGTTCATTTTTATAAAGCGCGCTTCACTGAGTGCAGAGAGCGCTGTGACAAGTTCTCAGGTGCAAATGCAAGCATAGATTTGATAAAAATATTAAATAGAGAATTAATACATTAGTATCTCTATCAAAAGTTTAAAATATGTCAGGTTATAGGGCACACTTTTTTCAGGTTTTCGGGAATGGAGCGCGTCCTTCCTATCATTTCTAGACAGTCGATGTCTGGATGTTTCAGCTCTTTTATTATCACCTACCAAATATAGAAAATTATGTCCTGTCTCATTTCCCGAAATTTTACCAGGAGGGGTGGGTGTGCGCTAAAAAGTTTGCTTATGGAATTTTATCTGAGGAATGCGCCCCCCGCCCCATATACGCGCGTCTTTCGTGCTGCCGCCCGCCCGCCGGCCTGCCCGTTGTGAGGTAACCCGAGCGAGTCGTGCCCACTTCCGTCCAGGCGCGCTCTCATTGGCCGCGGCGCATTCCTCGGAATGTCGAACTGTATTTAAAGCGGACAAAGTCCAAAGCGCTCAGAGTTAAGCCGGAGCATCAGGGCTTTGGATAGAAGAAAACTGAGGGAAGAAAAATAAAGTAAAATAAAATAAGGAGCTGAACTGAACATATTTATTATTAAAGTGTCTAACGAATTCTAAAACCGTGTCTCAGAAGAGGGAAAGACTCGCGCTCAAGAGAGAAACTTGGCACCGCGGGATTAGGACTTCATTTCTTTTTTCTTCTTTTATTGTATACGTGTTTGCCCGTTTTGGAGTTGCTGCTTTAATAGTTTTGACTCAGGTAAGTGGAACTGTACCTGCTGGCGAGGACTGGTTGTTGCAATTGCGTAGCATTACGTGTAAGGGCACCCACAGAAGTGCCAGCTTTGTCTAAGGGGGCAAAGCACCGACTTTACATATATAAATAAGAGCCGTAAAGTGAATTTGAAAAAGACGGGGTGGCAAAAAAAAATCGGAGCGACGCAGGATGAGGAATTCCGTTAGTTTTTTACTGGGAATAATGGACTTCTTTCATTCGATAAGAATACCCTTTTGAGGGTATATGAAGAGAGAGAACGAGTCGGTGAAATGTCCTTAAGTTTAAGACTTTTAGTGTTTATCGTACATTTGGCTGCGAGCCTTTGTGTGTATTCTGGGTGTCTTTATAAACAGGGGTGGACAAAAATAGGTTTACAGTTGTGAGTGCACGAAACAGTTTATTCTTGTATTTTGATTTACTTATTAATTGTTGTATTATTTAACGGTGTCAACCCAGCACCACACAAGTGCGAATATTGGTTATAAGTATTTGTCGTATTATTATTATTATTATTAAAGTGAGCTTGAGTGTAGCAAGTGGATTAAAAGAATGTGCAAATAATGAAGGTTGGCAATTTGAGCACTTAAGAGATTGTACCTAAGTGCACTATGCCATTGTGACATTAATAAAGCTATTGTAATAATCCTAACCTGCAGGTCTTTTACCATACCACCCTGCTCATGACATGTTCCAACTGTTGCCATCAGACAAAAGATTTAGAAGCATCAAAACAAAGACTAATAGACTGAATAGCAGTCTCTACCCTGTTGCTATTTGGGCAGGCACTGAATGCCATCTAATCACCTCCAATGCAGCAGTGCAACAGATGACATCTTGAGCAATAATTGTTGAATGTTTGTGTTCTACCTTATTTCTTCTTATCCTTTTGTAATTATATTGATTTATATTTTGACACCGCAGGGACTGCACCTAATTTCGTTGTATTTATCACAATGACAATAAAGATAATCTGATTCCGGATAATTGTAAACCTACTTTTGCCCACCACGTGTATGAATGTGTGTGTTTATATAAATGTGTATATGTATATACTGTGTGTGTGTATATAGATAGATAGATAGAATATTGACATATTTATGTGTCATATTACTATTCACTTTTATTTATGAACAGTTAAAATTCGCGTTATTTTTAATGTTTATTGTACATTTGAGTGCTAGCCTTTTTGTGTATTAGGGCTGTCTCTCTCTCTCTCTCTCTATATATATATATATATATATATATACATATATATATTTATACACAGGGAGAGAGAGAGAGAATTGGCATATCTGTGTATATTTTGTGTCACACTGTTCACTTTTATTTATAAGCAGTTCGAATGACATTCCCATATACACGGACGATAAAACTTTTGACTGTTTTCCTCCATCCCAGGCCGCTTACTAGGATGAGTTTGTCGGAGGGTCTTTTTCTACTTTTCATGCTTGTCTTCTGCGAAGGAGCCAGAGTCGCAGGTGAGCTGTCGTCGCCTCTAATGACATTCTTCTCATGATTGCGGTCGCTCTCGTCACTAATTGTGGCGCGCACCGGTCCGTTTCTCATTTCCTTCTCTTTCTCTCTCTCACTAACCACCCCCCCCCCGGTGATTGCAGAAAGCGGAGACGACAATGGGGTCTTTGACCTGTTCGAGATCACGCGGGTGTCCCGCAAGAACCACGGGGTCGCGCTGGTCAAAGGGCTGGACCCCAACAGCCCGGCTTACAAGACTCTCAACCCGAACCTGATCCCCCCCGTCCCCGAGGGCACCTTCAGGGACCTGCTGGAGGACATTCGGGCCGAAAGGGGATTCATTTTCATGGCCACCTTCAAGCAGGCGAAGAAGACGCGGGGCAGCCTGCTGTCGGTGGAGAAGACGGATGGCACGGGGCAGGTTTTCGAGATCGTGTCCAACGGCAAGGCGGAGACGCTGGATATCGTTTACTCCACGGAGGACAAGCAGCAGGTGGTGTCGCTGGAGAACGCCCGATTCGCCACCGGCCAGTGGGTCAACATCACCCTCTTCATCCAGGAAGACTGGGCGCAGCTCTACCTGGGCTGCGATAAGGTGGACACGGCGGAGATGGACGTCTCCATTCAGCAGATCCTCTCGCAGGACTTGCCGAACTTCGCCAGACTGCGAGTGGCCAAAGGCGCCATCACCAACTTCCTGGTAAGACGCGGGACCGACGTGAGCTGACCGAGCCGGGTGTCCAAGGCCGGCCACGCCGCTCACGAGCGCCCTCTTTCTGCTCTGTCCGCAGGGGGTGCTGCAGAACGTGCGCTTTGTGTTTGGGACCACGCTGGAGGCGATTCTGAGAAACAAAGGCTGCGCGAGATGTGAGTGACTCCGTGTCTGTCTGTCTGTCTGTCTGATGGCAGGGGCTTCTGAGGAAAGGGAAGGGTCCGGGCGGCTGGCTAGTCTGCTGTATGAGGCGAACGCTCGCAAAGAGAAGGCGGCTAGTAATGGCGCCCCAAACCAAATAACCGAATCTCCACAAGTATGCGACCAGGCATTGGGATGAAGTCATTAGCGGCACTTAGACATTTGGAGAGGGTGGTACTGACTGGTCATTTCGGGGGGCTTTATGAGAGCTTGCAGCAAATGTCCCTTTGCAGTTGTTTTACAAACCATGAAATGGGGCTGGGGTGGATTTTATCAGTTTAACTCTTAGCTGAAACTGTTATACTGTATTACATTTACTAAATAGGCGGTCACCTTTATCCAAGGCGACTAACAACACTTGAGATACAATTGGTGTCATTTCTTTTGTGTTTTTGTGTCTCATTTGGAGCACTGGCAGGTGTAGTGACTTGATCAGGGTCACACAGTATCAGTAGTGGGATTTGAACCCACGACCTCAGGGCTTGAAATCCAAATACTCCTAAGAGCTGCGCACACTGCCTGTAAGTTCAGCCGTCCTGTAGAAATCACCTATGAACTTATGAAGGTGTTTATCACAGACGCAGGGAGACAATACCTGCATACCATTACAAGTTGAATAACACTTGAGTGCAAGCTGAGCAGCGATAAAAGAAGCGCACTTGAGGTCGGACACATCTGTGAGTCACTTCTCGCATTCCAGCAAGTGCCTCACGTTGGGTTTCTTGCTGCCACATAGCGATACGTGATTAAGAGAAGGGCGACACAACCCCCCCCCCCATTCTAAAGGGTCAGCTCTGGGTGTGCGGCAGCGCTTCGATGACTCCATTGTGGCCGTGTAACCCGACCTCAGACACTGTGTATGGCGTTAATCAGACTTGCCAAGTGCCGATGACACGGACTACCTCAAGTCCACACAGTTGTCCCTTACTGCTACATAACAAAACCTTCACTTTGGCTTTAGCAGTACGTGCTTAACAGAAGTGCTGCGGCAAACACTGACATCTCGATTCTAAAGGCCGTGTCGGGGTGTGCACATCGATTACTTAATAGCCGAACTGTAACCCGACCTTAAACACTTCATATGGCTTTAATAAGATTTGCCAAGCACCGAGGACACTTAAGGATAAGGGCTGCCTAAAGGGCACCGATTTCTCACTTCTGCGTAACAACAACAACAACATTTATTTATATAGCACATATTCATACAAACAGTAGCTCAAAGTGCTTTACATAATAAAGAATAGAAAAATAAAAAACACAATATGAAAACAAAATAAATCAGCATTAATTAACATCGAATAAGAGTAAGGTCCAATGGCCAGGGGGGACAGAAAAAACAAAATAAAAACTCCAGACGGCTGGAGAAAAAAAAATAAAATCTGTAGGGATTCCAGACCATGAGACCGCCCAGTCCCCTCTGGGCATTCTACCTAAAAGAAACAAGACCCTCACGTTGACTCTATTTGAAACTTAAAGAATATTTAGTCGGGACATCGGGAGGAAGCATTCAATTGTCTGATAGCAGTGGGCAGAAAAGACCCCCAGAGGCGCTTTTAGCTAAACAAACGAGCTTGATGGAGTGAATGATCTCCTCTCGTTCGTCCAGTTTCTTAGGTGCATGTGTACGATAAAGTCTTAGCACAGGAGATTCCTGCTCAAGTACATAGCTGTCATGTCATCAGAGGGTCCTTCTTATAAGAAGTGTCATTCATGTTGTCAAATTCTTCCTTTCCTTTCAGCTCTCACTGACACCATCACTTTGGATAATCCAGTTAATGGGTCAAGTCCAGCGATAAGGACCGACTTCATTGGCCACAAAGCCAAAGGTACAGTCTCCTGCTCAAGGACGGGCGCGCTAGTCAAACGTGGACCCTGCGTCTGTCTGACTGATACGACTGTTTCTCTGCCACTGCTGCCCCATTTTCGAGTTCTTCTCACTCAAAGGTGCTGGTTGTTTAGTCAATTTTGGTGCCTGCTACGCTTATGGCACCCTGCTTGAGAATTTGGCCAGTCTGGTTATTACAGCCTGACAGCGGGAGGTTTTATTAAGTCACCCCCAGTGGCACCCAGCTTGACTGGCATCCCTCCCAGAGCTGGTTCTCTGTTGTATCCACTACTGTTGGTAGATTAGCATGTGTGATACTGCCTGCATGGTGTGCTCAGGATGGCACCCTCGCCAGCACTGGCCTTTGCATTTTATCAGACAGACGTGGTCGCCCCGTGTTGTATTTAAAGGCTGGCATTATAAAGTGGCAGTGTGAAGATGTCTTTTGTCCTAATCAGAGCTTTTGTGTCAACAGACATCCAGAATGTGTGCGGCTTCTCCTGTGATGAACTGGCCACCATGTTTAAGGAGCTCCAAGGACTGCGGGTCGTTGTCAACCAGCTGGCAGACAACATCCACAAACTGGTAAGCGTGGACCTCTTTTGAGACGCGCCATTTGTCAAAGCCCACAATTGTGTCATTGTGCACACTTGTCTAATTATTTCATTTTTTAGGGGGTAGGGTGGGCTCCAGTGTTTTCTTTTAGTTCGCCATTCCAAGCAGATGAACCTGAGGTGGCGAGACAGAGAAGGGCTTTAAAGAAGTGATGGCCACCATCTGAGAAACATCTGGAGATTCAGCACATTAATTCAGATATTCTACTCTGCTTTCAGACTAAGGAGAATGAGCTGATCCAAAAGAAATTCAACTTTGAATCTGGCTCCTGCATCCACAACGGAGTATTCCATAAGGAGAGGGACGAGTGGAAAGTGGACAACTGCACCGAGTGCACGTGCCAGGTAGGCTCAGCCACACCAGCATCTGGGATCGATTTACTTTTATATGAACCCCCTTGGCCAGGGGGGACTGCTTCTGCCACATCTGGAGGGGAAAGTGCAGCTTTTCCAAAAGGTGTTTTAAAATGAAGGATAATCACAGGATTATTACACCGTGTGGCCCTAGCTTTGCAGAGGAAGCCAGAGGGCACTTTGCAGAGGCAACCGCTGCACGTAACGTTGATAATTAATGAAGGGGGCTGTGAACACCTACTCGATTAGAGCGGGGAGGGCATGGCGGCACAGTGCTCAGAGACTTGGGCTCGGCTTCCAGTCCTTTCACCATTTGGTGGTCCTGTGTTCTCCTTGTGACTTGTCTGTAGTTGCTAACCCCCAGTCCAATGGCATGAACATACAGTAAGGTGCACTGGTGAACCAAAAGGACTGGCGACGATTTATAAAGGGAACCCCTAGGGTGAATCATCGTAAGGCACTTACTGCAACCAAGCAAGATGTTTAACACAGGCCACATATAAATACGTGATGTTTCTGAAGGGTTATCTATGGGTAGGCTGTAGTCATAGTCGTCAACATCACATGTACAGTGAAATTCTGACTTGGATGTCCAAGCAACACACAAGACTTGGCCACTCTATGAAGCCATGATAAACAAGAATGTCCGAGGGTACGTCCGTAACTCTCCACGCTTTTGGGATCATTTTTTTTGGGCTGGCTGTACAGCTTTCCCCACACACAAATTAAAACATGACGTGTCTGTGGTCACTGTGGTAATGTTTTGCCCTCGATCACCATTGTTGTTTTCAAGGAGTACACATGGTCACTCTGCCCTCTGTTTGCACCAAAAAAAGCAGTGAGCAGTGGTCTGAAGGTGTACTAGTGGCCAAAATCCACAGAAGGCTTTGTGCACAGTATGGAGACCATGTTTTACCACAGTGGAGTGTTTATGGATGGGCTGAGATGTTGAAAAATAGTTGGACAAGTGTTAAAACACAAAGAAGGAGCAGGGCAGCCACCCACGTCCACTAGTGATGACAACACTGAACAAGTCCAAGAATTTTGGCTCCTGGCACACTTTTGGGCCATAATTAGCAGATCATTGATTTTCTTTGGTGCAGATGGAGAGCAGAACAGTCATATGTACTCTTAGAAAACAACAAAAGAAACTGACCGATTCAGGGCGCAACCTTACTGTCTGCCCACGTGTGTGAGGGGAGTGCTGTACAGCCAACACAAACACAGGCCTAATCATCACAAAAGATTCAGATAGTTACGCACTTACCCTCATATTATTCAGCTAATGCCATGAAACAAAAACCTCAACATCTAGTACTGTTACTTAGCAATACACGGGTAATGGAAGGGCTCTAATAAACCCTTAGATCTCCTACTTTGTAAACTGCTACTGCACTCTCTACAAGTGGCAGCAATGACGCTTTAAAACGTATCCACCTTAATAAAAGGATAAGTCTACGTGTGACTGTCTCTGTATGCGTCCAGCGGCTATGTTATTCCAACAGTTGGCATATCACAAACATTAACACTGCTTTTACGAATCCCACACCAAATGGCAGATATCAGACACACATTTGTGATGTGTCATTTGTTGGAATGAAAAGTGCAATGCATTTTATTACTATATGCATCACAAGATACGTTCCAATAGATGGTGCAGTGCAATGCTAATGCCATATACGCTGAAGTTCATGTTGATTATGTAGATTTCAACTCGCCTTGGATAGGAACAGCTAGTAAACCTATAACCAGTTGCCTGTGTTTGCTATCGTGTATCTGCCATGTAAGAAGTCTTTAACATTGGCTTTCTTACTGTTTCTAATCAATATGTGATCATCAAACCAGTACAGCAAACACTGACATCCATGACGTCTTTCCTTCTAAAAGGCCACCTCTGGATTTGCTGTAGTGCATCAGTTAGTCCGTTACTCTTACATAACATGACCTTAATTGAGACTTACAAAACAATGACTACCTGTAGTGCTTCCATTACTCCATAACCTCTGCCTTCTGCACCAGTAAGTGACTAAAGGGTGCAACATTGCCCACCCATACAGCTGTTATTCAAACTTGTGAGGGGTGACCCGCCAAAGGGTTCATTCCATTTAGTGCTCAGCTCTGCCAGCCAGCTCAGCTGCCATTGAACCCACAAGTGGATTAAGCAGGCTAAAGTTTACTATCCTGGTACAAACCTGTGGGCTCTGAGTTGTGTGCAGGTGGCAGGGCCACAGCAGTGAAGATAATGAAAGATGAGCGACTGCCACATAAATGCTTTGCTGTCTAGCTGCCGTGCAGCTTTGCTCTCTAGCGTAGCAGTTGGTGGTTAGCAGTTCTGCTCAGGTGTACTCCCAAACTACCTTTCACAAAGTGATGGTGTCTTGTTGCTGCCCTTAACAAACACACGTAACATTCTTTGGTACTAAACAGCCAGATGGATTCTCAGTGTTTAATAGAAATGCCGCTGCCAGCTATGGCCACAAAGCCGTAGGGCAGCAGTGAGTCAGCGCCTTCATCTCTGTGCTGACATGAGCTGTCCACAAGCCATCAGTACTGAATGTGTCTCCTCATTTTATTTTGCACACAGAATTCTGCGATTGTGTGTCATGAGATCTCCTGTCCTCTGATGCCCTGCACCAATGCCACGGTGCCTGACGGCGAGTGCTGCCCACGATGTGGTACTTGTAAGTACTTTTTTACTTGGTTCTGTTGTTTAAAAACTCCAGGGCTGAAGGAAGTAACGTTTAGGTGAAAGTGCAGGCCTGCTGGGATGCCTGCCAATGGCCTTAGTCAGCTTTCCTTAGAAGTGCAAGTGGCACCCATCCAAGCAGGCAGATGGTGTTTGTTTGGAATAGGAAGCCGTATTTGTAGACAGTAAGATACACGAAGAAACTCACATGGTCCGAGTGAGTGATGGCAGGCCTCTGATGAGAATGTGGCTGCTGCCAACGACCCTGCAATAATTCAGTGTTCTGCGAAACATCAAAACCCAGGAGAGAGAGCAATGTCCATGACAACGGCGGGCAAACATCCGAGAGTTGCGCTCTCTGTGCACGGCCGACGATGAGCAAAGTAGACAGCAAAGCCAGACGGCCTCTGGGTGATACTCCTCGTGGGTCGTGGGAGGAAGATGGTGGCATTTAATTCTTGGTTCGCTTCACTATCTTCCTTGTAAATCTGCCCAAACTATATAAAAATTCTAAAACAAAGTTCAGAAGTAAGTGGATTTTGAAAATAAATAGTCGAAGCCAAGTCAGAAAGTCTGTAACTTGTCAAATGCTGACTTATTTAGAAGCTCCACAGGCGGGTTGTGTGACTCTGGAGGAGCAGAAACCATGAAGTCTGCGCTGGCGTAACATCCCACCCTGAGCCAATTGCCCACTTGTCTGCCCACCTTGCCAAGTGATGAAAGGTGCTTGATAGCCAAATTCACCGACTTTCATCTCCAATGCTAAGTGCTTTATGAGGATTGGTCCTAATGAAGGGCGCTATACACAAATACTCACGTTTCTGCAGTGAACAGCTTCATTACCCCGCTTTACAAGTGCAAACCACTAGGCAACTGGTTCTGCTTCTGTGTCACATGATGACTCTGCAGAGGACGAACCAGACATTTGCACTGCGGGGTCTCAGATGATAAATATTAATAAACTAAATTCCAATTGTGGGAGTACCTCTGAAAGCAGCCATTTAAAGACGTACTAGTCGGCGATTTCAGACTGCCCTGTGTGTGGACTGGCGATCCACCCAGTGCTGCCAGGAATGGTCCCACTGTGACTTCAAATTGGTGTAAAAAAATGAATGTATGTGAAAGCAGGTAAAGCTGGCAGCAAGCACAATGCCACCCCAGTTGTGGTACAGTTCAAAATGGCTCTCTGCTCATTTTTCAAGTTTTTTGATGTTAAACTTGATCCGTGAGCATTGCGGCCTTGAATGGATGCTATGTGATGAAGATGAGAATTTCACTAGCCGTAATAAAATGGTTATACAATACATGTGCTTGTACTGCCAAAACAGGCCCTCAATAATAGGTATGAGGAAAGGTGCAATAGGAAACTGGACACTATTTGATGATGAGCCCAATTATGAGGTTTTTGGTAGGAGACCCATTTGCTGCTCTCACCAGCGTCTTGTGGTCAAGATTAGGCTTCGTCAGCTATCTTAGTTGCAACTTTTTTGGCCTGTCCTGACTTCTTAAGAGAATCCAAGGCCTCCATCCCTTAATCAGCCTTCTTCCAGCATTGGTCCTCACACTGACACTCTCCCCCCTTGAGCCATCATGTCATCTTTTGCTAGCACCAAATCATGAAACATTTAATGGTGGGTGAAAGGCACTTTATAAAAGTTTGTTTTTCTGTCCTCACAGTGAGCGACTCCCCAGAAGATGGCTGGTCTCCATGGTCAGAATGGACTCACTGCTCCGTGACCTGTGGACGAGGAATTCAACAGCGTGGCCGCTCGTGTGACCGCATCAACAACAACTGTGAGGGGACCTCTGTCCAGACGCGCGACTGCTACATTCAGGAATGTGACAAGAGATGTAAGTTGGCCTCCAGAAGAAAACTGGCAGACTGCCATAACGGTGGTCTATCTTCATGTTCAGGACTGCCATTTATAGATGTAGCTACAACTCAAACAGCTTCTCAAACCCAGGATTTTGAAGCCACCTTGAGCAATGTTGACAGTTCTGTTGTCTTTCTCCCTTCTTCAGTCAAGCAGGATGGGCAGTGGAGCCACTGGTCCCCTTGGTCATCATGCTCAGTGTCCTGCGGTTCCGGAGTCATAACTCGCATACGCCTGTGCAACTCTCCCACACCTCAGATGGGCGGCAAGGAATGTGAAGGAGAAGGCAGACAGACAGAGAAATGCCAGAAGGACCCATGCCCAAGTAAGCTGACGCCATCTTTTACTTGGGTTCACAGTTCCGGGGTTTTGATCCCAAAGGCCCAAGTGACAGGATTTAGAAAACAAACCCCATCCACGACTGGAAAATACACAAAAATGTGCAGGGTGCATGGCCGGTCCATGTTTCAGTCTGACTTGTGCCTTTATATCTGGAATCATTTGTGATTTATAGTTTTTGTAATTCAGTCTGATCATGCCCGACAAAACATGGCCCTGGCCTGGAGTTCAGCTGGCAGTTGTAATTGGGAGCCCATGTGGAGTATGTGCACGAGTGAGTCCTGTGATGTACTGGCACAGCCTGCTTTGAACCAAGTGCTTCTGAGATGGGCTCTGACCCTCCCACAAACCTGAATTAGACAAAGCAGGTAAACAGACAAATGACATAATATGGCAGTTGTCCTGTGTGCCAGCTGCTGCTCTGATAGACCCCAATTCGGCCTCGGCTCTCCATAACACTTCATTTAATTCCCTGCAGTAAATGGACACCAGTTGAATTGCTGGGTGAAGTCTGCATGTTCTGCATAGCCCTAATACATCCTACTTGGCTGACTGGCATTATAAAATTGTACCAATGTGACAGGAACTCCGGTCGCATGTGCTTTTAGGATATTCCCTAACTCCAAATAATCTCGCACAGAACTTGAGAAAGTGAATGTACTGGTATTATTATAATGTCTGCTGCATTTAATGCAATCTTGTCATCAAGTTCCAAACATGCTTATTCGGAATACAATATGGAATGTTAATGTATGCTAATTAGGAAGTTTTTAATCGCATAAGAACTTTTTGTGAAAAGAAGTGCTTCAAGCCTCAGTCCTAAATGCTCTATCCCTTAATTTCCATTGGTGTTCTTGAAATACGCGATTCACCATTAACTTGAAAGAATTCTGCCACTTAGCCCTGTTTGAAGAGTTACAATAGGCTATATTGTGATATGAAAGAATACGATATATTGTGATATGAAATGATATATCACAATATGTAGAGCAGGACTGGGTGCCAGTTACAGGGCCCACTCATGAACACACTCCTGTTCAGAAGGCGCCAGTTTACAGTCGTCGGTGAATCTGCTCGTCTTTCCCAGAGTGCCTGGAACCCAGCCCATGCAGACATCATGACTTTATAACCCATTTGAAGCCTGAACTTACTTACCAGTCTCTTTACCTTTCCTTGCTTTATCCAGTTAATGGTAAATGGGGCCCCTGGTCACTCTGGGATACCTGTACTGTGACCTGTGGGGGTGGCGTTCAGAGGAGAACTCGGCTATGCAACGATCCAGCACCCAAGTACGGGGGCAAAGAATGCATCGGGGAGCCTGCCGAAACGCAGCTGTGCAACAAGAAAGACTGTCCTATTGGTGAGTTCTCTTTTTGCTTGGCATTGGCTGCCTTTAGACCTGCGAGTAAACACAATAGAGCAGCCTTATCACTGATAGTTTGTGTGTGTAAAGCGCACTGCAGAGTTACTCAGTCTTAGATGGTAGCACTTTTTTATTTATTTATTTTTTTAAATTCTGGACTTGCACCAAGAGAAATGACTGTGTCTCCTTTCTAATTAGAAGTCTGGCAGGGACTCATGAGCGCTTTATTTCTTCTCAGATGGCTGTCTGTCCAACCCCTGTTTTGCTGGCACACAATGCACCAGCTTTCCTGACGGATCCTGGAAGTGCGGCTCTTGCCCAACAGGTTACCATGGCAATGGCATACACTGCACCGATATTGATGAAGTACGTTTTTGGGATGGCTCGTGTCCATCTGTCCATTTAGCTCTATTATTTCCACCTTCCTTAGTAACGCATACAGTGACAATGAAACCTTTGATTATTTTTTTTTTTGGGTCTTTTCAGTGTACAGAAGTGCCCGATGCCTGCTTTGTGTCCAACGGCGTCCACAGATGTGAAAACACGGAGCCCGGCTACAACTGCTTGCCCTGCCCTCCACGCTTCACAGGCTCGCAGCCATTTGGGAAGGGAGTTGAGGACGCCACCTCTAAAAAGCAGGCAAGTCTGGTGGCTCCTTCCCTTTATATGTTCACTTGAGCTCTGCTGCAGCAATTGCACAGAAATGACTCATTTTCTACTAATTAATGTAAACATTGACATAACTTTATAAATGTGAACAAAGTAAAGAGCATTGCTTAGATCCAGGGATCATGCCCAGTTACTGGGATTTATTCACAGCCCAGCCATGCCTACTGGACGTCTCCTTCCTTCATGTTTACAACTAATCCCTGATTCAAGACCCTCTGCTGTTTTGAAGAGGGGGCACATTAAAGTGGAAGGTGCATGCCATGTTCTATGACCACACTGGTCCTAGGGCACAAAAATGAACCCTCACAGGGTGGCATAATGGGACAGATTATTCAGTTACTCCACACCTGCTTTTCAGAGAATTAGACAACTCTTTTAGCAGCCTACTTGCTAGATCCATGACGTTTTTTTTGGTTTTTTTCCAAGGATGCGTCAAAGTTTACATTCTCCCTCTCTGTCACTTACAGGTCTGCAAACCTCGTAACCCTTGCAATGATGGAACCCATGACTGCAACAAGAACGCACGCTGCATCTACCTGGGTCATTACACCGACCCCATGTTCCGATGCGAGTGCAAGCCAGGCTTTGCCGGTAACGGATACATTTGTGGAGAAGACACTGACCTGGATGGGTGGCCAAACGAGGATTTGGAGTGTGTGGAAAATGCCACCTATCACTGTAAAAAGGTACAAATGAGTGATTCACGTCACTTGTATGGCAACAGAAATTGGAGGTGGGGATTTATGTCTCCATTCAAAGTGGGACAACAAAATGGGACAGGCCTTTCTAGAACAATTATGTTAATAAAGAGCTGGTTTGCTTAGTCTTGAAGGGGTTTTAAGATCTGGGAACAAACTTGAGGATAATAAAAGAAAAATTGGAAATGGGTAAAAAAAGAGAAAAATAAAGTGGGTCTTCACATCTTTTCTGGCCTGGAGACTCTCTGAGACAAACTGACTGTCGGCTTACCAAATGACCTTGATGAGCTGAATGGCCTTATTTTTTTAAGCCATCTTTTACACGGTTCTTGATGTTAAAATGGATGATTAATAAAAACGTTTCATTTACAGGATAACTGTCCCAACCTTCCCAATTCTGGACAGGAAGACTTTGATAAAGATGGCACTGGTGACGCCTGTGACAGCGATGATGATAATGATAATGTTCCAGATGACAGGGTAAGACTTAATATCTTAGCCCTTTCTACATTGACAAGTGTCGTGTTGGTGCATATGTGAGAACTTACTGAGAAGGTGGATGTTAAATCTGTCAGACAAAGCCATCCATTTCTAGAAAATTTTTTTTTGCCACTTTTCTCAAATGATCAAGGTTATCAACATCGATATGCAATGTTTCCTTACCCGGACATTTGTCATCAAACTGAATGTTAAATTACTCAAAGCCTGCTTGTATTTCTCCTTATCTTCAGGATAACTGCCAGTTTATTTACAACCCACGGCAATATGACTACGATCGGGATGATGTTGGTGACCGCTGTGACAACTGCCCATACAATCACAACCCGGATCAGGTGGACACAGACAACAATGGCGAGGGAGATGCTTGTGCTGTGGATATTGATGGGGATGGTAAGTGACAAATGTTCATCCAATTTAAGTAGCCAGGGGACAAAAAATTCAGGGACACCTTCTAGAAAAAGTCTCCTCTTGCTAGAGAAAGTCATGTGATGGGCAACTTGGAGAGAAGACTAGCGTTCCACAATATGGACTCTTCTTTTTTTTTTGGTCTAGTTCAATTTGGTACATCCCTGGTTATGAATTCAGAGCCATGTTATACCACGCTGATTTAAAACTTGAACTTTGGTTTACAAGTTTGTACAGTATGTATGCAGGCAACTGTCATCTACCAGATGGCAAAACATTTTGACTGCCTCATAACTTAGAGAAGAGTGCTAACTAGATGGTCCTAACCCTTGTATATAAATTCTTGTGTACCACCCTGAAACTGGAAGTTAAAATAAAGGGCTATTCAAGGTCAGTTTCCTAGCACTTGCCACACACATTAATATTAAATACGTCGACTAACCAATGGGTGTTTCCGTTGTGGCGGAGAACGGGGATTTTGTGACACAAAGTTGGTGCGATTCACCTTGGGGCTTTCACTTCACAATACTTAAATCGTGTCAAGGGTAGCACTTACATTACTTCTAGCATTATTCAGACGGCAATGTAGGATAGGTGTGATGGTAAATTTGTGGTTGGATTCAAACGAAAATGGAAATGGTTTATGTGTTGTCTAATGCCATTGTTTGTGGCATCATTTTAGTTGTGTATTTAATAGTCGGTCGTATTGAATTTGTGGGCCTCATTGGTCACAGACATGTAGCTCCTTGCTTAATATTCCTGCCACAGTGCCATTTTATGGGTTATCAGAACCTACACAGTACTACTTTGTCAGTTTCGATTCATTGACATACTCACAGCTATAGGTAGGCTTTATTGTCCCCTAGATATTAAATTGTTGCATCTTTTATAGTATCTCTGATTCTCTTGAGTCCTTCTACTTTTACATTACTAATTTCATCAGTCATGGTACTGTTGTAGGAGTGCCTATCCAGAATAAGTGTTGACTGGATTCTCTTTATTTTTCGACAGGCATTCTGAATGAGAAAGACAACTGCCCATATGTTTACAACGTTGACCAAAGAGACACAGACTTGGATGGAGTTGGAGACCAGTGCGACAACTGCCCCTTGGAACACAACCCAGATCAGGTATTTTAGATTCAACACTTAGAGATTGTGTGGACAAAGCCAAAGTGGGAAAAAAGTCCAGGCACAATTCACTGTTCCCCCCGTGTGTGTTCCCTCATCAAGCACGCTTACCACTTTATGCGGCCATTGGATGCCTCATTCAAAAGTGGATGCTTAGCTCAGTTACATGGAAATCTATAATGGGGAGAGGTGGAATGACAGGTTTTTCTTATAGAAGGTATGACCCATTTTAATCGTATGGCTGAATGTAGAAAATTAAAGTTGTTGAAAGGCAGGGTCATGCAGATTGCATTCTACTCCAGCCAAAACGGTGCACACCTGTGCAGTTATTTAATCCTTGGGTGGAATGCAGCCTTTTGTTAGGAATTTATTAGCACCCCCTTCTCTCCACCCAAAACAGATCCTTCCCTTTTGCGCAGGCAGATGAGCCCTGGTGTTCTCTTGCCAACTCTAACCAGGTCATGATAGGCATACTGTATGTCGAAAGAAAAATCCTTTCCCTAGTCACCATATGACAGGCTTTTAAGAAGACATTTTTTTTGTAAACTATTTTCCTCCACTCACACTAGTACATTAAACTCCTAACTTGCAGCACTCCACTCATATGGAATTATTAACAAATATTTTGTAGTAATACTGCCACTTTATAAATGATATAGGGTGAAAATCATATTGAATACCTTGCTGTGATCTATCAACATCTTGTCAGCCATTTTGAAACACTGATGTTATAACTTGACAGCCAAGGGTGAGACACTTTCCTTATTTTATTTAAGATCGACTCAGACTCTGATCTTGTTGGTGATAAATGTGACAGCAATCAAGACATTGATGAGGATGGCCACCAAAACAATCTCGACAACTGCCCCTACATTCCAAATGCCAATCAAGCTGACCATGATAAAGATGGGAAGGGTGATGCTTGTGATTATGATGATGACAACGATGGCATTCCAGATGACAAGGACAACTGCAGGTTGGCCTTCAACCCTGACCAGTTAGACTCTGATGGTAAGAAAGGATTCTTACACAGGTTTGGTAGAAAGCAGAATGACTGGTAGGAGGGGGAGACTTTTAACAACTAAATGTTATTCCTACTGTTTTGCAGGGGATGGTCGTGGCGATGTTTGTAAAGATGACTTTGACCAGGATAAAGTGCCCGACATCTATGACGTGTGCCCAGAAAACTATGACATCAGTGAGACTGATTTCAGAAAATTCCAGATGGTTCCTCTTGATCCCAAAGGAACATCACAGATTGATCCTAACTGGGTGGTACGACATCAGGGCAAGGAATTGGTGCAGACTGTAAACTGCGACCCAGGAATCGCTGTTGGTAAGTGGAAAGATGTCAAGTCCTTGTTTATTGGCATTTCTGGTTGCACCCCAAAAACCTTGCTATCATTAGATTCTTCATTTTCAACCTGTGTCATAAGAGTGTAAAACACTGAAGAAGGCCATACAAAAGTTAAGAGATGGTGGAATAAGCAAAACTCTAAATCGAAAACAGATCTATGCAACTTATATTCTCAAGTAATTGCAAACTGACACCCTTTCTGCCAGTTCTTAAAATGCTGCTGAAAATGTGAATGCTTTAAGCAGGGTTGAATTTCAGGAAACACCAAACCAGGCACCATTTGAAGGTAGTTTTTGACTGGGGCTTTCCCACAATTATCATGAGCACCACATGTGTCAAGAAAGTATGAAACATGGAGACTAAAGAATTAACTGAGGTCCGTTTTATCACGGGCAGCTAAGAGTTGATACCACAACTCCTAAATGACTACAAGATCACGTTGACATGTTCTTGCAGACCCCAGCATAGACCAGAGGCATGCACCAAACTAGACAAATGCTGCAGCCTGGTGGTTAGCATCACTGGTAGCACAGGGTGCGATGCTGTCTCTGCACCCTAGCTTGAACGAGGTTCGTTTAAGAAAACAAGCTCTTCCACTAGCGCAAGATGTTTTTACTAGTTCAACATTGATGTGAGGCGTGATGTATGATTTTTTTTTCCCCTCCTTAGGTTTTGATGAATTCAACGCTGTGGATTTCAGTGGAACATTCTTCATCAACACCGATAGAGATGATGACTATGCAGGCTTTGTTTTTGGTTATCAGTCTAGCGCCCGTTTTTACGTGGTCATGTGGAAACAAATTACACAGACGTACTGGTCAGACACACCAACCAAAGCTCAGGGCTACTCTGGCCTGTCAATCAAAGTTGTCAACTCAACAACAGGGCCTGGGGAACACCTGAGGAACGCTCTGTGGCACACGGGAGACACTACAGGACAGGTACTGCACTAAATCAGCATATGAAAAATGCAATCTTTAAGTTTGCCACTCTGGCTTTTTTGTTGAGGTATTAACACCACCGGGAATGTCTTAATCTAATAGTTATGCCATCTCCATCCTCAGGTACGTACTTTATGGCATGATCCCCGCAACATTGGCTGGAAAGACTTCACTGCCTACAGATGGCACCTTACTCACAGACCAAAGACAGGACACATTAGGCAAGTGCTACTACTGTATTGAAATATCCATGAAAGAAGTTTAATTCTGACACATTCCTTATTTAACCTCACTCTTTTCTTTATTATAGAGTTGTCATGTATGAAGGCAAAAAAATCATGGCTGATTCCGGATCCATCTACGATAAGACCTATGCTGGTGGACGGTTAGGACTGTTTGTGTTCTCCCAAGAAATGGTTTACTTCTCAGACCTCAAATATGAATGTAGAGGTGAGAGGATAACATCATATATTACCATTTAACACCCTTTTCTAGGAGATCACTTTTCCTAAATAATCTTATAATATATAAAGCTAAATATGACTTTGGGCTTTTATCTGATATTCACACCTTTAAAACTGTTTCTGACAAATTATGCACAGATTCCCCATTTGTACGGGAGAGGAAAGGTCATGTTTCATTCTGAGAAATCCCCCTACTCAGTAACTGCGCATGTGCATTTTTCAGGGAAGTGCCACTAAGAGGCATTTTTTGGACAAGTAACTGGTTTCCAAAGTTGCTCCCAGTGTGTGTTGGGTTTAGTCAATGAAATTTTAACTTGACGGTCTAAATTTTTCTTTCCCTGGTGAATTAGTAACCACACCAGGATTTGTTTCCACCTCAGGCAGTACTGGGCACCTCTGCTAGTAACATAAAAAGATTTACACCATCACTCAAGGTCACACAATGAACTGGTGGAGCATTAAATTCCATTACTATGTGGAATCCGTGCTTTTCCTTATTGTCAGAATTTGGATCTGAGGAATCAAGTTATATTTTAACAGTTATTTTGGTTTATTATGATCACCTCCTTTATTTCTTGGTTCCCATCATCTGCATCATAGACACCATTTATTGTATTTCAGTAAAGAATGACTTCATTCAGTGTAAAAAACAATTTCACTGGAGCAGAGAGAAACTCTGTGTCTATGTTCAAAAGTGAACTATTAAACTAAAGAAAATAAAACCAGGTTTATTTGTTAAATAAAAAATAAGGCCTGTAATTTAATCAGATTAGGAATCTGAACTCTAGACTGAGTAGGAATCCCCCAGAAACTAAATTTTTGGTTTCATCTTTTTCATTTTACTTTTCAATCATTTGTTTCTGCCTGGCATTACCTTTTGCTTGGGTCTTGCCTTTGGTGTTTGTTTGAGATCCTGCTTAGATGGATATAAGTTAAAAGCCTGTTTTTTTTCTAAAAATCTAATTGCGATTTAATTTTAAAATGAAATTATATACTTAATCCTGAATAATGCCTCTGTCTTTCCATTGTGCATGTCAGATTGTCGGTAATCCAAAAAGATTTTGGTTTTAACCTTAAGCGCTTTTGGTTATGCGGAAAGGCATCCATGTCCCTAATTTTCTATTCCCTTACCTTTCAGATACATAAACCGGTCTGAGGAAGACTGCTTGGAATTTGCACCTTTTTCATATATTACATATGAATATATATATAAAAAAGTTAAAAAAACAAAAAAAAAAAAACCAGCCGGGACCAATACGTTTATCATATTTACTATTGCAATAGACATTCATGGAACAGAAAATGAGACTCACCTTTTTGGTAACCTGACATCAAGATGATTCAGATGGATGTTGAGCCCATCGCTCCTTCTGAAGTAGGATGAGAATCCTTCTTTTTATTTTTTATTTTCCTTCAAGCCAGTAAAGGACCTTTCTTCTTCTAAGACCTTCTCTTGGCCTTACCTGAATAAAATTTCATCAACTCTTGCACTTGGCTGAATGGGGGTCTCAAGGAAGTATTAATATATATATATATATATATATTATTTTTTTAATTTTATAAAAATGAACAATTTCATATCTGCTGTGGACTATTTGTTTTTGGCTGAATAGTCAAAGAACCGTCAAGGATAAAGGAAGCAGTATATTTGTTTTACTGAATAGAAGAGACAGGGTCAATGCCACCCTTGGGACTTGATTGCGAGAACTGTGACAAGGGATTGTGCACTCTTGTTATAATGTGTATAGTTTCTGAGAGAAGATCACACACCCACCACTTGAAAGTCAATCTGTTCTGGCCACTCCAAAAAACTCACACAGTGGATTATGTCAGTAGATGAGATGATCAGACTACGGTGCCATTGGTTCTACTTCTGTGATGAAGTAGAAAAAGGAGAGAGATGGCTGTGTGAGGGTCACCCTTCCAGCTGGCAGCTTAACCATTAGGTGATGGTGGTGTGGCACTGATGTATTTTTTTTTTAAAACCCACATCGTGTGAAGGACACTCATGGGGGTGAGGGAGGAGAATCCCAATGAGAAGCGGAAGACTATCCCTGCCAGATTTCTTGTGAGATGATAATATTCTGTGTCATGTAAGATTGTAAATAATTATTTATTAAGGTGTTGTGTATGGATGTTAAGATGTAGCTTAGATTTGTCTTTCCTTCTTCTTCTTTGATAGTTTGGCCCATGTTTTTTTTTTTCCTCCTGCCCTTAGAGTAAAAACTGGAAATATGAGCCTGATAGAGCAGGCTTGTTGGTGGGGGTGGGGGGGTGTAAGGGGGCACACAATGGCTCGTCTCCAATTCTTCAAAAGAAATTAAAAAGACAAACAGAAAAAGTGAAAAGGGAAACTTTGATGTACAAGTATTACCTCATTAACTTTATATCATAAAAATGAATACCCAATGGAATTCGAAGCAGATGACCTCGGTCAAATCCATTTCAGCTACTGTAGTATATACATATACATAAAATGCTGTAAATAGTTAAATATTGTATTATTTTTGCAGAAAAAGTTAAAACAGATATGTAGCTCCAATAAGGAAGCAGTGTTGGAAACTGTTAACTGCCATGCTGTGTTAAAGTTTTGAATATGCCATTTTTTAAAAATAAATTATTTGTTAATTTTATCTTTGCTATGTGTAAGAGATCTCATAATTGTGTAGATAAATGCTATTTAAATAATTTATCAGGAAATGCTATAAAGAGAGTTGGTTTTTCTGTTTGTATAAACTGTTTGCACACTGACCGCAGGATATTTGGCTTTTCTTTTTTTTATATTTTTATAAATTCTTATTTGTGTTCTTCTCTATACAGTTGCTACCGTGTTTTTTCCCCAATATTCAAGAAACTGTTTTCCATCTTTTTTTTTGTACCATGCAAGAAAAGTAATAAACAGAGAGATCAGTGAAATTGTAAACCGGTGACTCTGTCATTCTTGTAATGTGCCAGGCCCCCACTGTGACCCTTCACTGCATCAATGAGCTGCCACCCTGGACAGACATGTGCCTTTCCGAATAGGAATGCCTTTTTACTCCTACCCTTACATAGAAAGAGAAGAGCAGACATGTAGGAGATGATGAGTTACCACCAACCAGCACACACACACAACAGAAAACGCAGGGAGTCAATGAGTACCTCAGGGCAGCCCCAGCCAGCCTGGAGAGATCCACCCTCACATGTATCAGATAAGGTGATGAGCTCCCTCGGCCAACCACATGTTGATACATACGCACAAGACAAGGCCAGGAACCAGTAAGCAATCCTGGTGCCCTAATCATGCACTCTCAACAATGATAGCATGGCAATTCAATAACACAGTGATAGTCGGCACAAAACCTCCACATTACATTCTCACAGAGATCAGATAGGGGCAGGTGTCAATGAGCCCCTCCAGGTCCGTCTTATCTACAGATCCCATTACTCCACTCGCCAAAGGATCAGATAAGGACAAGAGCTGATGAGCACTACCAGATGTAGCCATCCAGCTATCCACAGATCAGATAGGTGCAGGAAATGGCATGCATTTCCTAACCCATATTAAGCTTTGGGGGGTAACGAGGTACAAAGCAAGACATTGCAGTAATCTAATCACATTTCACAGTAACAAATTACAGTTTCTTGTAATCACATTATGCTTACTGACTTAACTAGAATTTAGCTACTTGCATCACACATCTTTTTCTAAGCAAATAATACACAAATGTAATAGACATCTTGAAGGGCAGGCATTGCGTTTCACTCGGGGTGGTGAGTGAGGATGCCAAACATGTATGCCCGACTTGCACTGCACACATACACTACAGTATTTTCACACAGACATAAGACTTCAGTGACTTTTACAATGTTATCAGATCTTTACCAGAAATGTAGCCTATTTTATGATATTACTAAATAGATTTATTTTATGTGAGATTGTATTGAAGTCAACTTTGTCTTTATTAAGAAAGACAAACTTTGTGGAGTTTTACTTTGAAAGTTAAGAACTTTTCAGAATAGAAGGAAACCCAAAAATTGATAAAAAAAAAAAAAAACACACACATTTAATTAAAAACTTACAGTAAATTTGTCTTAATGACCTTCAAAATATTTCCCTTGAGTTGCAATACCCTTGGGTCCCAGTATTTCACCCATTCCTGCAAACATTTCCTGTATTCATCTTTGGTTACCATGTTCAGAGCCTCCTGTGTTTTTTCCTGTATTTCTTCCATGGCAGCAAATCTTGCCTTCAGTCTCAGTCTTAATTTCAGGAACAAAGAAATGTCACAGAGCAAAGTTTGGCGAATGCGGGGGATACGAAGTAACAACCATGTTGTTTTTGGTCAAAAGCTGACAACACAGCGTGTGCAGGTGGGATGTCCTGGTGCAAAATGCAGTTTTGACGGCGCCGCTTCTCTGTTTTTTTTTTTTTGTTTTTTGTTTCTGACCTTCTCCTGTACATATTTCAGCAATTCAATGTAATGTCACCGATTAACAGTCTGACCACAGGGAACAAACTCTTTATGAACAAGTTTATCAAAGTCGAAAAATGAGATCATCATTATCTCTTTGAAAATCTGCCATGTTGGCTGGGAGAAGAGTGAAAAAAAATCACCCAAGTAATGTGCACAATTGTAGAATAAGTGGCAGAAATATACACTTGATTAGCCAGACTGTAGGCACATGATACCAGTGGCACAGTCAATAACTACAGCTCGCTCCTGTGTTATTGACCAACTCTGACAATGTTTGGGTGCCCCCTTGTATGATTAATGGTAAGAATTAATTCTCATTTAATTTTACTACTGTGATGTACATCCTCTTGACCAAAGGGCTCATAAGGAATTAGATTTGCAGAGGCAAAATAAAGTTTTTAATATTTAATCACATCTCTTTAACGTGCCAGTGAAAGTGCCATAGTGACTTAGAGAAAAAAAATCACCCATGTCACGTGTATAACTGTAGAATAAACAGCAGACATACACACTTGATCAATGCTGCACAGTGCCACTCGGCGGACTGATTAACCTAAGACTGCAGGCTTACCATACCTAGTAGCATATTCAGTACCTACATCAGACTCCCATGCTATTGACCAAACCTGGGAATTTTTGGGTACTCGTCTGTTTGATTAAAGGAGAGAATTTAATGTGTGTTTGATTATTGGGATATACATCCTCTCAGCCAAAGGGCTCATAAGGAATTAGATTTGCAGAGGCAAAAAAAGTCCGCGATGTTTCATCACATCTCTTTAACATTAACAGGTTCATTACCATAACTGTTAGATATTGTTAATTAAAAACATGTAAATGCTTCCTTTTTGATCGTGTGTGTCTTTCTGATAGTGTAAAGGGCACCAAGATGGGAGAGACACGGGCACACTGATTGAGTTACACAATAAACACTACAGGCCAATTATGTGACCTCGGCTGTTGGATGCTACACGGACAATCATTTTATCATTTACCAAGTCCATGCTTGCTTGCGTTTGTGTGGTTTAATCAGGTTTTTTTTTTGTAGAATTAAGAATTTTTTGTAACCTATCAGTAAGGAGTAACTAATGCTGTTACAATTTTAAAGACACAATTACTAATCTGTAACAGATCACTTTCTTTCACTAACTACACAAAAACTATTAAGTATATAATGAATGTGGAGCTTTTCGAATGTTATCTCATTGCTAATTGATCACATAATTGTCATTATTAACATTTAACATTGTTTAATGCTTTTATTGCAACTGATTTGTGGCATTTTTTGTTTTTTTGTTTGTGGCCATGATGAGGGCTTGGTTGACTGGCGTGTGATCAGACTCACGTTGCTTGTGATGCTATTGCACAGATCTTATAAAAGATGGCAGCACATACTCCTCTGCCCAAGCTTTTGGATAAATGAACAATCGTCACAAAGAATCTCATGATCACAGGGAAAGGAATTGTAGTTATTATCAAGACATGTTTTTACTCTGTTTTTGGTTTTCAAATTTTTATAATAAATATGCAAAACCAGATTAGTGCAAATAGAAAATCATCATTAGGTAAAAACACATCCTCCACATGCCGCCAACGCAAAACGTACCCTCCGGCTGGCTGCTCCGCATGGCAGCAGATAGTTCAAGTATCACACGATGAAAGTAGGAGTTCCAAAGAATGACAAACAGAGAAGCAGGGGATTTCAACAAAGAACTAGAGGTAGAGCTGCTGGAAAGAGGATAGAAAATGAGCAGAAAGACCAAGGAGATGGAAGATTTCAAAAGTAAAAGGCATATCACAGCAGAGGACAGAAGAAAGAAAAGTCTGAGACGTTAGGAGATTCCCAGTACCTATACAGAAGGGTGCCTAGGGAATCAGAAGAACGAAGAAACACTTAAGGGGTACAAGGGATGTACATAAGCGAGATTTAGATGATGTACTGATTTGATCTCATTTCCAGACTGATTGAAAAGGCAAGAGCTTGGAGGCAGTTTTGTGTAAAAAATCAGAAGCAGGTTTCATCTTAGAGGACAAAGAGTGAAACAAAGTCAAAAATAAGTGACAGGAAAAGGATGAAGACAGAGAAATACCAAAGATCCTTAGAACAGACTGAAGTTTAGGAAAAACACAGGAGGAAGGAACAGAAAAAGTGGACCGAAGCAATTGGAATGTTCTGAGCACCTTACTGTTACAAATATGTCCAAGACGAGTCATGCCTGCCCACTACTGCACCGAGCCTAGAAACAAGATAGGACCAACTCCTACACCAAGACTAGGGTTATTAAAGACGGGGTGTGGGAATACACTTGTAAATGGACTTTGTTACATGGCACCAAACACCAAGCATATATGAGATTACTGGGCCTAATTTAGGGACTGCTCTTTTAAACTTACTGATGTGAAGAGAAGAAGCGGAAGAAATCTCGGGTGGACCAGGTTAGATTTGATTGAAAACTAGGAAGGGGGCTTCCAAGAGGTACCATCCAAAACCAAACGGACCTCAAAATGAATGCCCAGTGTTATAGTTCCAGATCAAGTAAGGCCACCCAATGGTTGCACGGGTATCACTATGAAAATGCACAAGAATCAATGTACCTAAAGTAAGAGGCATGTGACAAATGTAACATCCACAGCACTATTCAGAATTCTTCAAAATGAGAGTGCAGTCAAAGTCCTGTCTTGATGTTCTTGTCTGGCTAGTATCACTTTCTGGTGGAGTTGCCATCATAGAGTTAGGCATGGATTTCTTCCAGTTTGGGTTCAGAGTTATGTCCTTCTGCAGGGAAACAAACAGGACAGAAAAAAAATGTTAATTGACACTGAGTACACATTGTCAATCTGTGTGCCCAGTCCTGTTGGGACAGTGTAGGAGTATAGCTTGATTGCTGATGGTGTGCTTTTACACAGTGGCATGGTCGAGTAGAAGCATGAGAACTTATGGTGGCTGAGTTGCCAACTATGCTGGACAATGAAGGTTTTGCTTTTATGAGCACATTTGGCTGTATCTTAATGCCTGCTAATCACAAAAACTACCTTAACATTTTCCTGTCATATATCATATTATTGCAATTACGTATTTTTGTGATTTCCTCTCATATTTTAAGTCTGCTAATATGTTGCCAATAAAGTAAACTGTTTTAATTAGTCCAGGAATACCTGAGCATGTGCTCAACATGCAATAGATGTGACAAAACTTAGGCATAGCTGGGCATGCTTACTAGGGATGGATGCTGGCAAGACAGGCTGTAAAAGCTGCTTGCATACACAGATGCTTTGCACAACTTTGATATCCATTTGTAAGTATGCAGATGATTTACAGGTGTTGCGTAGTATGACTACTTAGCAATTAATATTGAGAGTACAATTTGTTACAACAGCTGCGACACATTCTGTTACATTCGTGGCGAGTATACACTGAAACCTTAAAGACGAAGCACTTGTTAAATAAAATAATTTATGGCATATACTCTCCTGAAGTACTCCAGCCACTACACATACCAGTGCGCAACTCTCAGTATTTTCATTTGAGCGGTACATTAGCTGAATGTAATGAGAATATTATGAAAAAACACTGTTGTTCTGCATAAATTAATTTTATGTTGCACATGCTAAGCTCCTCATCATGTAGTGCAGATTGGGCTGTGACAGGGATAGGAACATGTGGTTGTTACTTAGCTGTAGTGATAAGAGCTGAAGAAATGCATATGAGGTAAAGGACTTGGGCGTATTGTAGATATATCTTGGGGGGGGTCCATGGTGCAGTGGTTGGCAAAGATGCTATACAGCTCAGGTCACATTTTTGGGCACAACAATTGGTCCAGCACAGTCGACAGATACTTTCCTGGCTTTTAGGGACACTAACAAAACCACTGCACCATTAAAATCCCTTCAAAACTAGTTCAGTTTCTCCTTCTCGATTGACTTCAATGTATTGTGCAGAGTTCACCAAAATTCCTAAACCTTTCTAAGTTTTCAATGAACTCAAAGAGAATTAAATTCAGCAGGGTTTTGTCATCACTACTCTGCACTAGTCAGTGTGCCACTCTGCCACCACCACTGTTAAATATAAAATAATAAAAAAAAATCAGCCTTCAACTTACAAAGAGTTTAGATAAAATTTTGATGCACATGAGGGATACATTCTGGGTATCAATATGTGCATCATGTCTAAAGAAAAAGAAAAACAATGCAGTCATAGTGAAAGTGGGAAATATTTGCAGCAGGTAAATAACGGAATGCCAAGTAAATATGAATGAGGTTCATGTTTGCAGCTAGCTTGGCCACAATGGTCAAGTGGGTCAGGACACTGCCTCTGCTTAATCTAACCAATGAAGGATCAGAGCTGGCACACATGCATGGTTACCAATGAATGCCAACACACAGTTATTGGGCCCAGCAAGTAATAAGTCATCCTCAAGTTACAGTAAAACAGGTACACTTCACCCCAGATAGGAATCTTCCAAAACGGCCCCCTTACCTTTTGCATCTGGAATGCAAGGAATGTGCTCCTGTGCCAAAGGCTCATTGACACTGCTGCTGCTGGAATAAGATGGGTCGTCTAGGAAGGCAGGTCTATTCAGCTTCTTGGTCCGGATTGCTCGTGACATGTAACAACTGTCATCAGTGCTTTCCTCTACCTTATATTTGGATACTTCTTTGTTCTCCATGAGCAGTCTTTCTGCATGCTTGCAATTAGCCAACACCCAACTGAGGTAGGGGCCATTGCTGCTGTCCTCCTCCTCCTCGTCATCATCCTTCATGGCTTTAATGCTAAAAATGCCAGACTGTCCAGCCTCCTCCAGCAGCTGAGACAGCACAGATTCAGAGAGCTGTGGTGTGAGCTGTGCCAGTGAAGTGCTCGACCCAAATGATGGGCTCATCTCCTGGCTGCTGCATTCTGTTCTGCTCTGAACCCGAATGCAATCTGCCAAAAGTTCATTCAGCTGCTCCTCTGTCAAAGATGGGCTTTCTATCTGGAAAAAAGCAGAAGAGAAAAAAATATGAACTAAAAAAGTGACAATAAACTAAAAAAGACAGTTCACTCATTAGAATGTACCATGGAAAGGCTCACCATGCCGTATCACAGGAGGGCATTTTGAACTCTAGTAGTGCCTGTCCAAAGACAGAAAGGTGTCAACTGTTCTATATCCATTTCTGAGTCAAAAGCAGAAATGCAGGATTACCATGCGATGATGAAGGTAGCTGCATCTGTCACGGTGTCCCCTGCTGATACTACCCAGAGCCACAGTAATTTAGTACTAGTAATTAATAGTTTAGCACTACAGCCTCACTCTTCCCACAGGATGCTAACAAAATATCCAAAAAAAAAAAATAAAACAGCAAAGACATAAAGTAGCGGTGGTAAACCATGCTGCATGATTCCTTCAAAATCCTAACTTTCAAACCCTAGCTTAGTCACAGTCTGGGTGGTATCTGTAGTACCTCCAGTGTATATACTGGTTTTTCAATCACGTCATGTCTGGTTAACTGGTTCTAAATGTGTGAACAAATGGGCGCCTTAATGAAGGAGCTCCTAATGTGTTTTGAGCATGCCAAAGGCTGTATAAATAAAATACATTATTCCTTTTATTATTATCATCCAGGCCTCTGTCCTTGCATCTGATGTGACCCTGATTTGGTTTGAGCAGCCATGAAATGCATAAATGGACAAATAAAACAGGAGACAATCACCACTGATGTTAGCCTTTTATACTGTAGAGAATGAATGCAATTTCTTGTACCTTTTCTCCATCTAAAATCAGATACTACCTTCCATGAGTGGTAAGATGGACTAAAATACAATGTACAAAAGATAAGGTAAGAATGCAAAAGACAGTCTGCTTTACACATGATTCACCTGTGGTTGCTGTGGCAAGGCAGTCCTGGAATTCATGCAGTGTTCATTTACTGCCTAACTGCAAACAGCACACGTGGAGGAAGTTTGGAACCCCCAGGACTCTTCCTAGAGTTGGCTGTCTGGCCAAACTGAGTAACCAGGCAAGAAGGTCCTTGGTCAGGGAGATGACTAAGAACCCAAGGTCACTCTTACAGCTTCAGCTTCAGAGGAACCTGTCAGAACAACAACTTTCCCAGCAGCACTGCAACAATCAGGCTTTTATGGTGGAGTGGCTAGATGGAAGAGTTTGCCAAACAACACTTAAGAGAGCGTGAGATAAAAGATTCTCTAGTCTGAGGAGACAAAAATTTAATTCACTAGGAAGGACTCTGCCTGGTGAAGACCAGGTACTGTTCATCACCTGCCTTATACCATCACTATTAGGAAGCATGGTGGTATCAGCTAGGGAGACTGGTCAAAATTGAATATAGCCAGAAACAGAGGAGTTCTTGAAGAAAACGTGCTCCAGAGCGCACACCATCTCAGACTGGGGTGACGATTCTCCTTTCAGCAATATAATGAGCTAAAGCACACAGCTAAGACAACACTGAAGTGGCTTCATGGGAAAGCTTCTGAGTGTACTTGAGTGGTCCAGCCAAAGCCCAGCCTTAAACACCACAGAAATTGTGTGGAGAGGCCTGAAGGTGTCAGTTTACAGACGCTTTGCATCCAATCTGACGGAGCTGGAGAGGATCTGACAGGAAGAATGGGACAAACTCCTGAAATCCAGGAATACAAAGCGTGTGGAGACTTAAAAAGAATATTTGAAGCAGGAATTGCTGCCAAAGGGGCTTCGGCAAAGTACTGAATTAAGGGCCTGAAAAATTTTAGGAATGAGAGCTTTAGATTTTTAATAAATTTGCAAACTTTTCTGAAAATATTTGTTCACTTTGTCATTATAGGTTATTGAGTGAAGGTTGATGGGCAAAAATGGCAAAGTTATCAATTTAAAATTAAATCTACAACACAATAAATTGGGCAGAAAGTGAAGTGGTCTTAATAGGTAATGAATCCACAATAGATAGATAGATAGATAGATAGATAGATAGATAGATAGATAGATAGATAGATAGATAGATAGATACGAATATGAAGGATGTGCTGGGTGTCCTAGTTGACACTTGGCCCCAACATGACATTGGGGGGGATGGGTGATTTGGGGGATTAAGGGCAGGGGTTGGGATGGGATGTGTGGCAAAAAGAAAGTATCATAATGGTCCTCGACTGATAGTACCCAGAAGCCACCTCATAAACTGGGTGTAGCCCGAAAGAAATGTCAGGTGTGAGCTTCGTGGTCAACCATCAACAGTAAACCACTTAGTTAGAAAGCAAGTTGGCAGAAAGGAGACAGGCTGGGACTTTAAAAAAAGAAAGAGATACGGGAGATGAGGAGGATTGTGTTGGTTTGGTACTAACAAGTGGAGATCTCGCCAAATTCATCTCTTCATGCATTGTGGTTTCTTTTTGGCATTTATTCTAGGTTAGGGAGATACCTAGCTGACACTGTCCAGTCATGCTTGATGGGCTCATCCTCATGGTAGCCTGTAAGACAACAACCCAAGGATGAATTTGATAAGTGACCCCAGTGCAGCCCGATGAACACAGAGGCTCAGGAACTCACAAGTGTTTTAGAGAGACAGGGCGGGCCAAATAATATGCAATAAGTCACCTTTAGACAGTCAATTACTACTTGTGAGGTAATACAGTGTATTATTTTTCGCTCGGAGAGGTTCTCTGTGTCTGTTATCATTTAGGAGTTTTTTGCTACAAAGTATCTTTTTTATTTTGTGCCTGACACTCATTAGAACGCAGGGCGTAGCCAAAGAACAAAAACATCTGACTAATCACAGCGACTGTCTGCTGAAATGTTGCACGAACATGTCTCTACTGAGCGACAGAGCAGCCGCTTAA
This sequence comes from Polypterus bichir lapradei, assembly GCA_026402145.1. Lineage (NCBI taxonomy): Eukaryota > Metazoa > Chordata > Cladistia > Polypteriformes > Polypteridae > Polypterus > Polypterus bichir. The sequence goes on from JANRMT010062799.1 coordinate 5,991,602, forward strand.
GCCGTGACTGAAAATGCAGACTTCTTTATACACAATAAGATGGAAGAGCACGCAGGTGGGCAGGACCACGACAGCCATTAGCCACATATCTGTCAGATGTTTGGGAATAAAAGGAAAAAAAAGTGTTCAGGGAAAAAAAAAAAAAAATAATAATATATATATATTATACTCAGCAAAAAAAGAAACGTCCCTTTTTCAGGACTGTGTATTTCAACAATAATGTTTTAAAAATCCAAATAACTTTACAGATCTTCATTGTAAATTGTTTAAACGATGTTTTCCATGCATGTTCAATTAACCATAATCAATTAATTAACATGCACCTGTGGAATGGTCGTTAAGACCTTAACAGCTTACAGAAAGTAAGCATTTAAGGTCACAGTTCTAAAAATGCAGGACACTAAAGAGACTTGTCTACCGACTGAGAAAAACACCCAAAGAAAGATGCCCAGGGTCCCTGCTCATCTGCGTGAACGTGCATTAGGCATGCTGCAGGGAGGCATGAGGACTGCTGATGTGGCTAGGGCAATAAATTGCCATGTCCACACTGTGAGACGCCTAAGACAGCGCTACAGGGAGACAGGAAGGACAGCTGATCATCCTCGCAGTGGAAGACCACGTGTAACAACACCTGCACAGGATCGGTACATCCGAATATCACACCTGCGTGACAGGTACAGGATGGCCACAACAACTGCCCGAGTCACACCAGGAACACACAATCCCTCCATCAGTGCTCAGACTGTCCACAATAGGCTGAGAGAGGCTGGACTGAGGGCTTGCAGGCCTGTTGTAAGGCAGGTCCTTACCAGACATCACCCGCAACAACGCCGCCTATGGGCACAAACCCACCTTCGCTGGACCAGACAGGAGTGGCAAAAAGTGCGTGAGTTTCTGCATGACAGCAATGTCAGTGTTCTGCCATGGCCAGCGAAGAGCCCAGATCTCAATCCCATTGAGCACGTCTGGGACCTGTTGGATCGCAGGGTGAGGGCTAGGGCCATTCCCCCCAGAAATGTCCAGGAACTTGCAGGTGCCTTGGTGGAAGAGTGGGGTAACATCTCACAGCAAGAACTGACAAATCTGGTCCAGTCCATGAGGAGGAGATGCACTGCAGTACTTCAAGCAGCTGGTGGCCACACCAGATACTGACTGGTACTTTTGATTTTGAGCCTCCCTTCATTCAGGGACACATTGTGAAACATTTTTAGTTTATGTCTTATGGTGTTGACTCTTTTAGTGTTCATACAAATATTTACACATTAAGTCTACTGAAAGTAAAAACAGTTGAAAGTCAGGGGACGTTTCTTTTTTTGCTGAGTATATATATACATACACACACACACACAGGGTGAGTCAAAATTATGTTAACACTAATGGTATTGCTATGTATATACAATTTTTGTGGACAATTTATGTGCCACATATGGTACATGATGGCGAACAGTTTGAGACATTCCTGTAAATCATCTTGCATATATGAAGTACGTTTTGTGAATAAAATGTTTGCTGCCATTCAAATGTTAACATAATTTTGACTCACCAGTATATATACATATATATATATATATATATATACACACACATGCAACAATTAATCCCAGCATTAAAAACACTGACAGGTGCAGTCAATCAGATTGATTATTTCGTCATACTGGCCCCTGTCAAGGGGTGGCATGTATTAGGCAGCAAGTGAAGAGTCACTTTTTGAAGATGATGTGTTGAGCCAGTGTAAGAATCTGAGCAGCTCTGACAAAGGCCAAATGGGGATGGCTAGACGTCTGCTCAGAGCTTCTTCGAAACAGCAGGTCTTGTGTGTTCCTGGTGTGAAGTGGTTAGTACCTACCAAACGTGGCCCAAGAAAGGACGACCAGTGAACTGACAACATGGTCATGCATGCCCTAGGCTCACTGATGCACATGGGGAGCAAAGGTTAGCCCATCTGGTACAATCCTACAGAAGAGCAACTACAACAAAACTTACTGAAAAACTTCATGCTGGACATCCAGAGAAAGGTGTTAGAACAAAGAAGGCATCACAGCTTGCTGTGCAGCCACAGACTGGTCAGTGTGCCCTTGCTGACCCCTCTCCTCTACTGAAAGCGCCTACAATGAGCATGTGAGCATCAGGCCAGGACCATGGAGCAATGGAAGAAGATGACCTAGTGTGAATAATCACGTTTTCTTTTTAGATAATGTAGAAAACCAGGTGTGTGTGCGTTAATTACCTGGAGAAAAGGTGGCAGCAGGAGGCAACTATGGGAAGAATGCAAGCTGGCAGAGGCAGTGTGATGCTCTGGGCAATACTCTACTGGGAAACCTTGGGTCCTGGCATTGATGGCAGTGGCCTCTTTCAGCAGGCTAAAGCACCTGGCCACATCGCAAAAATTGTACAGGAATGGTTTTTGGAACATGACAAAGAGTTTAAGGTGTTCACTTGGCCTACAAATTCCAGAGATCTCAATCCAATTGAGCATCTGTTGGTTGTGCTGGAAAAACACATCTGATTATTGGGTATCCACCTCACAACTTACAGGAATTAAAGGATCTTGTTGAGTCCATGCCATGATGGGTCAGAGCTGTTTTGGTGGCATGGGGGGTGGTATTTGGCAGGTAATTTTAATGGTATGGCCAATCAGCATGTGTATATTATATATACACACACACACACACACATATTAACACACACATATACTGTACACACAGGGCACTACAACACTTTTCCAGGTAGTCAGCAACAAACATTAATCATGCAGTATCAAAAGTTTCCACTGACCCACTTCCAGAATTTTCTGGACAACATGTTAGAAGCAAACCATCTATGTAAAGTATTGTGCAGCAGTAATTCCAAGCCCTCTTGAGGCCAAAAGAAGCAGATTAACGATGAGCTCCCAACAGCCATTTAGTTAAGTGAATGACTTAGCGGCTTGTGCAAGGCAACAGCACCTACTGCCACAGATCTGTTTGTCCCTTCCTGAAAGGGAGCTTCGAGAAACAAAGATCTAGAAAGTTAACTTCGGAAGCTGCTTTTAGAATTACTGGAGGGCTGGCCGAAGGATAAGCCTAAATGCACTGATTTTCCTCTTTCTTTTCTTTACATTCTAGTAAGTTCAATAATGCCATTACTGAATCAGCTGAGGCACTTAGGGTTCAGAGGCAGCCCTGCAATACCCAAGAACACACAATAAGGGAAAGACACCATCAGTAAAATGATGATTAGTAACTATATGACTGAAATAACTAAATATTGTAATTTAAGACAGACACACACACACACACATAAACATTAAAGGAGTGGAAAACAAAAAAACAATTTGTTCTTATAAAAACAAAATTTCTATTTGAAATAGCAAATATGACTTATCATCATTGCCCCTCAAACTTTACATTATAACACTAAGATGACTAAAAGAATATTTATATCACAACCAATGAAAACAATAAAAGAGATATTTGAGAATATTTATTGTACAACCCTAGTTCCCAAAAGGTTGTGATGAAATGGAAAATTTTAATAAAAACAAAAGAGTGTTTGAAAATGGACATTGACTTGTATTCAAACAGTATAGGGACAATGATTTGCCAAATCAACTGCATTGTTTTTTGAAGATGTACATTTATTTTTAAATAAACTGCACTAAAAAAGCTGGGATGGGGTAGTTTAAGACTAAAAAGACTGTGACAAGCTGAAATAACATGGTGGCGTGAAACAGGTGAGGCCATCTTGTTCTGCGATATAAGGAGCCTCCAATGAAGACCAAGTGCCAAGAATGGGTTGAGGCTCATCCATTTTCCATTAGACACGTCAGCAATAATCCAGCACTTTGAGACAAATGCTTCCTAAAGACAAATCGGTAGGATTCTGGACATTTTATATTCTGAAATGCACAATATAACTACAAGATCCAAGGAATCTGTTAATTCTCAGTGCATAAAGGGCAAGACTGTAAATCCTTGTGGATGTGTATGATCTCCGACCCCTCAGATGCCACTGTCTTAAAAACTGCCATGCACCAGTAATGGATATCAAGACATGTGTGTGGGAAAATTTTGTTAAACCTTAGTCAGTCAACACCTGTCATCGTTGTTGAAGCACAAGCCACATACTGACCCTGTCCAGAAACACTGCTGACTTCTCTGGGCTTGGTCTCATTTGAGACGGACAGTAGTACAGCTGAATCATGTTCAGTGGTCCAATGAGTCAGAATTTCAAATGGTTTTTGTGAAAAAACAGCAGTTGTGTTCTCCAATCGAAAGATGAAAAGAAGCATTCAAGTGTCAGATCCAAAAGCCAACATCTGTCATAGTATGGAGGCGTGTCAGTGCCTAAGACACATCTGTGACAGCAACACTAATGCACAGGGATATGTACAAATTTTAGAGCAACATACATAGCCATCCAGACCCATCTTTTCCAGGGACATCCCTGCATCTTCCAGCAGAACAACGCCAAACCACATTCTGCTTGGATTACAAATGCATGGCTGTGTAAGCATAGAGTACGAGTACGAGACTAGCAGTTCTGACCTGTGAGGCAGAGTATGAAACAACAAATGTGGAAATGAAGGTGCAGCTCAAGACTGGCATAATGGACAAATGGAGGAAAATCCTGAGTACTAAACTTAACTGACTTGTATCTTCAGTGCCCAAATGCTTAATACGCGTTAATTAAAGAAATGGTGATGTGACACAGTGGCAAACTCTTGACTTTTATGGAGTGTGTTACAGACATCAGATTTGATACAAGTATATATTTTCAAAAAAACTATTCGATTTTCACAGTAAAACATCCAATAAAGTGTTGCTGTAGTGTTTTCAAGGTAGTAGAGGGAGAACAGAATTTACAAAATCACTCCTTTTTGTTTTCTTAAGCATTTTTCATACTGTCTCCACATTTTCGAAGTCTAAATAAAATATGTTTCTTTAATTGGTGACAGCAGCTAATGTGGGAGAATAATTTAGAGGTAACAACAGTTAAATATTTTGGCTTGCAGTGCACATTGAAATATTTCTTTGTTTAAAGAAATGTCACTCCAGAAATGAACTCCAGAAATGGTTAAGCACAGAAAAGACAAGTGTGTACCAGAGGAAGGCTGATGTACTCAGAGATCAGAAAACTCAAGGATAATAGCTAAACCTAAAAATGTAAGAAGAGAAACAAGAGTATAATAAAAATAGACTTTTATTTTCTAAGTTATCTGATGTATAAACCAACAAACCAACCAGAGTAAAAAGTATGCACTGATTAACATTGCATGTAAATTCAATTGATTATAAAACGGACTTGTACCCTTTGTTTTCTGATCATTCTGTAACAGACTACTGTGCTGGATGCTCCCATTTCAGGATTTACTGAGGAGCTAATTAAAGACTTTTCTCTGGCCTGATTACTAACTTAAACAGGTTTTATGAAACTTGACCTGGTAGAAGACATGTTTCTTTCTTTAATGAGTATGTTTGATTTCTACATCATTTCTGACTCCACACATATGAAGCTATAACGGCATCACAGCAGTGCGTACACACAAAGCCTGGTGGGTGGGAATGCTGCCTCACAGCTTGCAGCCTGCATTTGAATACCAATGCATTCGTTGTCCAGATGTGCTCTAAATACTCTCCCTACATCCTTTTAAGATTGTACTTTTGTAGTTGAAGATTATAGGATTTTTTCCTGCATTCAGAAATTTTTCTCATTGGCTTTCTGGAGTATGTTCTACATTTTAGAATCATGAAGATTCCAAATATGTGTTTTGTAAAGAAATAGTGCCATGGCGCTAATTTTGCATTTAGTGTGATGCCATTTTGTGGGTTAGTAGGCCGCCGGAAGTTGTGCAGAGTGATGTCACTGGTGTGATGATTTATAAGTCACCAGACGTCTAAATTTGGCAAATTTTAAATTGTGATTTACTATATTTCAGGTTATACATTCTAGATAATGATTTTGAGGCTGGGTATTGACTTTGATTTTGCTGAAGTTTTGTTTTTTTGATCACTTGACAGGACTGAATTTCTGCCATTGACTACGCTTGTTTTTGACTTACATTTCATCTTCTGACCCATCAATACAAGTACGTTTGGGGCCTGCCATTTTCCACCTCCTGGAAGAACGTTAGTTTTTTTTCTTGTTACTTTTGTATGTTTTCCTTGTTCATCGCCTATTTACTTGTATTGTAATGTCTGCAGTTTTGTCCCAGTCCCTTTTTGCATTTCCTTATAATTAGGGCCATCAGGTGTAAGTCCTTCTCTTGCTTGCCTCAGTTTTCTGCTCTAGCTTAGGTTTGTTCTTCTCCCTTATTTGTATTCTCTGTAATTTTGTACATTTTTTACTTTGATTTTTCTCTGTTTCTTTTTTGGACTTGTTGCTATTGTTTAACATTTTGCTTTTTATATTTCAGGTTTTTTGGCTTTTTGTGGTTCCTCGTTCCTTTTTGTATTTTCTGTCTTGTTAAATACACATTATAGTCATTAAGAAATTCTGTTTTTGTTCCTAAGGCCAGGGGCTTTCACAGTATCCCTCTCTCTTTTAGGACTTAATAGGCCTGTATTTTTGAGGGTGCAGTCTGCAAGACTGAATTTGAGTTTTAGAGCCAGGTCTATTTTTTAAGTTTAAGACTTTTTTTTGAGTTTAGTGGGCCCTTAAGAGGTCCTTAACAAGTCTTGTGTATAAAATAAGGTGTCCATCTATGGTTTTGCATAAAATTCATTCACCATTTGCAACTGCAAATATGAATACTGTGGAACTTGCTAATACACACAAAGGTGCATGGAACTATTCCTTGAGCAATTTGAAACATGCATTGATTGTGTCCCTGTTCAGTAAAATTTATTTTAAGCTTTAAATAACATGGAAAATCACACAAATGTACATTTTATTGCACTATCCAATACTGCATGTACAGTCTGCCCTCAAACTTTCATCAGTGGGTGCTGTTCATTGTTGGTTGGCCCAAGTGAAAGCTGTCTGTTATATTTCAGACAGAGTGCCTCCCCTGGCTGTTTGATTCTTTTGTTCATGTTAATAGTGTGAATTATGTCAGACATTTGATACTACGTATGTGTTGTACTGGTTTGGGGCACTGTTTGGTTTGTTTGTTTGTGTGTAAGCTGCCTTTGTTATGTGCCTTGTGTTTTGTGGGTTGGAGCCACCTGCTAATAACCATCAGGAACTGTTCTCTGCCCTATATACCTAGAGATTCTCCCACAGTTTCTGGTGGTTCACTTCAAATGTGCTAGGGAGTCAGAGTGTTTAATTGTGTTTGTGCTTTTGATTTTTCTGGATATTTCTGACTATCTTATGACATCACCATTGGATTTTATCTTGGAACTTGTTCGCTTTGCATTGTGTGTGCAACTCCCCTTTGTCTTGTGAGCTTTACAAAGCTCCATGTACTTACAGAACATTTTTGTGATAATAAAGACTCTCTGTGGCCCTTTTTGTATCTCGCTGAAGTTGTCGATGAAATGTCTCTCTCTAATAGACATTTCTGAAAATGCTTTTGGGATTTTTAGTCATAACAGCATCAATGTGCAGTTCATGAAGCTCAACAACAAATGTTGCTATTATTAGCATTTTCAAACCATGTTTGTTATGGAGTTCTGCCTCGGTTGAAGGAATACAATAACCATAATAAAAAAAAAACACATCACAAAACACAATTTAGAGGACCAACTGTGCGTTAAAGGAAACAGACTACAGAGCACCACTGCTGTAACAAGAGGAAAATTTTTAATTTAATCACATAGTAAGTTGTTTAACACGTTGATTGCTAGATACGTGATAACATGTAGTAGGCTATATATTGATGGACACCATCTATGAGTTATCTCATAAGGGCCTTAGCGCCAAGCATGACCATCTTGTGAGTAATAACCCACGTAAATAGAGGATAGCAGGCATCTGAAATAAGAATAAAAATCAGTATGGCATCACAGGGAAGAATAGTAGACAGAAATGCCCGTTGTATGCCCCGTTACACGATGGATAAGATTAGGGTTAAATGAGAGTTTTGCAACTCAAAGGGTGTTTCGTGACTGATGTTGTGGGCATTATCTGACCAACGTCTTAAGCATTAGGTATAAACCTATCTTTACACTTTGGACGACTTTTTTTAACAAAAAAATGTCCATATGTAACAATCAATTTGGATCTTACTGCTATAAAGATCTATCTTGTTAGACCCAATCAAGATATCGCACAGCTGGTGTGCAAAAAGTATTTTCTGTTCCATGCTTAAAATATGAGGTAAATCAATTTTTTTTTTTTTTAAGAGAAAACTAATTTTTATCATGAGTTCTGCTCAATTTAAGCATTTAATTAGATTATTAAAAGAATATTATATTATTCTTATAGTATTTTATATATATTAAGATATACATATATACACACAAACAAAAACAGAAGTTTTAGAACACCTCAGTTTTTCCAGTTTGTCTTAATATTTAATGAGTTGATCAATGAATGACCTAAAATGGTGAAAAGCTAAGCAGTAACCTGCCAGAGGTTTAAATTGAAAGTTTAAGGTTAGCAAAAACTGAGAAAAAGGAAATATCAGAATATTACAAATTTGCCTTCTTCAAGGAACAACTAATATGTTACAACCTTGTGGTACAGTGGGTCTGTGACTTAACAACAGGTGGCTAATTTTAAATAAATAATCAATCGTGCCCCAAGCAGGTGCAGGTGTGCGTACAGTAAGTGCGTTTCGCGGACGGATCAGTCAGGTGCCTCAATGATGCTCTGGATTGGGCGGCTCCTCACGCCTGTGCCCCAGTTTGGCAGCAGTGTATATGACAAGCCTGCAAAGGACAAAAGGGGATGAAAAAGGAACAAAAAAGAAACAAAAAGAGGTACTGAGGTTAAAGGACAGAGAAAAGGACAGGAGCAAGAGAGAGCCAGTACAAGACGGGAGGAAGCAGGTGGATGGGAATAGAGTGTGTGGCTGGTGCTCAAGGGAGGGCTGAAGTTGGCTCTCTACAGGGAATTTCCTCAGTGAAAATTCCTCACCACAACCCTGGAGCTTCTGCTAATGGCCTTTCCTGCTATCAGCTGTCTTCTCCCATGTCCCTCCCCCTGCTGATAGACTTGACCCTTGTCTTCCCTTAGCTAGTGAGCCTTTTGTGCTGTCTGCATTCCTGGATGGTGGTGCCTGCAGGGCCAACCCCACTTAAAAGCCTTAAGTGCAAAGGGGTGTTTGAAGACTTTAAAACCTGATTTATTTCAGTGACGTTAGATCACCTGTTCAGTTTGTGAAATGCTTACACTGATAAGGAAGGTCGACTTGGTTTGATATCTTTAAAAAGTCATACCTTAAAGAAAGACTGTTCAAAAGAGACGGCATTTGAGTTTCTGTTACTATCAAAGTATTACATTTTGTAGCCAGTATACACGCTGAAAAGTAGCAGGCTCCCTGAAGAAGTCAAAAGGATGTTTAAAAATTAAAACAAACTTGATAATATATTGTTTATATTAAAAATGCAAGCATGGTTTTGGAGCCCTTTCAAAAAAAGGAGGCAAAAATACAGCTGGGAAATATTTGCATTTCTTTCTTTACAGACTGTAATGAGGTTTCAGGATGCTTTAATATAACAAAAATGGATTTTTTGAGAATTGTGGTCGAGCCACTTTTGGCTGCCTTTGCATGACAAACTCTCTTTGTGTGGTCTACTGAAACAAAGATGTTTTTTGTTTGGGCCAGCTTTCCTACATTTGTAACAGCAAGGAGAGCTACAAAAGTGACAAACTAAACTCCAGAACCACAATCATAAAACATCATTTCCTTCATGCAGTGTTTTTTTGGCATAACAATTTGGTTGAAGTGAAGGAGGTGGCGCTTGAACCAGCTGGCCCCTGACCTTTCTGCATTCCAGCATCCCTGCTGTCCAGTTTATTGTTGCATTCAAAATGACACACCGGCAAGTGAGCTCCATAAATCAGACCTCAGCGTGAAACACACAGAATTCAGAGGCCCGGTGCTAAACGTTCAGCTCTATGTGTTGGGCCGTTGCTGTGCACACATAGCACTTTCCACAATGGAATGGAACTCTAAATGGCATCCTTCAGCAAAAGCACGCAATATGGCTTTTCCTTCATTTTACAATTAAGAGATATGCAATGAAACACATAAAAGAAAAAATAAGACAGTAAAGGATGCCAACAGAACTCTGCACCAAGCAGAAAAAAGGCACATGCTGTAAATGGAAAGAGAGTGTTACCAATTATGGCTGAGAATGTGATTGAGAAAAGGCAGGTTTGAAAACTGGCATCAGTGGGAGCCTGGCAAAACTAGGCTGGGCACATCGATGCACCAATACAAAAAAACAAGGGGGCCAATTTACTGTCATGGCTGGCCCTAAAAGTCTTTGTCCTACGTGTTTGTGCCTTTGATTCCTATTTGCTCATTTGTGTCACTCAGGCCTGCTGAAGGACCATATCGCTCCACAGCGACCTGTGCTGTCACAAACTGGAAGGGAACTGCTCTTTCAAACTGCAACAGATGTGCTGGCTCCAAAATAATCACAATACCACTACAGACTGAACAAACGGAATCTCAGAGGACAGATTCGAAAATTTGATTTATTGGACCATTTTTACTTCATTTTTGGACTGTAACATACATTTCTTTTTTCCTAAACTGCTCTGTGTGGCAAAGCTTTGGGATGATGGCACACGCTAGGGTCACGATAGACTGATTGTTTGAAAATGTCTTGGCAATGAGTTTAAAGTTTAACTCAGTTTGGAACATACTGGATAGTTTTTTCCACGATTTTTTGTTTTTTTAAAATGTAATTTTATTTAGTGTTTACATTCCTTTTCATTGCTTCACTGATGGCATCATACGGTGTTAGTGCTGCACTGGCTTCTACGGAAACTTTCATGCTGCAATACTAAAAAGTTTGCTAAAAGAACTAAAAAATTCACTTAAAAATGTTAGGTTCCTGAATTAAACTGTCACTGCCACTACTGCTGTTTTGCTCGATAGTAACAGCTGCTTGATTTATCTGTCCTCACTTATCTTTTCGATTTTAGCTGTATTCACTAAAATTACATATGCACACTTTTAAATCACTTCCTGACTAACTGGTAGGAGAAAACCCCCACATATGACATACTGTTTGATTCGTCTTGGCATCTAGTCATGCAAGATATCTAGCTTTTGGTGTCTCTAGACCCAATAAACCCTCTTTAATGCAATTTTTGAACCATATTTTTTGCAGGAAATTACATCTTCAATTAATCCTTTAACAAAAATGATCAGAAGGCCTTGAAGCTGTGCAGCCACATCAACTGTTCTCAGGGGTTCACCCCCTAATGGGATAAGAGGGGTCAAAGTTACTCTTGTTCCCAAAACTTCGAAAAAATAGCGATTGGTAACAGGAATGTGGAGTGTCATTTTGTGCTATTTCAAAGTCATTGATTATAAATATAATATTTTTGACATCTGATTCTTCACTGCTGGTCCTAATAACGAGGAGCACGTAAGGTATAGTTTTAGACTACTGGTCAAATTCATTAGAACAATGTGTTCCGGACTCAAAAAATAATTTTGAATTGGATGGGGTACAAAACTCAATGGCAGCATCTTTTTTACTTCTTGCCAACATCAATGACAGCAAGAATTTCCAACTTTTTCAGTAAGCAGGATTGCTGCCATCTGTTTTTTCACCTGGCAAGATTTTACATAAAAAGGTCACGACAAAAGGTTTGAGGAAACGGAGGTCATATTTGAAAATTAGAATTGCTAGATGCATAAATTAGCAAGCACAAATTATTGCTGTTCCCATTCCTGGTTGGGAAGCCAGGGGAGAAGAATGATGGAGAGAAGCTGCTTGCTCCCCAGTACATGGGGTGGCAGCTTCCCTCTTCTGGGAGTCCTGTGTGCACACCACAAGGGCTAAACGGGAGTTGTCGTCCTTGTAGTGTGGAAGAATAATTGTAAGATAACATAGCTTATATCTTAAAAGAAATATCATAAAGGGTTAATGAATGTCATAAACCTTTGCAGCATATCAAGGAGGCCAGATAGGTGAACAGCAAAATGTACTGAAAGAGACTAAGAAATGACTAAGAAGTGATCAGATGTCCTGTAAACAATCAGAATGGACAATTGTTATATGCAGAGAAATTTCAAGGGTGGTGGCTCATCTCAAAAGGTATAAGAAGAACCAGAATATAATAGAATAGACTTTTACTTTATATAAATCACTTGGGTGTAAACCAACGAACCAACCAGAGTAAAATGTATGCATTGATTGACACTGTATGTAAATTGAACAGTTTATAAAATGAACCTCCACTCCTTTTTTCCCTGACCAGGCTGTAACAAACTGCTTTTGATGAATGCTCCCTCCAAGGCGTTTTGCCAAGGAATAATTAAAAGATACAATGAACAGCTTGTCTCCTGCCTGATTACTGATTTGTCCTGTTAGATGATGTTTCTTTCTTTAATAAGATGTTACATTTCTACCACAACAGGGAGCCCCGTTGTGTTCCTTGGGTGCAGCCGGGAGAGGACATACCCACTTTAAGGAGGTTCGAACTGGCCCAGAAGTGCTTCCTGGGTGCAATATTGTACTCCTGGGTCTGGCAGAAAAGAAGTCACTCCACCTCACCCAGGTGAGTTAATAGCGGAGTAGAGCAGCACAAGAGGAGTTCATACTTGTAATAATTGTGTCAGGTACCATGTGAAGGTATTTTTGTTAAATAAAAAAAAAAAGTTCAGTTGAAACCAGAACTTGCATCTGTGTAGTTGTGGGCCTGGAGTTGGACCTGTGACGTCCCCTCACGTCCACACAGCGTAGTAGCAATAGTGCATAAAACATACAGACACAGAAAATAATTCACCTATTTTAAATGACAGCCCAAAACAAATTTGACTAAGTGGCAAACAAGAAACCCAAAGTGGAAGAAAAAAGACATAAAAAATGTTAAAAGGAATCAGGAAAATGACCACATCTCATAAAAGAAAATCTGGCACAACGATCCTGTCTTCTGATTTTAAGTATTATGCAAAACAAAGAACAAGTATAACAAGAATAATGGATGCCCAGTAAAGAATGGTTTTACAATTAAAAAACAAAGATGAAATCTCAGGTAAAAGCCAGACTTCAAATGAAATGAGAAAAAAAAACAGTAGCCTCAATGAAAATAAAAAAATCGAAGGTTTAAGGGGCACCATGGCTTGGTCACAAAGAATGGCAGAAAATGCATGGGGGGATGGACGGTTGTATGCACTTCTACTGATATGCTTTGGGTTGGCATCGCAGTTGGGCAGACAGAGAGACCAAAGGCTAGAACCTGCAACTTTAAAACATAAACTGCCTCTGACTTGATGTGGGACGTTGACCAAAATGTATGTAACACAGAGTGATGACATCATCAACCAAGTTCTAAAGTGGGATAATCTCAGGTAAGGGCTTGGCTTGTTCATGTTCTCTTACTTTTTGGTGAATTTTTAAACTTTGTTAAGGGCTGTGTGCCACTTGAGGTTCAAATCATTACATTTTAGAATGTGGTGGGGACGTGAAGATAATTAGTTATAATGCGTGGCCTGGCAGACAGTGGAATTGCAAGCACGTGAAGGTAGCACAGCCAAACAAGGTCCTAGGAAGACGAAAGAAGCAGACTCTAACAGGGATGTAGTTTATGACCCTACTGGAGCAGGAAGAAGGAGCTGATCTCCAACATATAGTCTGGGTGTCCTGGAACAGCTGCAATGTCAGCATGTGAGAAAAAAAGATAAAGATGCAACCAGAGTTGGGTTGTCCCAAAGTGCTAGAAGAAAGACAACCTGGCAGTTACAATGATGGCTGACAGGAAACATATGGGATTGTGGTCTCCCTCTGATACAGCAAGCACTCTTGGAGACCAAAGGCTTAAGGTTTAGGGACAATGGTGGTTATAGGTTTATAGGGTCATCACTGCCATCTGTACAATGAAATTTAACAGCCTTGTTTATACTGTACTTACCACATGAAGCCGACATGCATACCACAATGCAAATCACACAAACTGTCAGTGACAAAAACACATTCATGCTTGTTATGGCCCCTTCAACTGGCAGTTTGATAGTCTCCTAGCCAGTAGGTGACAGTGTTTGGTCAACGTCACATACCTAACAATGCCACAGCAGGAAAGGTGAGACTCTGCAGATGGAAGAAGGGCTGTGCCTGATATTAGAGGCTTTCAGATGAAGAAAAAGGAGAAGGTGGCGTGTCAGATCTTTTAATCAAAAGGCAGAGTGAATATGGTTTTCTTGTCAGTGGGGTGACCTACTCGATGAACAGATGCAATTCAAATATTTTTGCATGCCTATATTTCACTTTGATGACCCGTTGCATAATATTCAGCCCCTTCGCTCATCATGTTGGCAGCTACATAGTCAGCCTCTCCTTGAAATTGACCACTTTGGATACACAGCATAACTTCAAATTGATATCTATTTTACAAGTTTATTTTCAATCCAGCGTTTACAAAACAATCAGTCTTTCCCGGGATTTGGGTGCTGATCTCCATCTGAAAGCCATCTTACAAGTTAGGGTGGCTCATGAGTGCTCCTGAATCCTGATGAAGCCAGAAAAGCGTTTTTTTTTTCTAAGCGAGAAAAACTTAACAAATGCTTTTTCTCTTAAGTGCATGACCACATTTGCGAGTCAGTTAGGACTGCTTTCCTACTCTGTGACACTGAGCTAGCCAATGTGGCCCGAGAGGTGGAAGACAAACACACTCAGATGGACATCACGGCAGAACTGAGATTAGGATATTTCAAAACATCAAGAAAATGAAATTTTTTAAAATTTATGATTTCAAGACTTCCGCCAAATTTGGAAACCTGCTCCCCTTTCCAGCTACACGACCATTAAGTATGAGAGAAGCTCTACAGCAGGGCTATTCAATTATAAATTTAGCTGAGCCAGACGTTTTCAGTGGCCAGTAAGCAGTAGGTAATGACAACATTTAAACCAACACAAATGAAAGTATTTAAAACCAAGTAATGTTTAGTCATTGCTTCACTTTTAAATGCGGTCACATCTGTCACGGGTACATCAAAAAGTGCATAAAAAAGTTTTACATTTTTTTTTCACTTTTGACTTAAAAAATAAACATTTTACTCATACTGTATCTGACCTAGGCACATCTCAAAGTACATAAGATCAAGTGCACAGTATTAGCAATAATATTTGTTTCCCTTTTGAAATAAAATAAATATTTTGGTCATTTAATAATAATAACAATTCTTAACATTTATATAGTGCCTTTCTCTTTACTCACGCAGGGAGGACCTGAGACACAAACCTATGATTTCCTTACTGCAAAGTGGTAGTGCCACCACTGTGCCACTGTGTAAATATAATCCAGTCACATCACAAATTGTATTTAACAGAATGCTATTAAAGTATCTGTGCACAAACCCATAACAGTAACTAACGTCTACTGCACACTGAGTGAACATACAGCAGTAGGAGTTTGTTAAAAATCTCCACGTGTGATTAGGTATGGCTTTGTTACACATCTCGCATTATGTTAATATCATGA
This sequence comes from Polypterus bichir lapradei, assembly GCA_026402145.1. NCBI lineage: Eukaryota > Metazoa > Chordata > Cladistia > Polypteriformes > Polypteridae > Polypterus > Polypterus bichir. The sequence continues at coordinate 6,007,133 of JANRMT010062799.1, forward strand.
CGTGTCTACTGCATGGGCTGGGGAGCAGGAAAGTCTTGGGGAGCAAAGAGTAAAAGAGCAGGAAGATGATGAAAAGCGGAAGGCTAACATTTTTTTGTTGTGTTTGTTTTGGAGGCTGAAATGTGTTTTTCTCAGTTTTCTCTGTGTTTCTGGCGAGACCTCGAGCTGGGCCACTTGGAGGTTGCTTCTGAGCTGCCTCTGGCCCATGGGCCACCATTTGAATAGGCAGGCTCTACAGTTTGTGTTTTGTTTTGTTATTGTTAGCATTATTTCCATTTTTGTCCAAGGGTCAAGAATATTTGGCAAAGACTGCTAGGAATACTTGCTGTACCAAACAGACGTGGCAGACTTACGAGCCCAGATGAATCTGTACAACACACATGTCCATGTCACCTGGGACTATTGCTGCAAAGAGCCTTGGAGTCCCAAGACATCTTTAATGGAATGCAGTCGTTTAATTTCTTAATTATAAATGATTATAGTCACAAATAAATGAATAAATAAATCATCTAGCATCAGAATGATAAAAAGTAAACAACCACAAAACTCAGGGAAGACTGAAAAGATCCAACATCGGATTTCTGGTCTGAAATACACATTAACAGAAAAGTTATTTCCCTGCCTGCAAAAGCCATTACAAAGTAACTCTGTAAATGTCTTTAACTGTCTGTCCTGTGAAAGGCTGGATTTATCTTTCTTGCCTTGAATTTTTAAAAGTGCAGCACGCCCCATCAAACCAGGGTGCAGATTCCTTGGCTAAGATTCGTGAGATGAAGCAGGCAGTGAAATATTAATATGGCACTCTGTTGATTGAGGCAACATGTGACCTTAATAAAAAAAGTCAAGAGTGAGAAGAAGCACTCAGCACATAATTTAGAATTATTAACTTTCACTTATCAAGTAAAGTGAATTCTTCAAAGACGGGTCAACAGCAGGACACCACTGATGGGAAACACTGGAAATTTTGAAGCCTTATGTAATGATTACCAGCACTTCTGTCAGCTAATACAAGTTCCCAGAAAAAACTCTTTATCATTTGTTTTTTTTTATTTTTAGTAAACTAACCAAATTTATTTTTCATCTTTCACTATAGATACATGACAAGTGTGGACATAACATAATAAAAATGACAGCTGATCACAGGTTCAAGTATGTGATATTTTATATCAAAGGCTGCTGTACTTAGCTTATGGTGAAAACATTTTAGACGAATGGCTTAGTGGTTAAGGCTCTGGATGGCAAAGCTCCAGGACGCTCGTTTTATCCCACTGCTAAATCACTGTGTTATCCTTGGCAAAATGAGTGATCTATAGATGGCTTTGATTAAAAGTAGCAACTAAAAAGGAAATGTTAACGTATGATAGGCTCTGGCTCTCCATAACAATATAGTAGATGTAAAAGGTTTGGACAATGAATCAGTTCACTTAAAAAAACAAAACAAGTGTTTATTTATCCTTCGGCATCCTTGTCCAACAATGTTGTAATTTTGCTTAACCCCCCTCCCGACCAGTGCTACATGCCAGCCACTTCCATGTCTCTGCCACTCGTGTTGTGAAGAGGGGGGCTAAATGCACCCCAAAGATACGCAGCCGCTCCTCCGAAACCCCCTCTTAAACGGTGATACAATGGGAAATAAATACATTTCTTTTTACCTCCTCTTTGCTTGATCAGCTGCTGGCTGTGTGATCTGAATCTCGCACGGCGCTTCAAACATTTAAAAGCCTGTACAGCAGCTGTCATACGCTTTGTTTTTTATTTTTGGCCCCGGGCGTGGTTAAATCTCTTGGCACAAAGTCTCATCTTGCGGGACGTGAGTTCTTAATATTTTTTAGTTTATAATTTAAAAATGGAATAAGAATCTGAAAATCTAACAACATCACATTAAAGTTCGATAAATTCTTAAAAGAATGGTACCAAACATATATATGTAGGTTTAAAAATAAGCCAGATTTAAAGTGTGGCAAAAAAAAGGAAATAAAAATGGCACATAAAATCGTTGCACTTTTAGGATTAGAATTTTATTTATTTACAGATCTAATTATGCAATTTTCATTACTCTATAACTTATTAAGTTTATTATATAGAAAATCACCCGAAAAATCCTGGACCATCGAGAAGTGTGTGAACTGACGACATGAAGAATCGTCTTCGCGCCGAACTGGAATCATCCTTGCATAAATCAAAGTTATCCAGACGATCTGGATCTGCATAATTAGATCTGGACCACTCTGTATATATATGTTGTACAGGACATGTTTTGCCTTTGATGCAAGTTAAATCTTTAAATCTTTGTTTTGGCAGCTTCTATTTTGGACATTTCTTAGCATTATTTGCTGTTGTTTTTTTGTTGTGTCTGCAACATCAACACTGTCCCATCATTAATAGGTTTTTGACACAATCGTTGCAATTCTCAGGTCATGGCCAAACGGTTTACAGCAACAGAGCCTGTCTCTAGTCACATGATTAGATGTCATGGGGTGCCCAATGTCTTCATATTGTTCAGCCAAAGCAGAATCATTTGTTTTTTTCAGATCAAGGATGAAACATTAACAAAATGGAGTATGTGCCAGGGTCAAAACCAGTAAGACAAACCGATTTTTTGCCAAACCAGACACTTGAGACAAGCATCAGAATCGCATGCCAGAAAATAAGCCAGAACACCGGAAATGAAATCACAGAGAAGCGCACGTCAAGTCTTTAACTTTGTCCTCACACTGATATCAAAAAAACACATAGTACAACCCCTTAGAGAATGTTACGGCAATAAGAGGTTAAAAAAATTACATCTTAGTCAGGAACCAAGACAAAATAAATGTCTGATTTGTATTCCTCACCCAAAGAAACCCCATAATAGTCACCAAGGAGTCCCAAAACATTTCTCAAGAAAATGCACAAATATTAATACAAAACACCAATTACAAAACATGTGAGGCACAGCACTGTTCCTGGAACTGTGGACAAATTATAAAATAAAACACTAGAGCTTGAGAGAATGTTAGGAGTAAGAATTCAGGTTAGTGTGAGAAATCATTGCTTGTATTTGACATGGACCTTCATTTTGTGTTTTGGGCTTTGGTGTGTTCCATACACTTTTCAGACCCAGCCTGTTAAAAGATTTCACAGCTTCTTTCCCTGGCTAAAGGAAACCAGGTTTTGAGCGAGCAGAAAAGTGGAATTATAGGCTTGTCATCAGCCCCATCACCAATCAGCGACCGTGAGGTCAACATAAAGTTGCAGTTGTTTCTAAGCTGCTATTGGTACCTGTTATGTTTCAGCCACGTTCCTTCTCTGGCTTATATTTGTTTTCCTTTTACTTGTCTTTTTCTCACTTTACAGTTTGGATTATGTATTGTGATTATTTATATTCCATGAATTTATCAGTTAGTTGAAATGTTTAATGTACTACTGTTTTGGTTATGTTTAAGAATATTTAAGTATAGTTACGTTATGTGTCTTTATGTTCCTTGTGTTTTGGGGGTGGATCCCTAGAGGTGGGACCATCCACCGCCCCCAGACGTATAAAAGGAAGGCTGGTAGAGCATGGGTTCTTCTGTGACTATTGTCTTATTTCTCTGACTCTTTTTTGCCGCTAAGGATTTTGTACTGGGACATGCTTTACTTTTGGATTACCATGTTGGCAGCTTTTTTTGTCTCTTTTGAGCTTTTTTTTGCTCTTTTAAGAATTTGATATATTTAATGGTTTTTGTTAACAAATCTCCTTGTATAAAGATTCTTTTGTGGCCCATTTCTCTAAAAGCCAGGGGTTTACGGTAGTCCACTTCCTTGTGAGAGCATTTTAAAAAGGGTTACATGTATTTTACATTTGAAGCCAAAGTTTTTCTGCCTGGTGTAAGCTAAAGTTGGCTATCAGTTGGGAGGTTGTTTGGAAGGCCTCACAAAACCTTGGACATTTTTTAGCTGCAATCACAACAGTATCTCTTCTGCAGAAACATCTCATCGATGCAGCAAAACAGGAACTAGGCTTGGAGTTAGTGGAAAGATAATCAATTAATTAGAGGCGTCACAGCAGTGTCAGTATTTAAATCAAGGCTGAAGACATGTTACTTCAGTGTGGTATTCATGCATGCACTTATGTTGACCAATTTACAGAGCACACGGGGAAGGAAGGATTTAGCCAGTGCCGTGCAGCTCACATTCTTCGCTTTTTCTCATCAGCCAAGATGCCGATAAACAGAAAGTGAAACAATAAGTTTGCCTTTAACCTGCATCAAGCCCTGGAAAGTTACCAACATGACCATTATAGACACTGGCGTCACCAGCAAAAGCGAAAGGATGCGATGCCCAGGGTTGCCCACAGCCGGTGTTACTTTGAATCAAGGTCTTCAGGAGCCACGCCTGGGATGGAGAAGTGCAATTAGGAAGCACAAACAAGCAAGGATTATTACAAATTGCATTGTGTACGAGGTACAGGCAGTCCCCAGGTTACGTATGAGATAGGGACTGTAGGTTTGTACTTAAGTTGAATTTGTATGTAAGTCGGAACAGGTACATTATTTTAATAAATGCTATTGTTGACCGACTGTAACCAAGTGCTCTGTCAATAAATGATGGAGTTTCACCTCTCTCTGACCTTTTTATTATTTCTACTTTATTTTCAATGATGATAGTTTTTCTCTTCTTTACTGTATCACCAGCACTTGCATCAGATTTGTGTTTCAGAGACATTCTCGAAGGGTGAAGACAAAAGGTTAAGATGAGCTCTTCTGCACAGCACTGTACACGCTATCATAGCAGGAAGGCACCAGTCATGAACACGTCTGATGTACTGACAAGAGACAACTTCCTGCTATGTGCATAACAGTACAAGCAGGCTTGCTATTGAGAATGAATGGGGGTAGCGAGGGGGGGGGGTTCATCACCAGCCCACCTCACAGTCACCTCCACTACAGTATGCTGCCTGAAGCGTCCGCCCACCGAGAACGAACACGGTGCAGCGAAAGTGTGTAGTGAATCACCCACCACCACCCCTATTCAACAGGCAGCCATCCGAGGCACACTACAATGCTACCTCCCACCGCCCTGTTCACCCTCAATGGCCTCCGTTCAGCCACAACTGGGTCACTGCTTGCAGCATCACCAGCCGCCCACCGAGATTGAACGGGGTAGCCATGTGTGGTGGGCGGGCAGTGAAAACGCTTGTTGCTGGGAGCCGACTGAGGGACACTACACTGCACGAGCAGCAAAATCGCCCCCCTCCAGCCTCCATCCAGCCACCGCTTGCAGCGTCCCCAGGCTGAAGATGACGGAGTGGCAGTTACTGAGGCACATGCGTTGGAGCTGCGGCCCCATTCGTATGTCGTACGTCGAATGTCCGTAACCTGGGGACTACCTGTATTTTATTCTTAAACAAGGTAGTGTCTAATAATATTGCAGAGCAACTTCCAATTAATAAATAACCAATAAATAATCCAATTCTCTTCTGTGTGAATAAAACCAATGAATGAATAAATTATCCCCATTACGGTTAAAGCTAAGAATAAAATCACAAAGTTAAAACTGGGCTATATTTCTTCTATCCTATGACCCTCAGTGCCATGCTACTTCCCATCTCCGCACATTTGCCTATCACGTCTATGCAGCAGGGCAAAGACAGTCAGTCATTTTGCAACCCGCTATATCCTAACACAGGGTCATGGGGGTCTGCTGGAGCCAATCCCAGCCAACACAGGGCGCAAGGCAGGAACAAATCCTGGGCAGGGTGCTAGCCCACCGCAGGACACACATACACACATACCAAGCACACACTAGGGACAATTTAGGATTGGCAATGCACCTAACCGGCATGACTTTAGACTGTGGGAGGAAACCCATGCAGACACGGGGAGAACATGCAAACTCCACGCAGGGAGGACCCGGGAAGCGAACCCAGGAGGGCAGAGTCGCTGGCCATTAAATCGGCTTGCCTTCCAGCCACCTCAGTCGATCAACAATGTGACACCCAAGCCTGGCTCCACTGTCCTATTACCATCAGTCACAGAGTGATCTCTAAAACCCTTCACTGCTTCTTGAGCACCATCCCTAACGCTACCCAGGAGACCACACTCTTGATTTTATTCTGTTCTTTTCAAATTCTTCTCCTTGATTTCTTTTCTCCTGTCTGTATCTTTTCCTCCTTTTTATATCACGATCCCTCCAACCTCTCTGCTCAGGCTCCTTTTATACTCTTGTGAGTGTCTGTGCTTTACCTAATGACGCACGGACTGTCATTGAGGGAATTGTCTGAACTGATCATACATTCCCATGCAAACACAAGTAGCCATTTTTGTCACTAAACACTCTGGGGTGGCACATTTATGATACCGTGCACATCCACACCCAAGAAGGCTCAGCTGTACTGCCACAGACCCCCAAAACACTTCACTACAAATACACTCTGTTTCCTGCTCAAAATGTTATTACCCCCCCCCCCCCCTTCTAATTTGGTCCAATGGCACTATGACTTGAATCACAAACCTTTTAATGTCTTGTCTGTCCTCCTTTTACATTTATTAGAGGTGTAGATGTGGCTATTAATATTGCAAAAAAAGAAAAAACAAAATACTCTGAGGTTTGCTTAATTAGTTTCAGGGTCTTAAGGGGGTTAAAGCAGCAGGCAGAAAGAACGAACCCTGGATGGAGCACTAGAGTCAATACTCTCACCCTCTGTTATATTTTAGCCAAGGTTCTTCTCCTGGCTTGGGTTCAAATTTACGTGTTATGTCCTTTTTTTTCATGGTTTAGCCATTTGTTTCTTTTAATGTTACTTTTATTCATCTGCTGTATTTCTTTTCCTGTGTTATATTCTAAGTGTTCTGTGGATAGTCCCCTATAGAGAGAGTGGTGCCACCTGCCTACCACCACCAAGGACTGCCCTCCACCCAATAAATCTGGAGGGTTCCATGGTGGTTCATCTGACTATGCTAGAGAGTCTATTTCTTGTAAGTATTGAAATACTTGTAAGTATTTCTTGTGTTTCTATTGTGCTTTTTGTAATTTTCTGGATTTTTTGCCTACTCTTCTTAGATATCGTATTGAGACCTTGTTTGCACTGGACTGCCTTATTCTTTTGTGTTTTACACAGTTCTCTGTTGTTAAAGAGCATTTTTTTTGTTAAATAAATCTGTTATTTTATAAAGATGCTACATGGCCCTCTTTTACTATCTGGGGTTTTTCGATGGGATTTGCCCCTCTAGTGGGCATTTTCTGAAACTGTTTAAGACTTACATGTGTGAGACTCCAAGTTCATACCACCCTCTCACGCATGGCCAGTTTTGAACTGCCCATAAACCTAACACACATATAGGTTGTAAATGTTGCAGAAAAACAGAACAAGCAGGAGAACATTCACAAAAACACAAGGAGAACTCATCACAGACAACAAAAACCAAGAATGGGATTTTAACCTGGAGCATCGGGTCCATGATGCAAACTGCTGTGCCACCCTAAAATAATCCATAATGCTAAAACAGTTTCCAAAAAAGCTGAAATAGTGAGTAATTACATATTCTTAAATACGAAGACCGCATTACCATGCAGACCATTTCAGGGTTTGGGGACACTTTAGCTAGCAGGCTGATCTCTCAGGACAGTCTGATGTTCCTTGACCATGTAGACTCTTAATTAAGCTGGGTAAACGGTGCCAAAGCCATTTAAAGCCTTGTATCTCAGGAGACGCATTTTCAAGCAGAAAGGCACATCCAGGTCCCAGTAAAGCTCCAAGAAACAAAGCATCACAACAGAGGTAGTTAGTTATTAAATGCATTAAATAGTTATTAAACTGTTTGCTAAATGCATCAATTGTCATATTGTTCTTAGCTAGGAAAAGCAGGTCTTGAACAATGCATTAATGATGATGGATCAGCCCCTGAACAGAGGAACGCTAACAACTCAAAGCATAGCTCTTTGTTAATATATGCAGTTTCAACTTATTAAGAAAACTTATGATTTTTTTTTCACTTTAAAGACAAACCGTTAAAAATGAATATACTGTTCAGTTCACTGAAATTATGTCACAAATGGAGAAACATCATTAGTTGTGAGTGACAAATGCAGCCATGTGTCATCTGCACACAACCAAAGCTGACTGTTATCCATCCTCATACCAGCATAGGAAATGTGACAGAAGTGGAGGCACTGCTAGACCGGGCGGCACGGCCATTTTAGCATGACATAAAAAGCCTTCAGCATATCTCAGCATAATAGGCTTGACCAGCTTGGCTGACATATGTACAATTAAGTTTATAACTTTCCAAAAAGTAAACAAATATCATAGCATGTTGGAAATGATGTTAGATTATCCTGACCTGGACAGGACTGAACCATCACACCTGGCCGTACCTTGGGCATGAAGCCAGTGCCACACTACATGACTTCAAGTCAGAGAACCTATCACACTTAATGACTGCGGCTGCCAGATCTCGTTGCCTTAAGGATGTCAGATTACTTGACTGGGAATCACACAGGATAACAGATTACATGACTTCTTCATGACTTCTCAAAGGTTTTAAATTTCCAAAGTGTCAAAATCTTGTGGCATTTTGACAGACAGTGCTTGTAGCTATAGAATGCTTATGTTTTCAGGTTATGATGAGATCAGTTGCAGTCTCAGTCCATCATTTTCCTTTTTCCATTTTGTCACGGTACGTCCAGCACAAGACAGAACAGACAAGCCTCTCTTCTGTTTGCACGTTCCAAAACGCTTACTTTCTTAATTTCATTGTGGCATGCATGCATTGCACTTCTTGATGAGGGCTCACTGGATATCAACTGTCAACCTTTGTGGAAAAACCCAAGCAAAAAGTCCTAGGATAACACTTCTCAAATCCATGTTTTGGCTTAAACTAACACTAACAAGATGAAAAGTTTGAAGAAGAGAAATCCTGTATGAATGTGAGAAGATGGGCGCCCCCATCTTTTATATAGAGGGCACACTAACACAATATATTATGTGAGATACATGTCATAAGACCAGCAATGGCCATAACACCTATAAACAATATGACAGTGGCCATGCAAAGAATGGCAACAACTATCTAAAAAACAGAACACAAAATTGCAGACACCAGAATACCAAGATATATCTATCCATCCATCTGTCTTCCCAACCCGCTTACCATCAGCATGGTTGGGGGTAATCTACAGCCACTCCTAGCAAGCATCAGATGCAAGGCAGGAATAATTCCTGAATATCACAGGGCAAACACATGCCAGTGGCAATTTGGCACCACCAGTCCACATAACCTGCATGCCTTTTAAGTGTTAGAGGAAATCTATATGGAGGTAAAATGCAGACTCCACACAGGGAACACCCAGGACATGAACCCTGTGAGACAGCCAAAACTGATCACTGCAACACTCCAATATCAATAAAATAATTCAAATATTGCAAAAACAAATTGCTTGTTCTGAAAAAATAAGCTCAAAAATCAGATTACAACAATGCTAACATTTGGATGCAAATTTAAATTGCATTTGGTTGAAAGGTTATATTCCAAAAAAACAAACAACTTTAATTTTCAACTGCCAGGCTCAATATTGATAAGAGCTTTTCTACTTTTATTTCCACATTTCCATAAAGACACTTGACAAAGACAGCAGCATGCATGGCATAAATGTTCAGTACGCCTACGTGTTCTTCTAGTGTTGCTACATGCCATGAGACCTGCTCGATGCTGGGCCGCAATAAAAGGTGAAATATGACTCAAATTGAGATGACTGACTAGAACATGAGAGACACAGCATGAATTCAGGCAGCCTGAAGTCTTACAATCTGTACATCCATCACATCTGCTGAGCAGACTTCACTGCCCTCCACAGGGAGCGCTTCATCATAAATAAGCATCATAAAAAATACATTTTTTTTTCTTCTTTTGAATAACTTGAAATTTGGGAGATTGTTCAGTCTGAGTGTAGCAGAGCATTCTTACTTGCTATTTAAAGACACATTCCCTAAATTGTACACTGCATCAACAATCCTAATGAAAAGGTTAATTCTGTGGAGGCCCCAAGTCATTCTTAAATGGCTTCTTGACACTCCACAACAGTCAGCCATTATTGGAGCTGCTTATCCAGTTTGGAACCTTGCCGTAACAAGTCACTGTAGCACATCTGGAGTCCCGATCGGGTTACTGTCCATGCAGATTGTTTCCACCAGATACCCCAAAGACATACAGGCCAGGCCTACTGCCAACTGGCCTATTATGAGCAACTTCTGGCATCCTCTTCATTGAGCAGACACTCCATGTGCAATTGGTTCTTGCCTTATGCCCAATGAAGGCAACACAGCCTTGAGCATGGCGTGACAATATACTGAAATATATGGGTTCAGAAAATGAAAGAATGAATATTAACTGAAAGAACAGTGGTTACTTGAGTTACAACCTCCAGACACTTGGGTTCAAATCTTGCCCTGATTTGGACAATGTGTCTTAGTGATGGTTATTATCTTGCAACAGGGATACTGAGATAAGTTTCATCTCCTTGAATCTCTTAAATTGAAAAGGCAAGGAGAAAATGATTGCATGGATACCTAACAAAAATAAAATAAGCACAAATACAATAAGCGTGTATTGCTGCCCAGTTCAGTGGTCAGCTCCTGGCCATAATTTGGGATCAACAAAAAGTTCTCTGATTTGTCCTCTATTTAGTTATGCTGACAAGAAGAAATGAAAAATATTTGTATTGGCATTGCTCAAAACGTAGAATGCTTGTCTTCAGATTGACTGCCACTACCAGTATAGAGTCACATTGATGACACTCCTGGTCATCTTGAGTTGGCAGAGTTGGATGGGCTTCCCAAAATGGGATGGATAGATCTTTATATATCTTGAAGTCCCACAAAATGTAAGGACAGGGGAGACCACATATCAGAACTATGAACTCAAACAATGGATTAAATAGTGGAGGCACCCCTTTGTGGGATCACCTGTGCACGTACCCACAGGAAAATCTAGTAATTGTAGTCCCTTAGTGCAGCCCTGTAAAGTGCAATGGGTGTCACCAGAGAGAGCTTTTGAGAGCAAGTATCTCTGCTTAGTGGAGCATGATCCAGAAGTGCTTCCTCAGAAGAATTTGTGCCACCAGAAGTACTCCCAGGTCTGGCATAAAAGAAAACGCTCTGACTTGAGTATCAATCACCGGGGGCCACATTTATACAATTTTGCATGGATTTGAGCATGAAAAATATACATATACCCCAAAAAAAAAATCAGATTTATAAAACCTGGCATATGTACATTTCTATGCAATTTACTCCTTTATAAATCACAATCACATTGTAAATATGCATATGTGAATGTGCCTCGACACCTTCATGAAATATCCATATATGGAGCTTGCTAATCAACCTTATGCATATGTAGTCACAATGCTGCAAAACTTCATTGGCTGGTATAGCATCCCTCCTTTTGATGCATCCTGGCACCACCACCTGCATTCAAGATTATCAAGCTATGCTCTGCAACTGCTAGCGTCTCTCCTCTGTGCTAGTAAAGGCAAAAGTGCCAGCATCTGAGCAGGTTGCCACTTTTACCTGGCAAGTGTAATGACGTGATTGTTGTTAAAATGAATAGTACAGGCAATATGAAATGCTGAGGGTCCAGCCAGTTACCTTTCCAACAAACCCACCATCACATACAGCACCATCACATCTGTCACAGCTGCTTTGACTCAAAATTAACAAATCACGGGTTGACCAAGGCTACCAAGCCATGATGTTTGTCAGTCTTATCTTGGCATCACAGATGACTTCTGCATTAATAGAACACTTAACAAAATCACCTTTGTTCTCGCTAGATGCCCTTATTGTAATATGAGTGCAGTCATGTGTTGTGATTATGTTAGGAGAACTGGACATGGCTGCAAATTAACACTTTATGTTGGCAAAAACATATTATGTTTTATGTACAGTATGTGCACCCACACTATATGAAAACTGGATGTAGTGCGTTAATGGTGATACTCTTGACCTGTTGGCCAGTTTCCTGAGAAGTGACAATAGGTAGTCGATTTAAACTGTCGAGTAACCAAAAAAGTTCTTCACTGTAAATACACAGCTTTGGTCCTCTTAAAAGGGAAATAAAATACAGGCTGCATATCATATTCATCACTTTTGAGGTTTAATATGTTTGTCACATGAACACACATTATAAGAATGACTCGGTAATATGAAATGTTATACGTGCAAATTGTCATTTAGCTGGTTTTTCTACATTTTCCTACTTGATCAAGGGTGCTCCCATTTCCCAGTTTTTTGAAATGCTGAGTATGCATGAGTCAGAGTTGCCATAAATGTACACATGTTCTTGTGTCAAGTTTTCTTTTATAAGTCCAGATGTTTGGGTGGGAAGTGTCGTACACACATTTAAAGCCTATTTTTTGTGTTTACACAAGCTTTAAAGATGAAGCCCCTGGGATGAACTCTTAGAGTTGGGAGGAGGTGGACAAAGCTCACCACAGAGGAGTGGCAGAAGGAAAGAGACAAAGAACTGTGATTTTGCTTATTTTTGAAGAACACACATATAAGGTCTTTTTATTTTAATAAAAATATTTATTTGAACCTTGGACTTGTGGGTGACATTGCAGCCTGTAGTGCTGGTTTCTACAAAATATTTTTATTAAACAGAAAACACCTTCTCACCAATCCCACTTATTCCCACTTTTAATAGTGTGTGAAAGACACTGAGACTGGCATTGCGGCCAGAGCAGAACTGGGATCCTTACCTGGCAGGGATGCCAATCGCATGGAAGAACAGAGAAGACAATTTATTCAGGACATTGTCTCCCCAATACCCTATATGGCAGCCATCCTAAGCTTTGGTACCACTACAGAGACCCACATGGCATATTAGGATTTGTAGTTCTTATGGGCAGTCCTGCCGGGTCCCATGGGTGTCACCAAGGGGCGCTGAGGGGATTTATGAACTCTACTTGTTGGGCTACAGACGGGCCTGTAAGTACTCCCGAGCCACAGTATTGGGACACCGGAAATGCCCCCGGGTTTTATATAAAAGAAGCAGCCTCCTTCGTCCAGGTGAGTCAGAGTTGAAAGGAAGCAGACATGGCTTGTCTGCAGGAGTGGAGAAGAAGAAAAGCCTTGAAGAATTGTGTTGTGTGTTCTGTGTGCCTTTTTAAAGCTATATTGTGATGGTATTTGAAGAATTTAAACCTTGATATTAATCTGAACTTATGTCTGTGTCTTTGTGTTGGGAGTTTGGGGAGCTGTAGCGGCACCTGTTGGTCACAAGTAGCATAGTCGGCAGGATTTCCTGGCCGTCTTTTGGCAGGTGCCTGTACAAAAAAAAAAGTCTTGTGACAATAACGCCAGATTAAAAGGTGCCACCTTTGAGAGAAATGGAGAGAAAGACCACAAAGAAGAATGGGAAAGACGTGAGGTGTCCAGTGAATGGAGTTTCCACTGGCAAGTGTGCCGGTCCAAATGAGGGAAAAGACAGCAGGGCTGCAGAGTATAGCATTACAGACTGCTCTCTGAGAAAAGAGTGAGGCTACCAAGAGGTATGTACCAAGGACGGTCTAAACATGCCCAGGTGGTCACAACTGGTAATGGCATGGCACCCATCAACAGAAAAGGCCTCAACATGGTGGCTGCCCATAAGGAAACAATACAGTGTCACAGGAGAATGCAATCCATTTGGAACATCATTAAAACATGCTGCAATAAAAATAAGATGTGAACAATGGATTCCTTGGTCTTCAAAGACCAGAGGACAGTCAGAAGAAAATTCAAATCTCCAGCCATAATTATGACATCTTTGTGTACTGCCAGCATTGAGCTGTAGTAGATGTAAATGAAAAGGCAATCGGAAGAAGTCAAAGTCAAACAAACAACCAAAGGTGAAAACCGTGAAATAAATAAAAGTTCAGGTTGTGAATCAAAGATTGAAGTCAGGAGACAGTATAAGATTTTGTAGCCAAAAAGGAACACAATCAGAGTCAAATCAAGCAGATGTTAAACCAAGTCAAAGAACAGAAGAAGCATTCATAATTGGCGTATATTATAAGAATGAGCACTGTGGGTTTTTTTTTTTAAACAGGAATCTGATATTTCAGACAGTCGTTGAGTGGATGCCTGAGCTTGAGACGTTAGGTGAAGCCAAACCTGGTGAATTTTAGGGGTTAATTAGACACTGTAAGGTTTCACCTCACACTGGTGGCATTGCTGTGGGAGCAATGGCTTATTGTAAGACAACTGGGGGGCCTCAAAGGATGTACGTATTGTAATGAATCTTGGTTTAGACTGTCTGCATTTATTTCTGAGAGCTTTTATCTTCTTGCTAGCTATGTTACATGCAATAGAATACATTTTAAAATATTTTATATTTGGTATCTTTTGTATTATGTGTACCCTTCAACATTGTTCCTATGCCTTTCTTCAGCATTCTTGTGCATCTCAACCTCTCTTGCCCAGCGCTTTCTCTCTCAATTGCTTTTCAGTAAAGCCCACTTCTCAGACTTGAGGTGCCTTGCTCAACTCCTGTCCGCTTCTCGACTACCAGAAATGGTAGATGTGCCCCCATTACCCACTGTGACAGCATCTTGTGAATACTTCCCATCTTTGAAGGCAACTTGGGTTGTGCTTTGTTAGTATTTAGTAACCCAGCATCACTCAGTAAGTACAGTGGAACCTCGGATCACGACCATAATTCGTTCCAAAACTCTGGTCGTAAACCGATTTGGTCGTGAACCGAAGCAATTTCCACCATAGGATTGTATGTAAATACAATTAATCCGTTCCAGACCGTACAAACTGTATGTAAATATATATTTTTTTAGTTTTTAAGCACAAATATAGTTAATTATACCGTAGAATGCACAGCGTAATAGTAAACTTAATGTAAAAACATTGAATAACACTGAGAAAACCTTGAACAACAGAGAAAACTAACACTGCAATAGTTCGTGCTATAGTGTTAGGAACCGCTCGCTAAAAACACTTTTTTTTAATGAGTTTTAAGCACAAGGAAAAAAAATGAACATTTGAAAAATCCATAATTTAATAAACCACGAAGAAAAGTAACATTGCCACAATGCACGCTATAAACTGATCGCTGTAAACAGAACTGAAAACAAAAACAAGCCTTTTCTACCTTATGTGTCCAGTCTTCCCTCTCTCGCTTTCTCGCTCTCTCTCTCTTTCTTGTGGGCGTGTGTCTTTTTCGTGAGCCTGGAGCACCTGTGTGTGCCTCTGTCTCACGTGCATGCGTGCGTGTGTGTATGTGTATGCCTCTGTTTGGCGAACTTTTTGGTCGTAAACCAAGTTGTATGTGTACCGAGACGTTCATGAACCGAGGTTCCACTGTAATTCATTTTGCTGTTGTGGAAATGCTCTATTTTGACCAATCAGATTGCTCGGAGGGACCAGACACACACAGCGGCAGCAGAGTTTTATTATATAGTAGATCATTATTCTGTAAAGGCCATTTTACTTTTGGTGTGGTTGCTGCCATTTTGCTTACAGTCGCTATGCCATTTGCTGGTTCCATAGTATATTGTGTCAGAATGTCTGGACTATAAAAGATGGCAGAGCATAGTACTCTGTATCCAAGCATTCAGATTCACTATAAAGTCTAAAAAGCCATTGAATAGAGTTAGTGATGGGCAAACAAACATAAGGTTGTGTTAGAACTATACATCATTCTTCTGTATTGGACTTTTGGTTTTGTTGTTTTAACACTGACATTCCGTCATCACTGTCTCTATCACTATTCTGACCACTACCTGCTTAATGACTTATATTTTGCCTCCTCCTGTTCACTTTTGTTCATCTCCTAGTCCTTCTCGTCTTACCAATTACCTCTGGACACAATTTCTTTTAAATTGTCCAAAACATTCAGTCTGTGACCCACCCAACCTCACAAAAGGTTCCACAACCTTTTAGAAAAGGACAGGAAGAACAGTTGCAGTTAGGTGCGTACTTGCACCATGGCCACTACATGCAACTATTCCTTGATGGTCCTGAGACTGAAGGAGACAGACGTGGAGACTAACAACTACAGTCAGTGGGATATTATTGGCCACACTCCTTTTAGGGTTTATTGGTATTGGGGTGGTCGTGTGGAGGACAACCATGAGCTAGATGTTGTCAGGGAGAAAAATGGACACATTTACAACTCACCAAAGGTTTATTTTACATGACCTCTGGGCTCTCAGATATGACATTGAGGGCTTCTGTTCTTTCTGTTCTCCCTACACACGGGAAGTGCCATCTTGTGGTGCCTGGCACATGGCCTTACCTCATAAAATTCCCCCAGCATGGAGGAGCTTGCTGGTTTCAGATCTTAAATTTGTGGCTCCAGGGGAAGACGCATGCCTTTAAAGACTCCAGGCTGAGCCAAGTGCCTGCTTGGGAGAGTGATTAATCACTTGCTACGGATCCCAGGGCCTTCTTCATAGTACAATGCAACCTGCAGGTCACCTTGCATGAAAGACACTATACTTTATATCTAACATCTTACCCATTGAAATGAATTTAACTTTACACTGAGAAAAAGAGTACACAGTCTGGGCTGCATTTTAAGATTCCGCACTAAGGATTTGGATGTGCCTGTGAATTTTATGACGCATTTAAGGAATTTAGACAATAAAACTAATGCACGTGACATACTAAATCCTGTTAAATGTTAAAGTTATTAAAAAAAAATTCCAATGAAGACTATCCAAAAAGAGACAGACCATCCGGAATCTGTTACCTACTCCAAGAGAACACAACATTTTGCAGACTATGCCCTGGGATCCTATTTCATTCTAAGGGAGTCTTCACAAATCCCTTGGTGAACTTTGCTGAGTAATAAAGAAATAAGGTGAAATAACAAAAGACTCCACCTGCTCAGGACTGGGGGTGACTTCTGTACTGAACAGGCTAACTGCACTGATCCCTCGAACGAGTGACTCTGTCTCTATAACAGAAATGGGCTTGGGTGTCAGTATTTAACAATGAGGCGTGTGCCAGCACTCACTCACCCTGTGCATATTTACTTACCTTCAGAACGTTAAGCAACT
Organism: Polypterus bichir lapradei; assembly: GCA_026402145.1. Taxonomy (NCBI): domain Eukaryota; kingdom Metazoa; phylum Chordata; class Cladistia; order Polypteriformes; family Polypteridae; genus Polypterus; species Polypterus bichir. Next base: position 6,024,149 of record JANRMT010062799.1, read on the forward strand.
AGTAGATGGAAAAAACGAGAAAAACAAACTGAAATGATCTCTTCCATTAAAAAAAAACAAAACAAAAAAAAAAACGGAGGAGCTTGCTGGCTTCAGATCTTAAATTTGTGGCTCCAGGGGAAGACGCACGCCTTTAAAGCCTCCAGGCTGAGCCAAGCGCCTGCTTGGGAGAGTGATTAATCACTTGCTACGGACACACAGCCTGCCCCTCAAGGTACAGAAGATCCAAGAAAACAAGCGAGGCTGACGGGACTGTCAGGAGAAGGACTATTTACATGCCACGGATGCAAGGAGAGCACTCAGGAAGGCAGTTTTACACGATATGTGGCTAGCACTATCTCATGGAGGTCCTCTCTCAGAAATCTTAAAAATGTCAATATACTGCTAAAGCAATGCAAAGGCAAAGACTGAAAATGGTCTATATTGCATTTTGTTGGCAGCAGGGGGCACTATTTCACCCAGCTGTGTAGGAATGCTTTCCAGCGGCTCATCAATGCCTACTTGAGTCTTCTTGCTTCTGTGCAATTTAAAGCATTTCTTCATACCTGGGGCTGCTCAAGGCCAAACACAGCAGTTGAAGACAGGCTCTTGGCAAGCGGGAGCTTCTCAAATGAGATTGCAATGACATGTTTGTTATCAACAGCCATCATGTTTACCAGTTAACAGAAAGGATACACATCTGCTTCACGTTCCTCCTGGGGAAACGCCAGGGCGCAGGAGGCAAGACATCTCAAAGGGGGATGTGGCAGTGCATTGTGCACTGCATGTTTCTCAAGTGTTTCCCCACGTGTTGGCCACTTTCAACAAGGGAAACATTTGCAAGAAAAATGACATGATAAAACAATCTCAAAACGCAGGGTACTGGAGCCTATCCTGGCAGCACTGGGTGCAATGTAGGAACCAACCCTGCTTAATTTATGAACAGAGTTTTATCTACCTAGATGCCTGTATTCCTAACTAAGATTCAGACTAGCTGTAAAACTCTTCCAATATTCAAAAAAATTAATAAACCAAAGAAATCAATAAACAATAGGAAACTAAATATTATAAATTAAAGTACAATTTGGTCTGGTCTATCTGTCATTTACACTTGCTTCATTATTGTTAACACCGCTGATCCCAAAGGGACTAGAGAGTGTCTACTGCTGCCCTGTCTTACCAAATAGCCAGGGTTTGTCCCTGTTTCAGATGTCTTCTCTTTTTTGTTGATATAAATATTATTTTGTTTGGTAATTGTTTTATATTTCTGTGTGAAATGTTATTATGATCAAGTTAAATATGTATACTGTATGTTTTTTATGTTCCTAGCCCTTAATATAGTGTCTATAAAGAGTATTCAAACCTTGCAAGTTTTCATATTATATTATTACAAAACATTGAATCCCAGTGGATATAATTTGGCTTTTTTGACACTGCTCAATAGGAAAAGACTCTTTAATGTCAAAGTGAGTGTTGATTGGCAAAACTCACAAAAGTGCATTTTGCAACAAATTTGCTGGGTACAATGGTCACCTTGCTTGGTGAATATTTTCCTCAGAATTCACCATAGAAAAATATTTTCTCCCAGCACCAGTGACATCATTAATTGGGGGCTCCCAGGGCTTTAGCCCGTGATCTCAAGGGGTTATCCCATGATCAATTTCACATGTCTAATGAACTCAAGTTTCTAGCCGCTGATCTTTGAGAGCCAAGCTCTTCTCCTCATGTTTAGCGTTCTGATCCTCCGGATACACTCCTCCACTACCACTTGTAAATTGGAGGACACCCCCCATTTTTCTAGCCAATTTTTATGGCTGTTGGGGTGGGGGGGTTGCTAAGACCCTAATAAATGCCAAATCCGACGACACCCCTGCCCAGAGCCCCACAAGGCTTTGAGATACAAGCTTGACATCACAGCACAGAGCTGTAGCAACCAACGTTAGATGGATATAACACTGATCCTAGTAGTGGGCGATGTGCCAAATCAACCACTATACATGATGAAATATCTCTACCAGTATGGACTAAGAACTTGTTTACTGTGTCAAACACTTGTGCAATTAGATTGTCTAGACCAGGGGTGCCCAATGCGTCGATCGCGATCAACTGGTAGATCAGAAAAGGAGTGCAGGTAGATCGCGTTGCATTCAAAAAAACTTTTTTTTAAATGTTAGTCTATCATATATCCTCCCTATGTCATTTACCACTTGATTGGCATACAGGGTGGCCAGTTTGAGATCTCTTTTCTTCTAACACACTGGTCACGCATGCACGATCAAATGTGCGAGCTACTGTAAAACTCAGGCTATCTAAATGATCTAGTTAGCCTTCCAATTTATATCGACTAAAGAAGAGATTTTAAAAAAAAAATTGTTTATGGGCTGGATGTGGAATTGGAAGAGGATTTTTTTCTCTCACAATGTCACAATCGAAGTGCATTTGTCTGATCTGTCAATCTATCATTGCTATTCCAAAGAAGGAAAAGGTGGAAAGGCACTTTCGAATTGTTCATAAAAACTACAAAACTGACTTCCTTCCGAAAAGCGATCTGAGAAAGAGAAAGGAGAGGGAACTAAAATTGCAGTTAATCGGACAGCTGTCATTTTTCACTCGGCTGAATAACAAACGCAAAGGCAGACACACCGAAGCATCGTTCTGGGTGAGTCACTCGAATATTAAGCATAAGAAGTCCTTCCAAGATGGAGAGATGATAAAAGATGCCTTCGTTGAGGCAGATGGCTAGGGAGAAATTCCTGCTGAGATTTCAAGACCCTGGCTGGAGAAAAAGGAGTTTCTCCTTGTCATTAAACATGCAGAATACAAGCAACTTTTTAACGACCAATGGCCACTAGACTTGGCATTTTTTTTCCGATCTGACCAACATGTTGAATGTGCTTAATTTACAGCTGCAAGGAAAAGAGAAAACCATGGTCAATATGATTAGCTCAGTTAATGCTTTCAAGCGAAAAATGCAACATCTGTCCTCAAAGCTGCAGCGCCTTGATTTGGGGAACATCCAAAACCTCGCGTCAGAGCTGGAGACGCAATGGAAGGCGTGTGCGCAACTTGGCAGCATATGCTACACACAGCAGATTGAAAACTGTCTGTCAGACTTTACCTATTGGAAAAAAAAGTAACGATTCGAGTGTTGCCCAATGTAGCGGAGTAAGAGTAGCGTTTCTTCTTCACAAATGTACTCAAGTAAAAGTAAAAAGTATGGTGCAGTAAAAACTACTCTTAGAAGTACAATTTTTTTTTAAAAGTTACTCAAGTAAATGTAATGGAGTAAATGTAACTCGTTACTACCCACCTCTGATACTCAGTATATATATCATTTTTAATGTAGGTAGATCATTTTGACCTGGTCATTTTAAAAGTAGCTCACAAGCCGAAAAAGTGTGGGCACCCTTGGTCTAGACAGCTCCGGTCAGTCAACAGATACCACCTTGGGATGAGAGTGAGCACTGTCCGTAATGGTATCTCCTTCTTTCTCCACACCTCAGAACATTCGTCAGGTGAGGAGGCACAGCCCCGCCCCCAAAGCGCTGCATTGGTCCCACCCTCACAGGGCCAGGACCCATAAAGGTAGAGGAGTGAAACCAGGAGGTCATCTTTGGACTCCAGGGAAGGCAGTGAGAGAGATAGAGAGAGAGATGGAGCTCTCATCAGCCAAATTCTCTGCTATATAAAAGATGTGTCTCCAATAGAGCATGAGCCAATTTGTGTTTGTTTTTGTAACTTTTCTTTTAAAAAATACCAATTAAGAGGCTTGGTGCCTCAACCATTGCCTCTGTGTCTGGAAAATTTAAAACAACTGGTATGCTAAAAATTAGCATAAAACCTGCAAACCTGTCTTTTTGTAGGGACTTGTATGTGATCTCTGTGTAATTTGTGAGCCGACCCCTTTAATAGTATTACCCAGAGTGTAGTGCAGTTAATGCTGACAGAAAGGAGTGAAGAATTAGTGTTGTGATTATCTGGTAGCAGCAGTAATCAAGCAAAAGCATCAGGGATAATAATAATAATAATAATAATAAAAACCTACACTTTTACATTCAAGAGTGGTGGAAAATATGGGGGCTGAGCCTTACTACTATTCATACTCTTTAATATGCCACACCTAAATCAACACGGGGCAGCCAATTGGTTTGAGAAGTTACATCATTAGTTCAATGTCAACATTTGGTTAAGGATTCTGTGCAGTCATTCTAATGTAGTTTTTTGTAAAACATTGTTTTTATTGATGTTATAATGCTTTCACGTTATTTTTTGTGACATCAATGCGGCTCCGTTATTTGTTAGAATTTCCTCATAGCCAGTGCTATTTTAAGTTATTTTGGATGGGTGTGACCATTTATGTTATCTCTAAAAGGAAGAGTACAGAGGGTATTACCATGTCAATCATGAGAAACCATTTCAATGACTACTTAAGTCGGCAGCACATGATTTTGAAACAATTTTCAGTTGTAGCCTTCATTTATATAACCTTAAAAAGATATTCCCAGCAAGTTTCAGATAGTTGCAGTGCACGGCTACTTACTATTAGTTGTGTAGTGTGACACCTCAAGCAATTTTGGTCACAACTCTCAGATAGGCAAAGATACTGTAAAATCAAAATGGCTCGAGCAAGTTATTAGCTTTAGGGACTGGCTCTATAAACGTTAAAAGGCAATAAGTGCTCCACTGGAGGCACAATGCACTGTATACAATGATAGATAGATAGATAGATAGATAGATAGATAGATAGATAGATAGAT